>CM054060.1:299319834-299880572 GCA_028641055.1 Alopecurus myosuroides | reverse complement strand
GTGCTCGGTCACTCCCTCATCAGCTAGGGCCCAAACACAGCGAGCCACCGTGCAGTTGATCAAAGCGTGCCGCCACGAGTCCTCAGCACCACATATGGAACACACGCTGGTCGTAGCCATGTTGCGCTGGAATTGTACATCTCCGGTAGGTAGGGAATGTCGCGCCAGCCGCCACAGAAACAACCTGACCTTGGATGGGACTTGACTTTTCCAAAGGCGACTCCAGCCTTTCTCTTCCGCTGCTGTATCAGAAAATGCAGCCCGGCCTTCAAGCCAATCCTCTCGCCTCTTCTTAGTATTGATGAGGAGACGATAAACCGACTTCACTGTAAGTATCCCATTGCTCTCGTAGTGCCAAGCCCAATGATCCGAGATACGCCGAGTACTTAGAGGGATGGACTTGATGACTTCAACGTCCATTGGGAGAAAAAAATTCATGCAACAATTCAGACTTCCAACTAGCTGATGAAGCATCAATAAACGAAGCCACCGAAACTGGCGGATCCTCCTTCAGGCATGCCAGGGGTCGCAGCATGTGATCCCGTGGTAACCAGTTATGATTCCAAGCATGCGTTGTTTCCCCGGTTCCAATTCTGCGTATCAACCCTTGTTGCATCGCCTCTCTTCCTTCAACCATCTCCCTCCACACCTGGGAGGGATGCGATTCGAGAGCAACGTCAAGGAATGCCGTTTGGGGGGGGGGTAATATATAGCCTTCAAGATTCTTGCGCTTAGAGACTCGTGATTCTGAAGTAGGCGCCATGCCTGCCTAGCCAGCATTGCTTTGTTAAAGAGTTCAACATCTCGGAAACCTAAGCCCCCCGTAGACTTTGGTGTGCACATAGAATCCCATGATACCCAACCAGGGACGAAGCTAGGAAAAATTTCAATGGGGTCATAGCTATATTCTCTCAATTTGACTGGGGTCATTTTCTTTGACTAATCACTAATTAGTGCAACTTAATGAAGGTTTTGGTGGATTTCATTGGTGTCAGCTGACACCAGTCCCTCTATGGCAGCTCCGTCCCTGTACCCAACTTGTTTTGCACTTTCCATCCTTGCTTCCCCACCAAAAACTGTGTATCATTGCGTTGATTGCTAGACACAGTCCTCGTGGTAACTTGAAAACTGACATAGAGAATGTGGGGATTGCCATTACTACTGCCTTGATCAACACTTCCTTCCCTCCCCCCGATAGAGCTTGCTCGAGCCAGCCCTGTATTCTCTTCCATATGCGATCTTTGAGGTATTTTGAAAGCCCCACTCTTCGATCTGCCCACATCGGAGGGCATCCCGAGATACTTCTCGTTTAATGTCTCATTAGGAACATGTAGAATATCCTTCACTGATTGTCGTCTACTTTCTGGACACCCCTTGCTAAAGAAAACAGAAGATTTATCAAAGTTGACCCTCTGTCCTGAAGCACTGCAATATGTGTCCAAAATATTATTTACTTCCATTGCTCCTTCAACACTCGCTCGTACAAACAACAGACTATCATCCGCGAAAAGGAGGTGGTTAACTGCCGTGGCTGTGGGAGCCACCTTGATCCCTTCCAAATGCGATGATTGACGACTTTTTTTAGGAGGCCTGAGAGGCCCTCTGCTGCAAGTAAAAAGAGGTATGGGGATATGGGGTCACCTTGACGGAGTCCCCTGGAAGGCCGAAACTCCTCAAGTGGTGTTCCATTGAACAGAACTGAGAAGGATACCGATGAGATGAGGCTCATGATCTGCTCCACCCATCTTCTATGAAAACCCATGCGGAGCATTATTGCTCTCAGATATGACCACTCCACACGGTCGTACGCCTTGCGCATGTCCAGCTTTAGAGCACACTGTTGATGTTTTTTTGCACCATTCCTCTTCATAAAATGAAGGCACTCATATGATGTGATTATATTATCTGTTATGAGACGGCCCGGGACGAAGGCCGACTGTTCTTCCGAGATAATCTCTGGCAGTATTACCTTCAGCCTGTTCGCCATCACTTTCGAGGCGATCTTGTATATAACATTGCACAAGCCAATAGGGCGGAATTGGCCGAGCTCCTCTGGTGATGCCACCTTCGGAATCAGCACTATGAATGTTTTGTTAATCCCCTCTAGATTGTCCTCACCGCGTAAAACGCGTAGCACAACCCTCGTCACTTCTCCACAAAGATTCCAGTGCTTCTGGAAAAACTGAGCCGGGTAACCATCAGGCCCCGGAGCTTTTAGCGGAAACATTTGGAATAATGCGTGCTTTACTTCCTCATCTTTGAACGGCTTCAAAAGTTGCTCATTCATCTGATGAGTAACAGTCACCGGGACCGACGCAAGGACCTCATCCGTACCTGTAACACCTGGGGTGTTACCTGTTTGTTTGCTTGCATCATATGCATCACATTGCATTGCACCATGTTTGCATCACAACTGAAAATTTCAAAGCAATTTAAACTTTTAAGCTTGCTCAAAAACTTCCAATTTCAAACTTGCAATTAAAACCCCTAAATTGTTTTTCCACTGGTTAATTCTGTTTTAATCACTTGTCTGTTACAACCTTTCAAATAAAGAAGTGCAAACTAAAACCCTCTTTTGTTTCAAAGCAACTCATTATAATTCACCTTTTAAGTTGTTGCTTAAAATCAATTAACCAAATTAATCAATTATTTCCAAGTCTTTTTCCAAACTCAAAACAATTATCAAATCATCAAACTTTTGAATCCATGATGTTTAACACAACTTGGTATTCTTTAAAACATTCTAACCCTAGGGGAAACCCTATTGAAAACACCCTATTTTCTAAATATTAATTACTATGGCAATTTTCACTTAATTTGGTTCAATTTTGAAACAGCAATCAAACATTTGAAATTTTGAAAACCAAAACTGCCAGGTGGTTTCTTTTCACCTAAGAAGCTTAACCAAATTTTTTCTGTAATTTTTCTTGACCAAAACCTTAACAGTTTTCTCCAAAAACCAAACTACAAAAAAAATAATAAAACAGAAAAGAATAAAAGGAGAACAGGAGACAGCTAACTATCTACCGCAGCCAGCCCACCTAACAGCTTACAGCGCGCAGCCCGGCCCGCCGCAGCGCAACTTACCGGTTCGAGGTGCGCCAAGATTCGTGCGAGAGCCCTCCTCCTTCGTCATCCCGTACGGCAAGCCATCGGAGGCCGCCACCGCAACCCCGACGCGATTCCGGCGGCTACAGGCGACTCCGCGCCTCTATAAGTACCTAGGGCACCAGGCACAAGCCCTAGCCCCCCCCTAGGTTTCCTCTCCGCCGCCAAACGCTTCCACCTCGACATTTTTTCCCCTCTGCTGCAACCTCGCCGGCGGCAGCTGCTCTGAAGAATCCCATGGCGCCGCCACCTCTCTCTCCCATCTAGCCACCCACCTACTGCAACCTATTCCCCACTCTCTCTTCTTCCCCGTGGACACCATAAGCACCACTGGTAAGCCCCAATTCTTCGCCGCGGTCTTCTTCTGTTCCGGCCACCGCGCCACCATGTCTGAACCCGTGCTTCTCGTCGACGTTGCAGGGCGCCACCGCAGCGCTCGTTTCCTGGAATCGATAGCCCACGCGTTCCTCTACGTATTGGACACATGAACGCGCACGGAGGAGCTCCACGTCGACGGCGTCGTCCTCGACCTCGCCGCGGCCACCATCGTCATCCCATCGTCAGCATCCCGTCAGCGTCAGGCCTCTGCCTCCTTCTACAAACGGTGGTGAGCATCGTTTGATCCTCCTCCCACTTCTGCATCCGTGTTATGATTCGCAACGCCCGTGCATCCTTCTGTATCGAGCACCACCGTGGTTCAATCGCCGGCGAGTTGCTGTCTGACGAAGCGAGCTTGCGATTGTTCGTCAGGTTCAGTTAACTCAAAGACTGAACCTCAACCTGAAACCGTTCCCGTACCTGACAAACACATCAGCGCAGCGCAACTGGTAGCGCTATCTCTGAACTTTGCGCAGGTCTCGAGTTCGAGCCGCGAGCGCCACCCCTTTTTGTCCATTTCTTTTCCGCAGCGTGGGCAGGCCCACTGTCAGTGACCTCTGTGGCCACGCGGCGTTGCGCAGAGCCACGTTGGCAGCTGGCCCACTGCGCAGTGGCAGGGGGTAGAGTGCTGCTGTGTAACAATTAGTTTTCTGCGAATTTCCAATAATCAAATTCCTTTTTTTAAATAGCAGAATTAAAACTAAACTTCTAAATTCCATATCTTTCAATTTATAAATCCAATAAACACAAACTTTATATCTATTCTGATCCAAATTTCCTAACCTATCCAAATATCCAACTTGTGTTCTGTTTTGAACTTTCAAACTACAATTTGAATTCAAATTTAAATCATTCAATGGTATTTTGCTAAATTCAATAACTAATTATTCATAAGTCCAAATCATGCAAATAAAATATGTTTTCAATACCATTTTAAATAACCTATTCAAATATACTTTTTGTTTTCTGTTTTGAATAATTAAAATTGCTTAAACAATTTGAATCTTGTTTAATTCAATTAAAAATTGTTTAATATTGTTTAATTCCTAATTAAATAATCCAAAGTCCAATTTCAACATGTGAAACATGTAATCCAACTAAAATTTGATAACCTTTTCAAATATCAACTTTGTTATTTGTTTTGCACACTTTAACTTGCTGAAAACAACCACTACTTGCTCAACACCATTAAGTAACCAATTTTCCAAACTTAATAAATGCTTTCTTAATTGGTTAACTATCATTCTAATTGCATCTAAATTGTTACCTTCTTGTTTTCATCATGCATACATCATTCTAACTCACTTACACCTGATGCTTAGTGTTAGAACAATTAATTCAACTATAAGGCATGGGTTTGCCATATGCAACCTTTGCATATGGAATCCATTTAAACTTGTGTATCTTATCCACTAGTTTACTTTGGTGCATCCATTAAACATGACATGCATCCATATCTTGATCATGCTGGATCTTTTGCCGTAGTAGTAATTGTTGCATCCGGTGTTTGTTCGAGGTTCATTGCTTCTTCCCGGATAGGACGTTGAGATGCTGTGAGCAACGACAAGTTCTGCTACCTTGCGGGATCTCAGGCAAGTATACTCACTTGCATGCCATATGGCTGCCTTTCATCACTTGTTACCGATTCTTTCCGTTGATTCTTTTCTGCTAGCCTTAGTGGTAGTTGTTTCTGTTACGAACCCATCACATGAATCCCTTAACCTTGATATTGCCTCACCTCCATACCTACAGCCTTTGTTTGTGCCTGTTCTTATCTAGCATGCTTAGGGTTGTTTGCTCGAGTCTGTTACCCGTTACTTTCTGTTATTACTCCGTTATGTTCTGGGGGCTCGATGTTTAATCAATCAATCAATCATGCTAATGTTACTATTAATAATAAATTTGATGATAAGGCACCGGCAGGAGGCCCTTTGTGGTTTTGAGGCCTGCTAGTGTCGACCCTAATAGGAAAAGGGTCTTGTCTACTGATCCATGATGAGCGCACTACCCGCATTTGGGGAGTATGGGCTCCCCCTCAGTTTGACCCGATTCGCATCTCGTCCAAATCGCCTCATTTAGTTCGGGTTTTCCATTTGCTGCATGCATGATTTTGCGAGCCCTTGGATCCCGGGTGGAACTTTCGTAGTCGGCATATAGGGGGACATGGTCTTAGAGTGCTATGAGGGTCCATTTTCTTCTGGGCCCGAGTAGCCGTGCGCCCAAGGTGCTTTGGGCTTGATGCGAAGAAGGGTTGGATTGTGTTGAGTGCCCCGCTTGGTGGAGTGGCCGCTCCATCTGGCGGGATATTCATGAGTGTCGGTTACTATGGTGCAACCCTGCAGGGATAATCTTCTCGAGAAGCCGTGTTTTCCGCGGTTATGGATTACTTGGTGAAAGTACTGGCTAACAAGTACTCAGGACAACTTCAACATAATGATTAACCATGTTACACCCCATGATTAACAACTTGACTAGTAATAGGTTTATTCACACAATAACCTGTTTCACCTTTAATACAACGGTGTGAGTTATCCTCGGATTGCTTCTTTGGCTAAAGGGGCGAGGTCCAGGATGGGTTTGTTTGGATTTACTTTCAGTTGGTTACAATCCTCGATCTTATCCCTTTTTTCTGTTAGTTGGAAGTAATAGAATCTCTGTAGTTGGTTAGTGCAGCCCGTTGTCGCTTAATTGCAATAACCCCCTTCCTTTCCATTGATCCTAAAGTATCTGTATCTTGTGATGACTGGCTACGCCGGTAACTTGTGAGTATGGGTTTTATCCCCCTTGCCAGTACTTAACCGTACTGACCCACGAATCTCTTTCGTGGCTGCAAATTCCAACTTGCAGTCAACAGGTTTGAAGTCTGACGACGTTAGCTTGGGAATCCCTCCGGCTTGGCCTGGGCAGGGATTGGACGCCTTCGGTTGTCTTCAGGACTCTTAGTCCAATTTGGATCTTGTCCGTAGACGGACGTTTGTTTCTTCCGCTGTTATTTGGATCTTTGTATTGTATCAGTTGTAACCCCGGCTCGTTGAGTCATCTTGTATCTATCTGTTTCTGTTGTAATTGTGGATTATTCGTGAACTATTGTAATGTTATCATAAATGGCAACCTGGAATTGGTTATTATGTGGATGTGGCGGGAATGCTGAAATCTGCATAGTGCCCGATCTCGGGGCGTGACAAATGGTATCAGAGCCTTGGTTCCGATTCCCGATATTGTTTCGATACGAATGGTTATCGAAGCAACGGGTCCGCAAAGCCTGTAGGATAACCTAGCTAACGGTCGTTGTTTCTAGAATGTCAAAACTATTTCTGCTAAACTATTTTGGAAAAACATCTCAATAGGATTCTTGTTTTCTCCTTATCTCTATTCTATTCCCCTCCCATCTTATTTGTTTTCGAGTCTACTCTCGTACTCAATCTTTCAAAGTGTTAGGAGCCTACGTGGGTGGACGTTTTCTGAGCCTTTAACCTAATAGGTTCGATCATCGGAAGATTCCTGGTGGAAGAACATCGTCGTCAGCCCGAGCAAGGATCCCTTGTTAGTGGTGTCGAGAAGCCCTTGTTAGTGGTGTCGAGGAGATCAACTGGAAGCACGAAGAATCGATAGTCGAACTTCTTTCCCCTCCCGGGTTAGCAGGTGGATTGCGAGGGCGCAATCCCTTGTTAGTGGTGTCGTCTGTAACACCTGGGGTGTTACCTGTTTGTTTGCTTGCATCATATGCATCACATTGCATTGCACCATGTTTGCATCACAACTGAAAATTTCAAAGCAATTTAAACTTTTAAGCTTGCTCAAAAACTTCCAATTTCAAACTTGCAATTAAAACCCCTAAATTGTTTTTCCACTGGTTAATTCTGTTTTAATCACTTGTCTGTTACAACCTTTCAAATAAAGAAGTGCAAACTAAAACCCTCTTTTGTTTCAAAGCAACTCATTATAATTCACCTTTTAAGTTGTTGCTTAAAATCAATTAACCAAATTAATCAATTATTTCCAAGTCTTTTTCCAAACTCAAAACAATTATCAAATCATCAAACTTTTGAATCCATGATGTTTAACACAACTTGGTATTCTTTAAAACATTCTAACCCTAGGGGAAACCCTATTGAAAACACCCTATTTTCTAAATATTAATTACTATGGCAATTTTCACTTAATTTGGTTCAATTTTGAAACAGCAATCAAACATTTGAAATTTTGAAAACCAAAACTGCCAGGTGGTTTCTTTTCACCTAAGAAGCTTAACCAAATTTTTTCTGTAATTTTTCTTGACCAAAACCTTAACAGTTTTCTCCAAAAACCAAACTACAAAAAAAATAATAAAACAGAAAAGAATAAAAGGAGAACAGGAGACAGCTAACTATCTACCGCAGCCAGCCCACCTAACAGCTTACAGCGCGCAGCCCGGCCCGCCGCAGCGCAACTTACCGGTTCGAGGTGCGCCAAGATTCGTGCGAGAGCCCTCCTCCTTCGTCATCCCGTACGGCAAGCCATCGGAGGCCGCCACCGCAACCCCGACGCGATTCCGGCGGCTACAGGCGACTCCGCGCCTCTATAAGTACCTAGGGCACCAGGCACAAGCCCTAGCCCCCCCCTAGGTTTCCTCTCCGCCGCCAAACGCTTCCACCTCGACATTTTTTCCCCTCTGCTGCAACCTCGCCGGCGGCAGCTGCTCTGAAGAATCCCATGGCGCCGCCACCTCTCTCTCCCATCTAGCCACCCACCTACTGCAACCTATTCCCCACTCTCTCTTCTTCCCCGTGGACACCATAAGCACCACTGGTAAGCCCCAATTCTTCGCCGCGGTCTTCTTCTGTTCCGGCCACCGCGCCACCATGTCTGAACCCGTGCTTCTCGTCGACGTTGCAGGGCGCCACCGCAGCGCTCGTTTCCTGGAATCGATAGCCCACGCGTTCCTCTACGTATTGGACACATGAACGCGCACGGAGGAGCTCCACGTCGACGGCGTCGTCCTCGACCTCGCCGCGGCCACCATCGTCATCCCATCGTCAGCATCCCGTCAGCGTCAGGCCTCTGCCTCCTTCTACAAACGGTGGTGAGCATCGTTTGATCCTCCTCCCACTTCTGCATCCGTGTTATGATTCGCAACGCTCGTGCATCCTTCTGTATCGAGCACCACCGTGGTTCAATCGCCGGCGAGTTGCTGTCTGACGAAGCGAGCTTGCGATTGTTCGTCAGGTTCAGTTAACTCAAAGACTGAACCTCAACCTGAAACCGTTCCCGTACCTGACAAACACATCAGCGCAGCGCAACTGGTAGCGCTATCTCTGAACTTTGCGCAGGTCTCGAGTTCGAGCCGCGAGCGCCACCCCTTTTTGTCCATTTCTTTTCCGCAGCGTGGGCAGGCCCACTGTCAGTGACCTCTGTGGCCACGCGGCGTTGCGCAGAGCCACGTTGGCAGCTGGCCCACTACGCAGTGGCAGGGGGTAGAGTGCTGCTGTGTAACAATTGGTTTTCTGCGAATTTCCAATAATCAAATTCCTTTTTTTAAATAGCAGAATTAAAACTAAACTTCTAAATTCCATATCTTTCAATTTATAAATCCAATAAACACAAACTTTATATCTATTCTGATCCAAATTTCCTAACCTATCCAAATATCCAACTTGTGTTCTGTTTTGAACTTTCAAACTACAATTTGAATTCAAATTTAAATCATTCAATGGTATTTTGCTAAATTCAATAACTAATTATTCATAAGTCCAAATCATGCAAATAAAATATGTTTTCAATACCATTTTAAATAACCTATTCAAATATACTTTTTGTTTTCTGTTTTGAATAATTAAAATTGCTTAAACAATTTGAATCTTGTTTAATTCAATTAAAAATTGTTTAATATTGTTTAATTCCTAATTAAATAATCCAAAGTCCAATTTCAACATGTGAAACATGTAATCCAACTAAAATTTGATAACCTTTTCAAATATCAACTTTGTTATTTGTTTTGCACACTTTAACTTGCTGAAAACAACCACTACTTGCTCAACACCATTAAGTAACCAATTTTCCAAACTTAATAAATGCTTTCTTAATTGGTTAACTATCATTCTAATTGCATCTAAATTGTTACCTTCTTGTTTTCATCATGCATACATCATTCTAACTCACTTACACCTGATGCTTAGTGTTAGAACAATTAATTCAACTATAAGGCATGGGTTTGCCATATGCAACCTTTGCATATGGAATCCATTTAAACTTGTGTATCTTATCCACTAGTTTACTTTGGTGCATCCATTAAACATGACATGCATCCATATCTTGATCATGCTGGATCTTTTGCCGTAGTAGTAATTGTTGCATCCGGTGTTTGTTCGAGGTTCATTGCTTCTTCCCGGATAGGACGTTGAGATGCTGTGAGCAACGACAAGTTCTGCTACCTTGCGGGATCTCAGGCAAGTATACTCACTTGCATGCCATATGGCTGCCTTTCATCACTTGTTACCGATTCTTTCCGTTGATTCTTTTCTGCTAGCCTTAGTGGTAGTTGTTTCTGTTACGAACCCATCACATGAATCCCTTAACCTTGATATTGCCTCACCTCCATACCTACAGCCTTTGTTTGTGCCTGTTCTTATCTAGCATGCTTAGGGTTGTTTGCTCGAGTCTGTTACCCGTTACTTTCTGTTATTACTCCGTTATGTTCTGGGGGCTCGATGTTTAATCAATCAATCAATCATGCTAATGTTACTATTAATAATAAATTTGATGATAAGGCACCGGCAGGAGGCCCTTTGTGGTTTTGAGGCCTGCTAGTGTCGACCCTAATAGGAAAAGGGTCTTGTCTACTGATCCATGATGAGCGCACTACCCGCATTTGGGGAGTATGGGCTCCCCCTCAGTTTGACCCGATTCGCATCTCGTCCAAATCGCCTCATTTAGTTCGGGTTTTCCATTTGCTGCATGCATGATTTTGCGAGCCCTTGGATCCCGGGTGGAACTTTCGTAGTCGGCATATAGGGGGACACGGTCTTAGAGTGCTATGAGGGTCCATTTTCTTCTGGGCCCGAGTAGTCGTGCGCCCAAGGTGCTTTGGGCTTGATGCGAAGAAGGGTTGGATTGTGTTGAGTGCCCCGCTTGGTGGAGTGGCCGCTCCATCTGGCGGGATATTCATGAGTGTCGGTTACTATGGTGCAACCCTGCAGGGATAATCTTCTCGAGAAGCCGTGTTTTCCGCGGTTATGGATTACTTGGTGAAAGTACTGGCTAACAAGTACTCAGGACAACTTCAACATAATGATTAACCATGTTACACCCCATGATTAACAACTTGACTAGTAATAGGTTTATTCACACAATAACCTGTTTCACCTTTAATACAACGGTGTGAGTTATCCTCGGATTGCTTCTTTGGCTAAAGGGGCGAGGTCCAGGATGGGTTTGTTTGGATTTACTTTCAGTTGGTTACAATCCTCGATCTTATCCCTTTTTTCTGTTAGTTGGAAGTAATAGAATCTCTGTAGTTGGTTAGTGCAGCCCGTTGTCGCTTAATTGCAATAACCCCCTTCCTTTCCATTGATCCTAAAGTATCTGTATCTTGTGATGACTGGCTACGCCGGTAACTTGTGAGTATGGGTTTTATCCCCCTTGCCAGTACTTAACCGTACTGACCCACGAATCTCTTTCGTGGCTGCAAATTCCAACTTGCAGTCAACAGGTTTGAAGTCTGACGACGTTAGCTTGGGAATCCCTCCGGCTTGGCCTGGGCAGGGATTGGACGCCTTCGGTTATCTTCAGGACTCTTAGTCCAATTTGGATCTTGTCCGTAGACGGACGTTTGTTTCTTCCGCTGTTATTTGGATCTTTGTATTGTATCAGTTGTAACCCCGGCTCGTTGAGTCATCTTGTATCTATCTGTTTCTGTTGTAATTGTGGATTATTCGTGAACTATTGTAATGTTATCATAAATGGCAACCTGGAATCGGTTATTATGTGGATGTGGCGGGAATGCTGAAATCTGCATAGTGCCCGATCTCGGGGCGTGACAGTACCTGTCGTCGCTTCCGAAGTATAGAGATCCGTATAGAAGGATCTCACTATGCTGCCCATCTCAGCCGTGTCCTCCGTGAAGAGGCCATCAGGTTGACGCAGCCTAGTGATCCGATTCCTTTTCTTGCGTTTGCTAGCTCGCAGGTGGAAGAATTTCGAGTTACGGTCACCCTCAGCCAGCCATTGTATACGGGACCGTTGTCTCCACATTGTTTCCTCCCGGTGCTGAAGCTCGACAATGCGCTCAACAAGCTTCAGCTCACGATGGTCTGGTCCCACTCGGTCAGCCTGGGAGCGGAACCCAGCTAGCTCACGCTTCAGGTTTTTTTGCTCAGTTCTGACATGGCCAAAGTCTCTTTTCCCCATGCACCCAGTGAACCTGAGAGGCTTTTTAACTTCCTCTCCAAACCATGCATAGACATGCATGTATTATCCTTCCACTCCCGCTCTAGTGTCGGTACAAAATATCCATGGGACTCCCACATTGCCTCATACGTGAACAACCGTGATGTCGGAGGCACAACTTCCGGCGGCTCAAGCTGAAGTAAGATTGGTGAATGATCAGAGGCAGCTGTTGTCAAGTGTTGGAGAGTTGCTAGCGGAAACCGTGCGCACCAGTCTGCGGAGGCCAGAGCACGGTCCAGTCTCACCCTGCAATAGGAGCCACCGGTTACCTTTTTCTCAAAAGTCCATGGTGTTCCTCTATAGCCAAGATCCATGAGGCCGCACACATCTACTGTCTCACGGAAAGCTTGAATTTGGGAGTTACTTCTCTGGTTAACCCCCTCATGCTCCTCCCTCAGGAGAACTTCATTAAAATCCCCAATGCACATCCACGGTAGTGGCGAGGAAGATTTAATAAACTTCAACATATCCCACGTCTTGTGACGTTGATTTACTTGAGCCTCTCCGTATACACATGTAAGGCGCCACGGTTCCGCCGAGGGGGGAAACACAACGACATCGATATGATACTGAGAGTAAGGTAAAAGCTCGATCTTTATTTCATTATTCCAAAATATAGCTAAGCCTCCACTTCGGCCCATGCTACTGACAGCAAACACATTGTCATAACCCAATGTTCCCGCTAGACATTCAACCCTAGCCTTGTGTACTTGAGTCTCCACAACACAAAGGATTGATGGGGCAAATTCCTTCGCGAAAGTGCGAAGTTCATTAACTCTCGCAGCGTTGCCCAGGCTGCGACAGTTCCACAACTTGGTACTCATTGCACCCGGCGGTGCTCCGCGTCGGAGCCCGCCGATCCCATAGCTTCCTTGTCTATCTTCACTGTAGTATGCTTCTTTGGGCGTTTTTGCTCTCTAGCCGAAGGGGGTGGGGGTGGGGTACCAGACCGTGGCGGATAACACTTGGTGCCCACCATGTTTGCCTCTTCAAAATCCAGCTTCTTCTTCACACACACCCCCCCCCCATCGACCTCGATAATCTCCCTTGGCTGCTTCCACTCCAGCATAAGTGGCGCAGCAGGCTGATTTGGCACTTCCTTCGCCGGGCTCACCTCCGTGAGCTTTTCCGTTGCCGAATTGCGCTTGCGATTTTCCAACGTAGCCCGACTGTCATGATCACGGCCACGTACCCCATCACGGCCTCCCCTTCCTGCTCCACCACGCCCCCTGATAGCATCCCCTCGACCACCGTTTTTAGCACGCGGTGGCGTAGTTTTCTGGTTCTGGGATCCCTCTTGAGCTTGTGTGCGGTTCCAGGAGGTCTCAGCTAGCATCCAGATGCCAAAACGCTCAGCATCCGCAGCGTGATCACCTGTGCCACATTCATCCTGCACACGGCCCAATCGGCCACAGATGGCGCAGAAGCGAGGCACTTTCTCATACTTCACCCGCATGATTACCGGGTCTTCTCCCTCCGGTGTGATAGAGACAAAGCGGGTAATTTCTTTCCTTGCATCGAGCCACACACAGACTCGCACAAAATCTCCTCCTACCATAGAACTATTCATGTCCACCGTAAGGACTTCGCCAATGGTGGCGGACAGGTCAGTAATGATCTTTCGCTTGCGGTACATCTCCGGGACATTGTGGATTTGCACCCATGCATGAATTATGTTAAGCTCAACCGACGATGCCTTGCAGCTACCGTCGTATTTCTCGATCAAGAGACCATGGTCTCTGAAGATCCACGGTCCTTGCTCAGTGATCCGCTTCCAATCACCTAAGCAATTGGCCTGAACCATGAATTTTCCACCATCCAGATCACGAAAAGTCACTTCTTGGGCAGGCGCCCAAGAAAATCGCATCGTCTTTTTCAACGAGGCAGCACTGAAAGGTTTTGATGTCAATAACCTCATTACTGCCATCCACTTCGAATCTGCCTTCAACGATGCCACCTCCTCCTTTGCCACAGAAATTCCTTTGATGTCCTTACCCGTCAGATGCAGGCTGCGCAACAATTCCTCCAACGGTGCTGCAGCCCGCTCCGACCCCATGCCTTCCCCCTGCTCTGAAGGCGCCGCCATGCCAGAACAGTCTTAACCCTAACCAGGGATCGCCAAGGCCGGGTAGTCGGACTCGCCAACCCCCTTTTCAGCCCGAGCGGTCACCTTGGTGAGGAGAGAAGAACTGCCTGAGTCGGAGCCAGAAAGAAAGAGAGAGGAGAGGGATCCTAGCCGCCGGAGATCGTCTCGCCGGTGATGGTATGGAAGCCCTAATCGCCTTCTGTCGCCAGAGCCCTAGACGAAGAGGTATCGCGCTTTGGGCTAGGGGGACCTAAGTCGCGCGAGCTTAGGTCCCCTAACGATGCTAGCAATCGTAGCGAGCGTTGTCCCCATATGGGTTGCCCAATTAGCACAGTTCTAGCTTTTTTTGCCCAGTTTTTGTCTCAGTGTGTATATTGGCAGCCCAATATAATTGGTACGTGCAGCTATATAATACTAAGTATTCTTCGTCATTCTAACCAACGTTGCGTACGTCGATTTGTAACAATTTCGCACGTATTTTGTTAAGAAACCACAAACGAGATGTTGCAATGTTTTTCTGGATTATTGTCTACATAGTATGACCAGAAATCCCCATTTTTCAATGGCACAAACTTGGTCCAATGGATCAGTTTCTTCTTGCTCAACTTGCTGGCTGAGCATGTATTTATCATGTCCTTTCCTGTTGTGATTTGGTTTCCCACAAAAGGAGCGGTGCATAGTCAGTGCCTACTAAGAGTTTATGCATCACTAGTTGAATGCCTCTACGTTGCTACGCATCATGTTCTACGTCATGATATTAAGTATAATTATTAATGTCTCTCAAAATAATAGATGGCGTTTTCATCTTTAGAGGATTATATGTTTTCTTGGTTATACTCAATGTTTGAATTTGATTTAGCTATTAATTTTATATAAAATGGAATAA
The DNA here is from genome assembly GCA_028641055.1 of Alopecurus myosuroides. Taxonomy (NCBI): domain Eukaryota; kingdom Viridiplantae; phylum Streptophyta; class Magnoliopsida; order Poales; family Poaceae; genus Alopecurus; species Alopecurus myosuroides. The sequence goes on along the minus strand of CM054060.1, from coordinate 299,865,690 downwards.
AAATTATGAAAACATAAGAATACAATTTATGTTAGAAGGATCACATTGTTGTATTCCCTTAATCAAATATAATGATAGTGTTCATCCCTGACATCATTCCCCTTGCTCTTGGTTGCGTGGCGATGGCCGTGCCAGCATCATCAGCCCACCGGCTCCATAGCGAAGATGGTGTGGATATCGCTTCCATTGTTTTGGCGGAGTGGATGGACCTGGGGGAGAATTTGGTGGAGAATGAGACCATGGGGGCAATTTGAAGAATGAAGCGGTGAGATGAGATATGCCATTGTGCATCAAGTTTTTATCCAATTTTGATAGAGAGAGCAGTTCTAGCTGAGTTTATCTATGTGGGAGAGGTGCGACATAAAAAAAATACTAATGACACAATTATTATAATCCAAATATGTGTTTTGAAATATAACGGCGATTCGTTTTCGTTCATATAGCTGAGCCGAATACCAAAGATGTAAAATGATCATCACACCATATTGTCGTTTCCATTCATATAGCTAAGCCAAATACCAAAGATGTGTACTGATCATAACACCATATCGTCGTTTCCACTCATATAAAGATAAATCACGTTTTATCTCTTTGTCCCTCCTTCCTTTCTACCTTCATTATTTTTAGCTGTCCTTGCTGTACCACTGTCACCGTTTGAAAAGTCGGCATTTTGCCTTACCAACACTTGAGAACTTTTTTTACCTTCACCAATATATGGAATAGTCCTCACATACCGTGAGAGTTGTGGCATGTTATATTTCTTGTTTACAAATGACAAATTGCACATAGTGCAATGCAAATGTTTGCCTCACCTTTTCTTGAAGACAACCTTAAATTTTTGTGGCAACAAAAAACGTACATGAGAATATGTTGTGTATAACTGAAAATAAACTAAAGAAATATGTCAAAATTCTCCTTGTGTATTTGAAATTAATAGTAAAGAAATACATAACCGAGATTTGATGGCTTATTCTTCAAAGCAACTGATAATTCATAAATTCATTGTCTGAGAGGACATTCTAGAATTATAGTTGGGAAGTCAGCATAAATTGTACAAACATATTGTTGACTCCTAGAACATATGGAACACATGTTGGAAAATGAATAAATTAAGCATAAGGGATCAATGCACACTTCTAGATTGATCTCAGAACAAAAATGTTGACGAGCTTCAACATTTATACTTGGAAGAAACCACTGACTCATCTGGTAGTAGACAGTATGCCTACCAGCTGCCTTCTCTCGGCATCATATCTTTCTTTGATGTTGTGTTATATTAGGATGGAAACTTAACTACATTTTTTATGACTTGAGAATATTTGGCCATGAATAAATGTAGCGCTCTACCTTTTAATAATGATAGAACACATGTGTAACTTGCTATTTCCGGGATCACTGATAGCATACACATGACAAAATGAAACATTCTATGCAATAGCATCATTCTACAACGTTGATCCAATGGATATGAAATAAAAAATAGTCTTACAAATGGCATAGCCATCATGTACTAGCCCAAATAACAAAGTTTCAAAGTAAACACAGTGGAAATAAAAATTCAATGAGTCTTCTTCACTTCATGCGCCACAGGCAGAACATGTTGGCAATAGACTCGAGATCCTAAACGAAATCGTCACTCGTCTTCAAATTTATCTGCACGTTGGAATATGCAGCCCGACGAGGGAGGACTCAGTACAAACAATGTACTGGCAAGTGACACTTGTACGATGGCCTTTTTGAGGAATAAACTAGCTACATGATATTTGGTTGGTGGAGTCTGGGGCTATTTGCATAAAGCCAGTTTTGTCCTATATTTGATAGATCATTTTATTATTGAAAATCATCATGGGTAGACACACCATGAAGTTTGATAAAGTCATCATGGATAGACACACCATGAGTTTGATAAAGTCATCATGGTAGACATACCATGAGTTTGATAAAGTCATCATGGATAGACACGCCATGAGCTTGATAAGTGAGCACAGAGGGGGTCACCATGTGAACTAGGAAAAGATTTAATTCATTCAGAAAAGATGAGAAGATCCTTCAATACCAACTATGTCTAGTTTGCTCAAATTGCCCATAATCGGGGAAACGGCTAAGATCTTTGTTTTTAACTCTGAAGAGGTTGTGCACTTTCACCTTGAGACTCATCCTCTCCGAGAGAAGAATGAGATAAGATCTTTGGGAAGAGGAATTCAACCATACCAGCATGACTCGACGCTCCTAAAATTCTACCACTCAATGCCATACAACAGGGTGAACCCCCACAACTTAATTAATTCTGGCAGAGCCCATATTACCTAAGGCTGCACTGGAAGCTAACTACACAGTGAAGACCTACAAATCGCTTTATTCCTGGGTGGCAATCCACAAGTGTACACTCAGGTGACAACCACCACATCCATGGCTAAATCCACCATAAACATGGCCCAGAGTAGCCACTCAACATAAACCATTCATACTAATCCACCCAGGTGTTTCATTGGGTTTTTAATTTTCAAGGTTTCATAAATACCACAACTAGAATGTAGCAGCAACAGTTGTTATAGTAGTCTAGTATAGCATAGCAAGTACCTAGCAGGGTTTTCAGGATGGCTACACACTACTGTGTGTTTAGCATAGCATATACTTATAAAATAATAAGAATCACATATGATGCATACTACTGAAAACACTAATGCAATTGAAAAACAAAAGTGGGTCATGAAGTATCACTTGTCTTGATCACATCAACTAGCACAAGCACAACGGTCACAAGTGTTGTACCAGTCCTCTCCAAAGTCTAAACAAACAATAATAACACAAACATAAATATACCACTCAAAATGATCAATCATAGACATGTATGCATGGATGAATGCATAATTTTTTTTACACATGGTAAATACAGTGGTGAGGTGTATTTGATATCATATGAGATTTATTTAGTTGGTGTATGGCTCAGGTTAAATTTTATTTCAATAAATTATTTAGTTATTCTTTTTCTATAGCCCAATAATAGATGTTTACTCTAATTAAAATCTTAAAATCACTATTGAGTTTCTGTAAAAATTGGGCCTTCTTGTCTCTGGACAGATGATACAATTATCAAGACAACCCAATTGGTTTCATTCAAAAATACTTTTTAGAATTTGAATTAGAGGCAGAATACTGATTTGACCACCATTCTGCTAAGACATCTCTAGCGGTGATTGAAAATGCAAAACTGAAAACGTGGTTTTAGTTCGTGTTTTCTGAAGTTTTTGGTCCCAAATCTGTCGGCACGGAACAGAAATTGAAACAAGAACTAGGAAGTTTAAATTTCCGTTGATTTCGCAGGAACGACATTGACGAACACTTCGCGGATAATTAGGGCGATGAACTACGGTTCATCGTCATTTTCCTACTATCTACGGTGCCCTACGGTGGTCGGCGAGCTCACTCGCCGTCGGAGCCGAGGTCGACGAACTTGGTGTCGTCCTCCTCCGCCACACGCTTTCAGTACTCCGCCTTCTCCATGTGCGCGGGGTCCTCGGCGAGCCCCGCCTAGAGGAGCTCAATGTCGACCCGGCGCTGCTCCTGCAGCTCCTCCTCCCGATCCGTCCTAGCGCACATGTGGGACACCATCTTGTCCATTGCTTCGTCGGGGACGAAGTCTTCGTCCCCTACGAAATGGTGGAAGAGAAGCAATGGACGAGGGCCTGTAGTGTGTTTCCAGGCCGGGTGTTTTCAGACTCTGGTCCGGCCTCAAAACTGGGCCAACCAGTAGAGGCACTGCTAAAGATACTCTAACAGAACGAATCAGCTATGCGACTGCCTTAATGATTGCTTCCGATGCATTCTTTGTTGCGCGTATGTTGTATGATCAGGTGGTGTTATCAGGATACTTTGGCTAGTCTTTTAGTTCACTTTACGTGCCTGTTTATGTCAACTTTGTTCAGACTAGCATGCGTTGCAACGGGATAACAAACCTAATAAAAGATCACAACACACAGTCTTTACACTATAACATATCTTGCATTGTTGCCACATGTTGTAGTCTCTTCTTTATCTTTGGAAAATGTTGTCCGTGATAGACTTCGAAATTATTGATCACGGTCTCACAACCCAACATTATCTTTGTGAACAACCGAGGCCACAAGAAAGAATTTAATGTATAAACATATTGTTTGTAAGTTTTGTATGAAGGTGAACAACAAACATAATATTGTATTACGTTAGTGTCAATTAAGCATCTTACGTCAGTACCCAAAAAAACAATGCGTCCATCGGGGATAAAATTTGTGGTCACTAAGATTCTACGTTTTAACCCTCCCCTCCCTTCTCATCCTTATCCGAGTTGCGTTGCTAGATTGTAATGGGACCTTAAATAATAATCAAAATTTATAGTAATTTGTTCCTTACACTTGTCATATGTTTTGAACATTAAATTAATTTGAGGTTTCATTGTTCTCTTCGATTAATTTGCTTCTATTATATTTACTTCTCAAGTTCAAGTCAATTTTTTGTCTTAAATATATTTTATAGAATTATCTCTTCCATTCAAAAATGTACTTTCATCTTTGCAATGTCAGTCGCATCCAATAAAAGATTTCGTCGATTATTAATTTTCTATCGCCTTACATTACATCGATGTCCTCGTCTTTACTACGCACAGTTTAGAACTGAATTGTATTCCACTCACAAGGCTTTGAATATTTTTCACGGATTAGATTAGATTTTTTGTAACCGTATTTTCTGTATTGACATTGTTCAGTTTTCTAAAATACGCCTTTATAGCCAATTATTTTAGCTAGTGCTTTTCAAAGAAAAGTTCAGAAGGGGTATATTACTCGTATTTTAGCAAAATTTTATGCCCACTTGTTTGGTCTGATATACTGGTAAAGCACGAACTAGGAACACCATGCTATCTCTTACGTTTCTCCTCGGAAACTAGCAAGAAAAATCCTCTTTCTCTTCTGAAGCTTACTCCTGTATTAAATCCATTATCAATTTTCTGGAATACATATGGTTTGGCCAGAGTCGGGAGTCCGGGACACGCGCGCCATCACTAATTTGGGAAGGTATAGACCAGAGTTGGAGTGCATACAGCTTGAAACATGTCGCTACCGTGGCGTCCAAGCCACATTTCCAACGTACTCAATGGCCACTGCGGATGCAAGGGATGCATCATCGGGCAGAGAGACAGCTACCGGAACACGGGGAGAACACGCGGGTGCAGTTGGTACGCGTGTAGACGTCCGCGGCCGACGGCCAGTGCAGCTGCGAAGAACTCCATGCTAAGGCGGAGAGGTCGAGCGGATGCACACATAGAACAGGCATGGGTTGAGCTCGTGTGCATGCAGTTCTTCTGGAGATTTGTTTTTCGGACGGCCAACTTACGGGTGTACTGCGCGTAGCGTATATTGTTACTGGACGACGTGTTTTAGGGCCTATTTTATAGCAGACATAGAGATAGAGAAGAGATTTGTTGAGTAAATCAGGGAGAGGAGCACACGGGAGGTTATGGATAGGAGAAAATTGAGTACAAAATTAAAGACGGTTATGGATGGGAGAAAATTGAGTACGGTTGTGTGGAAAGTTTTTTTTATATGAGAGGTTATGGACGGGAGAAAATTGAGGGCGGTGGTGTATTCCCCGTAATAACTTAGAAGTAGGATAGTTAGTTGTGCGGTGGCATTTCCTTATAATTTTGTAGAAGTGTGACACTGTCTCACCACCACTGTAAACTTAATAGTAAAGATTAGTCTCTCATAAATGGAGTATATTTTTAAAGGAAATAGTGAAGGGTGATTTCTTAACCAAAAAAAAACTTTGACTTAAACTTAAACAGTTGAATCATGCTCAATTTTCAGGTGTGCGAGTAATAACAAAACAAGTTGAAGTACACACGTAATACTCAATCAGTAGCAGACACGACCCATAATGTACAGATCAGTAGCAACTGAGCAGAATTTGTTACTGCCTCGAGCAGATTTTGGAACAGCGAGTGTAGAGAGGAGAGAGCACAAGTCACCTGTAGTACGGCTCTACGTCCCCTGCGAGCTGGGGGATGAAATAGGAGTCTGAAAAGGAAGTATACATGTGAAGTCTGAACCGCCCGCAAACCAGGCGGGCCATGAGATGGCACACATCTAAGGCTCCGCTTGGGAGGTTCCCATCAGTTTCCGGCCCATGTAATTTTACACCGTATATGGTAGTGCACAAGAATCCAGCGGATTTTAAACAGGGTCTTTGCAGGTGCGTTGAAATTTCCGGACGTATGTGCTAGAATACAGCCCATAACGGATTCCAAAATAGTGAACCAAGCAGCAAAACTAGGCTCCGTCGGAAATTAACCACGGTCCGAAAGTTACGCGGGTATTGACCTCAAATACGACCAACCAAGCAGGGCCTGAATCTCGTAAAGCATGATACCCAATCACGAATAACTACCAAATGATCATCAGATAAATGACAAGTACTGCACTACTGCTGCCTATATATACATCCTTATAAGTGTTTTCTAGCATAGGTCATCACACAAATTCGGAGAACTACTACCACGAGTCCACAACACTACTACATATTCAAGCATGGCTGATGCTCCCAGCTAGGGCACAGGATGCCAAGGACCATCAGCTGGAGGATCCAACCATAACCAACTCTGCTCTGAGAGTGCAAGACGATCCTACAAGATAACCTCTCGACGGGTCTAAGAGCGTCGGGAGCGGTATGAACTGGGACCATCCCCAGTGACACTTACCAGCAAACACGACGAGACCTGCAATAGAGACGAGGTACATGAGATCGAACAGCCGCAAACAGGAGATGGCAGTCACTTCATAATGCAGTGATAGCTGCTAATTAATGGGAGCTGACTGAACCTTGACATTTCCTGGTGAAATGTTTCCCATGTTTTTCGTCCAGGATGGATAGAGTCAGTTCGACCAGCTTTCCATACTCGTGGGGGGCCTCGTCCGAGCCATCTAGGTGTAAGAACAAGGATAGGCAATTGTTGCTGTACCGATTACCACATGGGTAGATGCCAAAGTACCTGAGAAAAATATAATGCAGGGTTATCAGCAAAATGTGAATATGATGGCAAACAAGTCAATTTAAACTCAATATAACCGAGTTCCTAGATCAAATATGTCCATTATTTGGTGCTTCTGGCCACTATGAAATTAGTTATATGACATGGTGAGCACAAATTAAATTGTCTAATAATTCATACATATGAACTATATGATGTAACTGAATCAAAAGAGTACCATTTTTGTCCATCAAGTTCAAATCTAGAAATGACGAATCTCTCCGAGAACAGTTCAGAAAACTTGGTGATGGTCCGGGTGTAGATCCATTGGATCAACGGAGGTTTCTGGATAAAGAGGTTCTGAACTGCAGTAGCATTCTTCTGGACCACAATTGCCATCTCTTCAGGGAAAATGACATCTACTTTCAATATGTCCACACCAAAGACACAACAATCATCAGCCAGAAAATCACGTGACCGCAGTAGGGTTTTAAGAGAAATCAAGCATTCCTTCTTCGAGTATATATTCTCAACATCGAAGTTGTGTGTAGCTGCAATGTAGGCAAGGGTTAAAAACAGATAAAAAGGAATTATGTAAGCTGCAAAAATAAAAATACAACTTATGTGAAAAGACGATATGGAGAGACCAGTTAATGTAACAAGCACGGGATGATATTTCAAAATTTATACGTTCAAATTTAACGATAAAACATAGATATTGTACCATTGCAAAGAAACGTGACAGGAACACGATGGATGGATATTGGGGACAGCTTACTAGTCATGTTGAGCAGATATCAAATTTTACGGAGTTAGTGGCTACCAGCTGGAATATAGATGGATGGTTGGATGTGGCGAAAAAGTAAATTTTAGGAAACTACCTTGGTATCCGTAATACGCGCGATCCGAATGATTGTATATCGATAATTCAAAGACTACAGCCATAGCGATATCAGAAACTACCTTGGTATCCGTAGTACGCGCGATCCGAATGATTGTATATCGAGAATTCAAAGACTACAGCCATCACCACCCCTGGCTCCAAGCCCAAGCATCCCCGGCCTCGAGCAATCCCAAGAGAAAGAGCAACATATGGTATCGCAAAAAAGGGTGGTGTTGTATGCAACAGCGTCAATTGAACGAACCTGGTAAATGAATCGAGGAGCAGAGAAGCAATTTGGTTTAACAAGTCAAAAACTGAAGTAAAAATATTGTAGGAATAGTAGACTAAGAATTCTGCAGGATCGGTACATACCACCTGTAGTCGGAGAAAATAAAAGGTGCACAGTTGATCGGCTCCTCCTCAATCGGCATTGCCGAGAAGTCATGGATCTTCCACTTGAAGCATGGATCGTGGTTTTCTCCCAGCAGCGCAGGAGCTGGACCGGCAGCGAAGGCGTTGCCCATAGCTCCTGCCCCTTCCCCTAGTAGTATCCTCCCTGCGGATGGAACTAATGATCGTGCAGCGGAGCGGAGTGGAAGACGTAAGTAATCTCCAATTAATGGCTGCGCTTATCTCTGGATCAGATAATAGCTGCGGCGTAAGAAAACCTAAAACATTATAGTGCCCTAATGCGTAGTGCAGATCAAACAAAGCAACAGAGGAAGGGAGCGTTGCGTCTTACTGCTGCGGAGACGCCGACAAGTTTGGTGCCAAACGGAGAACGCAACGCAATCGCCGAGTGACCGCGAGGTTTGAGTACACGGAATAGGCAACAGACTCCTGTGCGTGCACGTCGGGCACGGCAACGCGCAGGACAGGGCGCAGCAGGAGGTCGCGATGGATTAGTTTGAATCGGACACTCGTTCAGGGTACGTACAAGCTGAGTAGAACGTTCCCTCAAAAAAAAAACATGAGTTGGTACGCTGCCCTATTTTTTCTCTCACGCGCGCAGGTTGAGCTAGCTAGTTTGAAAGTCTATACACGTTCTCGCTTAGCTAGATCGAGCGGCCGGTGAGTCTGCTGGTACCGTACGTACGCGACTACGCGTCGAGGACCTTTACCACCTCTCTTTTTTTTTTCTATCTCTCACGGATAGTCACCTGATCTCATGCATCTGCTCCTTCCATTCCCTTTTCTTCTTTTCTTTTTCAGATCCAGAATAACCACACAATGGAACCAAAAAAAAAAATAGAGAGAGAGAGACGAGGACGCACGAACTGACGGACGGACGGATGGATGGAATTGCTCTCTCGCGCACCTCGCCGCCGGCCGGCCACCCAGCGAATCGGACGACGACGGAACGGCTCTGCTGTCCTCACCCTCCCCGTCCCCTTCGCCTAAGTTCTAAGTCTAAGTCGCACGCGCCCCGCACGCGGACTGTGGCGGTGGGTTTCTACTTATAGAGGCAACATCATGTGGGGAGGGAAGAAAACATGTAAGTAACACCTATCGCGGCGGGAATCAAGCACGCTCACTTCACTCTTCCCTTCCCCTCGAAGCGGATGGACGGCCAGAAAAGCTTAGTGCCACGGATCGATGACTTGGTGTTTGGTGGCCCCTTCCCATATCTCAATCAATTGTGCCGCTCATTGTGTTTAGTTATTGCGTTGAGATCGCCTCTTCGGTTACCGTGATAATCTTAACGCCTACACCTACGCCTGCTTGGTTTTATCGTTTCGGCTCACAAAGCACGATCGAGACCATAAGATAATCGAGCTCTTTATTAAACATTCATATGATGTGCTGAGTCTTTCGGAAAAACACAGTGTCTCAGAAAAATAAGGATCTCCCATACGACGTCCACGCCTGCTTGGTTTTCAATTACTAGTAGTTAGTATATATGATAATTAACTGATAGCCCGTAATGGACAGCCCTTCACAACACGAAGCATTCGACGACAGCAACCACCTGCTTAGCTAGGTCTCCACAGCACGTACGTCCACCTACTTGTGTCACAACTATGGTACACCAGTAGCCCAAAATTATTCCGGCTTGAGCTCAACCAAACATCAGAAGATATATAGCTGGCTTGGGAGGACGGAGGAGACCCGATCAAAGGCTACCTACCAGCAATACCATGATGCCCCATTAATTAGCAGGTATATACTATATGCACCGAACTTTGACATGAGCGCGCATTCTTTTTATCTTCGATTTTTTTTTCTCAAATTTTACACTACACTCAATTTGATAATACAAGGCCAACACCCACGGGCATCCAATTATAGAGCTCAGTTCAACTCGCAAGTACAAATTTAAATACTCAAACGCAAAGAACCAAATTACAGTATTATTACAACTTATAATCTGCACAAACAGGATGATACAATTCTGACTCGAGACAGGGAACCAAATCACTAAGATTGCTACAGTACAACGTGGCCAGACGCCGGCGCCAGAACGACCGACCTAACTAGCCGCTTCTCGTCCATGCCCAGCACCACCCGGGGCGGCTTGTAGATGCCCAGGTCAAGACAATAAAACGGAGACACGCTAAATGCAGCTCACACGTCAACATATAAACAGATCCGGTGATTAGAAACATGATCAACTAATCTCAGCAAAACCACTTGGACCCAATCAGTCTGGCAGCACTGGTAAACGTAATAATGCAAAATCCATCAAATTGACGGACCCGGGCTCTCTCTAGCTTAACCACTTGGTCCAGATTTCTCTAGCTTAATGGGTGCTTCTCAAGTTTCACATGAGATCAGCACTTTGTCACTGCAACAAGCATAACCCTGGAACTAGCTTCCTTGCTCCAGGCCAGAAAATGACGACCACCGGCTGCATTTGACATTCAGCTCACTAGTACCTCACGGCTGCAACATCAGACCGAAAAAGCCACAAAGAAAGCATGCTAGCGCTAATGAAACGGCAGAACCAACAATTACTTCCAATAAGATACAAGTGAATGATATATGAGTTCTTGGTCTCAAAGGGCAGTGCCAAATCAGGCACAACTAAATCTTAGCTTCATAGGTACTGCACTACTACTTAAACATGTTAAATCAATAAAACCACACTCGGGTTGGAACTGGATTATGCATCAACAACTCCAAACAAAAAAGCTGACCTCAAAGGGCAGTAGCATTCAGAACCATATACCAAGTTGATGCTAATAACACAAAATCATCAAATTCATTAGCTTACGAAGAATACTAGCACCAAGACCTCTAACAACCAGGAGAAAATGTCAGAGTCATAATTTAGAAAGCTAGATGGCCAAATAGCCGTCAACGCCAGCAGAGCGGCAGGAGAGGAGGAGCTTGTCGAAGCCCGGGGCAGCACACCACCGCGCGCACAAGGCATGGGAGGCTACAGCGTGCGCTAGGTCACTAAAAACAAGTCATTCTAAATTTCTAATGCATACATTACTACCAAGTGATAAAAAAAAGAGGCATCATTCATTCATATTTGCAGAAAGTTCAGTCCAATGCCAAGGAAAAAATTATCTATGTGGTGTTGTGTGTCAACTAGGCATGCCAACGATTATCCATGTGTTGTTCTTCTAGTTAAATGGGCATGCACGTGAAGCAAATATGTGGTGATGTGTGCCAACTCAATGCAATCAGTACGCATCCAACTAAATTTCTCAGCAGATCAAACTATAGAAGAGCGCAAATGGAATAACAGCAGGATTTCTCAGTACTAGTACTACCCGGGGCGGCTTGAAGATGCATGCGCTTCACACATCCTCTTCCCGCTTTTGGTGGTGGCATCGCCAGAGAAGCTGTCTACGTGCATCGATATACACGGCAGCAGCATGCATGCCACTGGTCTCTTGCTTCGGCCGGCTCCTCCTGTATACCCTGCACACAGGTGAAGATCATCATTCCATCGCTTGGCAAGACATGCAGGCCTAAACATTCAGATAACATCAGCTCATATACATACATACAGAGCATCAGGAAATGTACATCTAGATATATGGCTAGCTAGAGAATCATGCCCAGGTCAAGACAATAAAACGGGGACTTGCTAAATGCAGCTCACACGTCAATATATAAACAGTTCCAGTGATTAGAAACATGATCAGCTAATCTCTTACCATTCAGAAAAACCAGCACTAGTTGTAGCGGATGCATACTTACTAGTATTGTTCAAGGTACATCATGACTACCAGCACGACGACGACCACGATAGCAGATACAACAACACAATCCACTAATAGAAAAAGGCACCATAAGTTCGACGACACAACAAGCCATGCCCAACATCAGCAAGGACATAGATCAAAGGGGAACCCACCAGGGATAATTGTAGCCACATCGCCGCCACCACACAAAGGCGGGAGTCGAGGAGGTAGGGCAGTCCATCCTACCACTACGCACGAGGCACATGAGGCCACCACCAGCACCCGTCGTATGCCGGTCTGCGAGACCACTGCCGACCAGTGGAGGACTACAGGGGCACACCCAAGGACGCAGAAGCCATGCCGGCAGCAGCAGCGCCAGGTGGATGACATCTGCAAAATGTAAAACTGCACACTCTTAGCATTCAATTCACTCTGCTCCGGCGATGCTAGCAAGTTGATTATTAAATTAAGAAATCAAGTTTCTCATCCATGCCATCATCAGAATTAAATCACTACTAATAGAGAGCTAAACAATAAATTTCAGCAGCATCAGACGGGTGCGAGATTAGCATAGTCGGGAGGAAGAAATGTTCCCAAAATTAGGAAGACATTTGATATTTATTAAGTGTTAACAATCAACGTACAGTCAATCTCCTCGCCTAGTCAATTAAATATGTACGTAAAGAAAAAAAATGTATTTCTCTGTGGTTGCATATATATACCAATGCTACAGCATGGATGTGGTAATGCATTGCATCCCCTCAAAAAAAAAATTTGATTGCTAAAGATGCCTTGAACATGAATTGTCCTGCCAAAGATAACACCGGAAGGTATACGCGTTGGACAAGGAGGCACTAGGCTGCCTAGAGAGACGATTGCATGGATTGTATCACGAGCGGGTTTATAATTTTAAATCACGCAAGTAAACTGTATGATCAGGTTATCTATGCTCATTTTTTTTTAAATCGGGCGAGTAAATTGTATGATCATGTTATCTATGCTCATTTTTATCTCGATTGAGAATTTCTCTAAACTTGACACGACAACTAGTATTGCACAACACAAGGGGGGATATATAGTTTTGCTAGCTGTAATCTAAGGGACATCATAAAAGAATTCTGAACTGTATCAGAACTTGCAAGACCTCTGCATATAATCGGGCCGCGTCACCGTCCCGTGCTGCACCAGACCCACTGTAGATAATAGCAGAAAAAAGTTCATCGTTAACATGTTTATTACCAACGATATCATCGTTGTCATAGAATGAGGATAGTCACGGGTAATACACACACAATATGCTCAAGTACAAGGGACACACTTATGTGTGCCAATGAGACCGAGACTTGGAAAGTATCTAGACCAAAGTAAATGGCGTCTCTGTGTGCATAACTATCCATACATATGTATACTAATTGATAGAGTTCAAAAGAACTAAAACACTCCATTCTTTGCAACAGGAGCATTATTATTTATACAAGGGAAAATATATGCAGAGCACGAAGAGTCCTAATTCAGATAACCACATCACAAAGTCCTAAATAAGAAGATCATTATCAACTCCATGGACAGAGCAGAGAACAAAGCAAGTACAAGACAAGAACCAGGCATTTCACCTAAACTATCCGACGATAACAACGGAGGAGGTGAAGGAGGAACCAGTCGAAATAGAAGCTCAAGAGCATGAGAAGTAGCTCGCAATGGATATAAGCATGCTCTTTGTCTTAGGACAGTCTATTCACCTACAGAAAAAAGAAATATGGTATGAGCATAAAGTTCTTGCAATGTTCAAGCAGGTTTAGATTACCATGTCGTATTTACTAGTAATATAAAGAGCACTCAACTCATGTAGATTATGCAAGTAATATGAGCAAAGCAGAACATTGTTGATGAATCAAGTAAAATCAAGTGTTGTTGTTCCTTTCTATGCTTCAAATCGTATTTGCACTACAAACTGTACAAGTCGTCCAAATTGGACAGCAAAATTAATACCGCTAGGTCCTTTTGTACAGCTAGGAAAACTGAAACAAAATATGATGATGCCCCTGGATAAAATGATGGCACTAGAATGTGCTACCAATGAGTAAAACTCTAAGAGATACACAGGCAGGGTTTTAATGACCATGTCTTTCTCAGAATAAAATGAATGAGTACAATCACCAAATAACCTGGAAAACATACCCCACTATCTACACATTTCATCATGTAAAATATAAATACTACAAAGTGAAGTCTTGCTAGATAAACCGATGGTAATAATCAATACTTATATGTGTTGTCGTCAGAATCAAACCACAGCAAATAAGGTGCTATTTTCCCTCCTACAAAATATTAGATCAATACTTCTACAACACCAACCTGTAACATCCAACAACAACACAAACAGACCTTAAAAATAAAATTTATGAATTTCTAGCAACACAAAGACGCCATGGACTACTAGCACTGGACCAGAGATATACTATCCAGAAACAAAAGAAAGCATGATAGCCATCATCACATGGAACCCAATAGCCATGACCATTTGCATGAAACGTACACACAAAAGCACCGGGGTTGGAGGGACGGACTACCTCGACGACGCAATACTCGAGGAATTCCTTGTCGTCCAGCGCCTCGAGCAGCAGGCCGACGCCTCTCCAGCGACACTAGCAGCATGCCGCTTCCACCATTGTGGAACACGTCGGACATCTAGTTGTACAACTACAAATAAAGATAAATTTTTAAGCGGAATCGATGCAGGCCTGGTGGGCTAAGCTTTTCACATATGACACAAATCGTTGCAATAGTGTCTTCCAGTAGCACTAGCACATATGGAAATAATTACATGAAGGAAAGGCACTAAGAGTTAGCCTCACCCGCGGATGTTGGCGACCATAAAAAGGACAAAGAGGAGAAGGCCTCATAGGACCGGCGATGCAGGCCATGGGGAAGCCAGAGTCCAGGTGGGGCCGGGGCCGCAGGTCAGCGAGGTGCCGTAGCTACGCCTGAGAACAAGTGGCCGTCCACTCCTCAAAGGAGCCATCCGTGGCTCATGTAGGGGATGTCTCTTCCTCGTAGCCGGCACACCCTCTCCACCGAGAAGCACCTCACTGTGACCCTTTGGCAACACGTGTGACGCAGTCCGGCGAGCTCGACGGATCATCGCGCGTCGACGCACGGGCGCGCTGGGAACAAGCCAGCCGGGACGCCGTAGCTCCAGGGCGGTGGCTCCTCTCTCGTTTTGTTTGTGAATATTCTGGGCATGATTAACTGTCAATGGAAAAAAAAATGATGGCATCAGCCGGGTGCAAGATAAGTCCAGTTCCTCCAAAATAATATTTGTGTAGTTTTAACAGGCAGCGGGGGCACTCAAACATCCTCATTTGGTCAATTGGGTATGCATATAAAGCAAACTATGGTGTGTCATGTGTGCATACAAAAGCTACAACATGCGTGTGGCAATTGTGAGTGAGGCATTAGCACGAACATGATGCATGCGGTGGAGGACAGCACGCCTCTTACCGGCACAAGCTAGGTCGAATCGAATGAGTGGGCCGGAACAAGCAGCTTACCTCGTCGTGGATGGATCGAAATCGAACGGTAGAGGATGGCGGCCAGACCGGGAACCAACAACGCCGCCGTCCCATCCGTGGGTTCCTTGCAGCGTGTGACGGACGACAACAAGAGCACCCCTCCCTTTGCTCGCGTCCTCCCTAGGAAATGCTCGCTACAGTGATAAAGCCGGCTGGCAGGCCGTGGTTCGTGGGAGACCGGTGCCGCCTCTTTCTCATCGGAGCCAAAGATCTGAGCCGGAATTGTGGGCGAGTTGGGTTTGTGGTGGGCTGCTGACCGGAAGCTCCAAGGCATGGAATAGAGAGAAGAGGAGGAGCTTGTGCCGGTGATGCTGTCAGCGGTGCGAGAAGCCGCCGGAGCCCGACGGGATCTGCGCACGACGGTGGCGGCGGACGTGGTGTCCGTGGGAGAAGAAGAGGCAAGCGGTGTTTTTTTTCTTTGCTCTAAGAAGAGGACAGCAGCGTGGACGTGGGATTGATGGGGCTCGGGGTGGGGCATGACATTGTTTGCGTTTGGTGTGTTGCCAGCGGCCTCGCGTCGTCGGATCCGAGCCAACGGTCTAGATGCGATGCGCGGCGCGATCCGCGGGGTGGCAATCCTTTCCATCTCATTGGCTGCACACCATCTAATAACTTTCCTTAATTATCTCGCTCGAAATGGGGGCTGCAAAGTCTCTCCGTCTCTTTGATTTCCCCGCTAATTACTCCCCTTAATTCTCTCTCCTAGTAGTATCAATTCTCTCCCTCACCTGGCCAATAATGACACTTTTTCTCTCCTTAGATTAGTATGTCACGAGAGGAGAGAGTAAGTGCAAATAATTATTTTATTTCTAGCGCGCTCTCTCTAGGCAATTATTGGGGCTACAAGTACGTATGAACTCTACTTAACAATCATTCGATGGATGTGTGGTGTAGTACATGCGGTTCTACCACAACATGTGACGAAATTCTTTGACGTCGTCGATGCATTTGTCGTGTTGGGTATAGGCTATAGCTTCCAATAGATTGTTTTTCTAGATAAAAAAGTCTCTCGAAAAATACCGTGAAGCCACGTCAAGTACGGGCACGGGTTATATGGTAGGTGCCGACACCTCAGAGGAAACAACCATATCCAACAATGGCGGAAGACAAAACAAGTCGATATCTCGCCACATGCATCGGCGCGATCGATGTCCACATCACCAAAAGGCAATTTGTGGATCCAGCACAGACCGATATGAACGACACCTCGCACCGAAAATGCAAGCTCTGCCTAAATAATACCATAAACTAGATTATTACCATCAGAACATAAACTAGATAGTATAGGGACCAACCTAAATAATACCAAGGAGTGCCTCTCACACGTATGCGGAGGCATACGATAGCGAGAATGAGGGAAGGGGCCATAGTGATTCCTGTAAATTCGAAAGATAAAACACGGACCAACACAATGTGGCACCAAAGGGTCGCCACCATGGCGGAAACGCAATTGCATAGTCAATGCTACCCTGGGATGCAAAAGAAACTTTGGCACACGCACCCACCAGCGAGCCAGTCGGCCGCGACGATGTGGCTTCTGGGCGGAAGTGCGTCGGTTAGTGGTGAGGTCGCATCGCGGTTAATCTGATGTTGAAGAACAAAAGGGAGGGTCTTGCACGGGAGGGGACAGAAGTAGGGAGGATGCCAGGGCTGTGGGAGGAGGAGGCGGCGGCAGAGGGACCTGCCGGTGAGGTGGGAGAGGCGGCATTGATCTAGATTGGGTAGATGGAGAGAATGGGGAGCGTATCATGGGAAGGTGTGGGGGAAGTGGATGGGAAGAGATAGGTCTCCCTCTCGTGTGAAATTTGGGCCCAAATTTGATTCCTTCTTGGCCCATACATGCATCGGCTTGATGTTTATGTCCCTGGAAGGCAATGATGCATAGCGTTCGCGAGATTGCTCTGAATCCACTTGTGTCATCCCTTCTTTCAACTTGTCAACAATGTCCGCCAACTACGGTAACCAAGACTACATGACGACCGTATATAATTGGACGGCGAAGACAAAAGATCACACTCGGTCGAGACCATGTGGTGACAAAGTGACATCACCATAGGCAAAACATAATGCGTTGTTGAAATCTTCCTAGGACGTAAAGAAAACCTATTCAGATGGGACTCCTTACCTAGCTCCTCCTAGACAAGACCACAAGGGCTAGAGGGGCACAAAGAGGCCAAGGTAATCTGATGCCTTCCTACTTTGACAAAGGCCATAGTTGACATTAACGGGTACACGAGGCATCAGAAGGCCCATTTTTTGTAAATGTGTCAACCTAGTATTGGTGAACAAGGTGACGTCGATTGCACATCATAATTACCATTGTGGCCTTGTCATTATCGCCGACCATGTACACACGTTTTAGACAACTCGAAGACGAATGCCTTGCAATATAAGAACAACTATTAATTAAAATCCTTGTCAAATTGTTATGGTGATAATCAAAAGGTAACTTTTGGACACATAGCTTAGGTGACATAAGCTGCCGATAAAGGAGGTTGACTAATATTGATCATAATTCGGGGCATTTGTGGTGGTGGTGTCAACTGTATTTCGCCGCCTACATGCATACGTACATCCTTGTTCCTTGAGTGTTTGTTCTCTACAGTGTCTATACTTTCATAAAATAAATACACTAATCGCATATGAAATAATAGGTTGTAAATACCCCCAGCAAAAAATACCGAAGCTAATAATGTATGTCAACAAAATTCCACATGAAATAACAGGTGATAACACGCACCAGAGCAACACAAGAACTAGACCTAGAGATGTTTTTATTTCTTTCGTTAACAATAAGTAACAGCGAGAGGAACTTAAGTCTCATAAAGTGTGCCATTCGCCCGAGAGAACCTGCACCGGCGATTAGGTTTCCTCCGCCCCCTGTCGTCTCCGCAGCCAATCTGACTCGCTTTTGTGGCCTTCGTTCCATGAAGTCAGGGTGGATCTCGGCCCCCGTCGGCAGAAGGGCTTCGTTTTCTTGATTTAAGGGTTAAGGTTCGGTGGGGGCGCTCAGATGGTGGCGGCGGGTCTTGTCCAATGAAGTCTCCTTGGCTTCAGCTCTATCTCAACAGCGACATGGAGAAGCTTGTGGGAGTGGTGTGGTCCTTGAAGATTTCTTCTGGCTGTGGGGAGCTTTGGATCATCAAGGAGCTTCATCGGCGGTCATTCCTTCTTCTTCATCTCCGGGACGGATGTGGTCGTCTTGACCCATTCGGCAACTTCCTGTCCGCATCCAACAAGGTCAGACCGGCTCAAGGAGGAGCGCCATCGACACGGTCTGGAGGTTGAAGGCAAAGGGAACCTCAAGGATTTAATTGTAATTTTCTTTTTGGTTGAGGTGTTTTGTACCGTTCAATTTTTCTTCATTTGCCACGGTTCTTTGCACACACAAAAACATAGACCTAAAGATGAAGGAATTACCTCCCAGTGAAAGAATTAGCTAGATGAAGACATGAAGTAGCAGCAACGGCATCATCTAAAAGATTTTATGTATTTACCACTTCTCTATTAAGTATTAAAATATCTCTCCCTAATAGCCTCCGAATTTTAGTTTTTTTATTTACATTTTATCAAACGATATCCCTTTACTTATACTTTCCAACACAACTAGAATCACTCAATTCGGTGATCGGATTATTGTTAGAAAAATTGAAAGTACTAAAAAAATTCATCAACACTTTGCGTGGAAGAAGTCCCACTTTCACGCCGAGTTTCATGATTTTATCGCCTCAAACACGTCATGTTTTATTTCTGTATGACCATTTTTATTCACATGAGAGATGATTATTTACATTTCTTAGAAAATAAGGCCATACAAATAAATTTCATTAAATCCCCATTATTGGAAGCAAAGGCACACCGACCCCATGAAATCACAAACTGTTTAATTTTAATGAAACCATAAAATAGCAACTACTTTTAGTATAGTAATGTATTGCGTATAAAATAATTAATAATGCGAACATTGTAACAACAAAGATGACCGAAAGGCTATGGTGGGGGCCGATAGTGATAAAGACGAGTTTAGAAGAGATGATCGTGATTTGGGCGAGGATACCTGCACGGACGCTAAGGTTTTCTCCAAGACATATAACATATACACCATCCATTCCTGAAAACCGGGTCTATAACCTTTTTCGATGGTCAAACTATGTAATATGAAAATTTTGATTGACAAAATTATTTATACCTATTATAATATTGATATATCATATGAAACTAGATTTTATGAAGCATCCAACGATATTGATATTGTATCGCAGATCTTTTTTTTCTATTAACTTCGTGAAAGTTTGGATAGTTTAACTTGAATTTCTTATGCGCCTTATTTTTGAAAATGAAGGTTGTCCATTAGTAATCAAAATTGACCGTGTCATACTGCCTCCAAATTGGATCGTCTGCTAGCTAGACCCACTGTTTGGCTTATCACAATCATTTTCTATTTCTAGTTACTATTGTAGTGCTACACTGGTATAATAGTTGACATTTTATGTTAAGAAATAATGTACCTTCAATATTACTCCATGTATGCATGCACTTAAATGTTTTCCCAATGGATGGAGTTTGCTTTTTAAAATTACTTTTTGTGTCAAAACTTCCTGCCATTTTTATTTCAAGAAGTAAGCCAACTTAAGATGTGATTATTTCCATATTTTACATATTTCTATTTGGCGTTTTATTTTATTTTTACAATGATGTTTTCTTAATCCATGAGTTCATCTCGTTTGAGTGTTATTTCTTCAAATTCTAATTGAAAAATGAAAATCATATTTATTATATGAGTATTCTATATACGCCAAATCAATGCATGCAAGTGCTATTCGTTTTGGTCCGTGGGGACATACATAAAGGAAGATGAAAAGATTGAAGGTTTATATTTATTTTCTCGCTGCATAAGGAGAGGATAAGTATTATGTAATCATAAGAGATCAAATCGGTTATTTCTTTGGTAGTCCACAACCACTAGGAAACCAGGCTAGTAAAAGAGGGTTTATTTCCTCTAGAGCCTCCTCTATGTAAAATCACCTAAATTGTTTACACTCTTATTTTAGTTTTGATCATATCTGGCATAGCCATATCCATATCAGAAAACTGGATATGACATAAATTCCCAGTTGAAGTTATATAACTCACAACACTCCAATAGCCACGACTCCACTCACAAACCTAGCAACCACCTCTAGCTCCGCCTGCTCTATACATCGTTTCCCCCTCCTCCGGTCGGCTTTGCCGACTTCAGGACGGGCGGGGAACCCGATATATGAGTGGATTTTTCAATAAGTAGTGCTTTTAATATATTAGATTAGGATTTTGGTACCCGTGTTCTTTGCCATCCGCATCGATGGAGATTACATTGTCTATGAGAGGTGATCTGCGGAACTTTGTTCGACAAAGAGGTCTCTCCTTCCCGACGTTAATGGTGGTGGTGGAATATTAAATTCTTCTAGATATGGTCCAATTGATCTTGCTTCGCCGGATCAATTTATGATATTCTTTCTCATGGTTGCCATGAGGATATATTTCCTCGCAATATTTGTCCCGATTTCTATGTTCTCGACAATGGTGATTAGTTCTCTTGGCTCCCCGACGACGTCGACTTATTCCTTGAAACATTGGTGTTGGTACTATTGCCGATTATGTAGAAAACTTTAATGGTTGCGTGCATGCACGTAGCCTTAGCATTGCAGCTTAAAATTATGGGAGAAACCCCATACGTATTTGTTGGTGTGTGTTTTGACATCTAAAGTTTTTTTTTCTATGGCCACATTTAATTAGAAAAAAGAATAAAATTATGATATGAAAGAAGGAAGAGGTTGAAGATCTAGAAAATTTTCTAGTTTTTATAGACTCTATTTTGTAATCGTTGTAGACAGTTCATGTGTCTCTACCAGGTATTATGCGCTACTATAAATATATGCTATTGATTTTCAAAAAAAAAGTCTCGGTTGAAGTTGTTGTGGAGCTAACTACTCCACTCTTGAGCACTCTCAACATCACAATAACATGCTAGATGCAAAGTGAAAGCATATTGATGAGTGATTGTCCGCAGCATTAGAGATGATGATGGTCATAGCCGAGATACAAAGAGTATGGTGGCGGAGAAAACTATGGGATTCAATGTTCAAATGGGGTAGAATGAAAAGATTGGAGAATTTGGAGGTTGAGGACCTACCTACTAGGGTTCCAATATCGTTATCCTAACAGAAAATACACGCGACGGTAAAAAATTACGCATGAAACGATGGGTATAAATTATGTACCAACACAAAATATAACGCCCGCCGACAGTGAAATGCCACATGCAATGATTAGTTGGAATTATTTCTAACATAAAATAAAGGAGCCTTATAACGCTAGATGACGACATGACAAAACAAATGATAGGTGATAGCTAGTTCTTATCATAGAAATAATAACACAACCATAAAATTCCACATCAAATGATAGGTAATAGCCCTGAAAACGCGACGACAAAACGACACATGAAATAATAGATACCTACGTGCTCAACTATTTCACCGTTAATGTATTTATTCTTGAGAGTTGCATACGAGCGCCGTTCGAGGTGATTCCGTAGGAGTCAGAGAGCTTTTCAGGAGTTCGGATGAAAAACTCAAGCCTTGGTCTATGGCGCATCGATGTGGGGATAGCAAAGATAAGGGGGATTGGTAAATGATGTGGTTTGCACGAAAGCAAGTACTTTTAGAAAACAAATTCAAATCCTATAGTTTTTATCCTGTGGTGGCCGCTCGCAAACCGAGGTCGTAAAATTACATCTTTTTTTCGGTAGTTCTGTGCATGCTATGATTGCGAATGACCCCTCTCAAATTACATCTTTCCCGGTCGCGTCGACCCCCTCAACCAAATTGGCAAACACGGCCTCGGTGGGATGCTGTTAGGTCGTGTACCCAAAAGGCTTACCAGAAACGGAAGGATCATCTCCACTTTGCCACCTTATTTGCATGCATGGTCGGCACAAGTATCGGTCAATACTAACTATTACATGGCCAAATCCATGCATGACTACTTATTAGTTCCTCCATCTATGCATGCATGCGTACAAGACGCGTGGAGTCACGTTCCATGGGTCTTCCTGGGTGATCCTAGCCACATGCCTATCGATCCCTCCCTCCTAGGTATACATGGCCGGTGCGATGTATGCCGATCTATCGCCGTCAACTGCTCACACTCCTTCGCCAATTCTTGGCAGCTAGTGTCACACACAAAATGTTGCCAAGCCGCATGCCACCACCCATACGTCGGTCCGCCCATTGTCCTGGCTAGCTAGCATGTTTGAGATCTCGTCCATCTACCCACTGATATTTTTTTTTGCACATATAATACTATTTATATGTCACATGAAACTACGTTTCATGATATATACAACGATATTGATATCGTATTGTATTGTATTGTAGATGTTAATGTTATTTCTGTTAACTTCGTGATTTTTTTTTGGATATTTTGACTTCTGAAATATATTATGTGCCTTGTTTTTAGAAATGAAGGTAGTACATCAGAATTGACCGCGTGGGACTTCCTCCATCGCCAATTGTTAGCTAGATACCACCTATGCTTTTATTATTACAATCATTTTCTATTTTTAATTACTATTATAGTGGTACATTGTTATCAAAAGGTTGATCTTTTATGTTAAACTAATGTACCTTCTATTACTTCATGTTCAACTTCTCCACTCCATTTCCTCCCAACGAATGGCAGATGACATTTAAAACTATTTGTCGTGTCAAAACTTTCTACCATTTTATTCAAAAAATTATAGCAACTTAAGAGTTGATTATTTTCACAATTTATAGATTTCTATTTGTTGACGATATTTTTTGGTTCACACATAATGACGTTTACTTAACCACGAGTCACAACGTTTGATTTTATTTATGATTCCATGAGTTAATCATTAAGAGTAATTTGTGGCACAATCCCTTTTCAAGTTTATAAATATTTCATAATTTATTCTATAAATATTCCATGTACGCAAAATCAATGCATGCAAGGGTTATTCATTTTGGTTATACTTCGTGCGGTCATAGAGAAAGGAAGGTCCAAAAGTACATGCAAAATAAGAGGTGTAAAGATTGAAGGTTTATTTTTTATTTTCTCGTCGCATGAGGAGAGAATCAAGTATCATGTAATCATAAGAGACCAGATCAATTATTTCTTTGTATAAGTCCACAATCACTAGAAAACTAGGCGAGTAAGAGAAGGTTTTTGACACATGTGGCATCCTATATGGGAAATCACCTGGAATTTTCATACTCTTACATTAGTTTTTATCATATCCGGGATAACCATAGCGATATCAGGAAATGTGGCATTTCATACGACACAAAAGTCCCAGTTGAAGCTATGCGTTAGCAATTGTTGAGGAGCTAGAAAGTCCGCTATCAAGCGATCGCAACGTCACCATACCATATGGTAGAGGCAAAGTGAGAGAATATTCATAAGTGATTTTCCTCACCATTGAGAAGATGGTGGCCATGTCCAGTCGGAGAAGGAACTTAAGGATTCAAGGTTCAAGCGCGAGAGAATGAAAATATTGGAGAATTTAAAGATCCACGACCTACCTAGCAGGGTTTGATTATCAATATCCTAACATAAAGCAAGGACCCTAATAACATGCAATGGAAACACAACACATGAAATGGTATATGTTAATTATCTCCTAGCACAAAATAATAACGCGCGGCATCGGAATGCCACGCACACTGATAGGTTAGAAATCTTTGTAATATGAAATAAAGGAGCCTTGTAAAGCTCGACGACGAAATGTCAATTTCCCGAGATCATAACCGGGTCCACGTAATATTTCATGAAACTCGATGTAATTATTGGCTATAAGACATGCATCGTGTTCGTGCCTTTGGATCTTCCTCTCCGTCGGACACTCATCGTCCACCCCCCCTTATTGCCTCAATCCACACCAGAGGGAACATCCCACATTTGTCGGCGTCGGGAGGTCGTACACGATGGGATTCTCCACCATGATCCATGAGATGGTGACATGCTCAGTAGAGAGCCAGACGATGCATGGGCACGAGACAAATGCATTCTCGGGTTTGGGATGCGCGATGGCCATGTCGGTCACCCTCCTCCAACCTAGCGGGCTTCACGCCAGCGTCTCGGGGAAGTCCATCAGTGACAGCGGCATGGGTCGCCCGCATGGCTCTGAGACATACATACACCTTCCGGTCCCGACAAGTACCGCATGCAGATCGATGAAGAACCACATGACAACTGAGTGATAGTGGATTTGTGCGGCTCTGAGCTACTAGCTAGTACGCATGCGGCGGCACTGATGCTTGCGGTCGAAGATAGGCGAACGACATTGCATATGACGACAACAACGGGATCACTTATTAAGTGTTCCACGAAATTTAGAGTCGGGTCTGGATCAAAATGCAACGATATGTACATAGGGAAGGGAAGCTAGTGCAATTTTGACACCCGTGAAGCTTTTTTAGCGTTCATGCAAAAAAAAAAAAAGAGACCTTTTTTTAGCAGTTAGGCAGCACGTATGTCTTGCTCGTGTGTGCATTTAGCACGCATGTGTACTCGGAGTAGCCTCTTAATTTCACCAGGGATTGAAAACATAATTTGGGCCGGAAATTTGGCCCATTATTTCCGTTGGGGCTGAGCGAGAAGTTTGGGCAAAATTTTGGGCGCTACATGACTCACCCCGTCCCCGACGACCGCTCATCTCTCGCGCCTTTTGCTCTACTCCTCCCTCGATCCCCTTTGCTCCACCCTCCCCTCGCCATCGATTCCGGCCGGATCCTGCGTCTCCTCACCCCGGCGGCCACCACCCTGAAACCGTCTCCTCGTCCTCTCCAAATTCCGTGGCCCGGAACCGTGGATTCGCCGTCCCGCTAAGAACCCTAGCGGTGAAGATCGGATCTTTGGCGTCCATGGCGACGGCGTCGGAGCGGCTGCAGGGGGCGGTGATGCGGCACGTCTACCGCCCAGACCGAGCAGAGGCGATGTAGCCTGCAAGAAAGCCGCAGCCCTCACCGCCGCCGGCGTCGTCACGTCGGCAAGCGCGGGCCGGGTGCTGCGGATGGCGCCAGCTCCAGCCGGTCCTCCACCTCGCGCCCCAACTCCAGGCTAGCGTCCACCGCCACCTCGCTGGCCTGTAGCAACGGCTGCACGGGCGGTGAGCTGTGCGGCGGGTGGCGACCATGTACAGCAGCGCTCTTGGCGTCGACCACCGAGGCTCCTAGATGCTGCTGCTGCTCCACGTCTCCTTCCATCTGGTTCTTCCACTCGGAGGTAACTCCTTCTCCAGGTCTATGCTTTGCGTGTGATGATCTCTTAATTGGCTCTTCTCTGAATTTCAACATCCAACTAGAACATTCAGAACTTCCATCATTGGCGAGTCGCATACGTTGTTAACAAAAAACGAATCATGATGACAGGGGGTAAATATCGGTAGAGTAATTCTAGCGCTAGGGGATTCTTATCCTGCTCCATTTTGCACTGGTCTGCTCTTCATTCCCCTGCTGTTTCCAATTGCCTGCAGTATACGTGCGCGCCGACTAATTGTTGTATTTTTATCCATGCCGTTCACCTGTATTGTAACCCTCGTTGAATGGTTTCCTGGTTATGAGACCATCTAATTGGTTCTTATCATCCTGTGCCTATCTTGGATAACGATATATCTAAGTTTTTAGTGGTAAATATTTGTCGCTAGGTGCTACATCCAACTGCTATCTGTCAAATCTTGCGAGCCTGATAAAACAAATTCTAGAAATTTTGCATCTCGATTTCTTTAATCAAAAGGTACATCAAGTTGTTAGTGGGAATTAAATTCCCTACTTATTCTTCTCCTCCTGTTTATTTATCTCTCACCTTTTATTTTTATTTTTGTTACAGGTTTGGAATGGACTGGGGTCTAAAACGTATCTGTACTCTGTGAACCTCCATGCTACATTCAGCATGAATGGATTACTCCGGTTCGATTGAGCGGGAGGAGCTACACGGCTTTCCGGCCAGCGGCGACCATGCATGTACAGCGGCACTCTTGCTGGCTTCAACGACCAAGGATGCTAGATGACGACCATATGTCTTTGTCCACATGGTACTTCCACTGGGAGGTATATCGTTCATCTCTAGGTCTATTTCTTGCCTTGCCCTGGTGCGCGTGATCTGCTAATTGGCTGTTCTCTGAATTGCAACATCTGACTATACCACCCAGAATATCCGGGCGCTGCAGATGGTTCCAGCTCCGGCCGTTACTCCTCCGCGCTCCTAGTCTTCAGCCTGGCCTCCACCGCGTACCCTGGCCTCCTGTAGCGACGCCTGCACAGGCGACTTGATTGGGCCGGAGGAGATGTGCGGCTTGCCGGTGGGTGCAGCGGCGCTCTCGCCGGCGTCGACGACCAAGGCTGCTAGATGCCGCTGCTGCTCCATGTCTCCATCCCACTGGGAGGTAAAACTCCTTCATCTCTAGGTCTAGTTCTTGTGTTGCTCTGTTGCGTGGGATCTGCTATTTGGCTGTTATCTGAATTGCAAGATCCAACTAGAACATCCTGAACTTCCGTTCGTGAGATGCATAAGTCGTTAAATTGATAAAGAAGAATCTTGATGAGAGGGTAAATGTTGGTAAACTAATCCTAGTGCTAGGTGGTGTCCTATCCTACTCCATTTTGTCCTGCTCTGCTCTGTATTCCCATGTTGTCTGTAGGTGCAAATCCAACTGCTATCTGTCAGTCGAGCGATCCTGATGTGTGCAAATTTTGGAACTGAATTTCTGTAATCAAATGGCACATCTGGTTGTCAGTGGGAAGTAGACTCCATGCTTATTCTTCTTCTCCCGTTTATTCTTCTTAGCGGTGCATACATACCCATTGATTTATCTCTCTCTTTATTTTTATTTTTTACCACACGTTTGGACTGAACCGGGAGATCGGAAACGTATATGTCCTATGTGAACCTCTGTTGTACATTCAGCGTGAATGATTGCTCTGGAACTAGCAGTGTTTATTGAAATTACTTGTTTGACCAATCTATTGACCACTTCAATGAAAAATTGTGTGTAGTGTATTAACTCTTTGATGTACCATCCATGTTAGGAATGGTTTTTTTTTTCTTTTCTGTCCATGAATTTAGGAGTTGTGCTAGAATGCTTTTCTCTATATTGTCTATTAAGTCTAGGCAGTAGTTTTACCTATTATAGTATTAGTATATTTAATTATCGATAGGCTGGAAATTTCTAGTGCAATGCCTGATATGCATCCAAATAGGCCTACCTGTTTTCTGTCCATAATTTCGGATCTTTAGCTGGTGAGATGCATATGTTTTAATTTATAAAACGAACCTTGATTGGGTAAATGTTGGTAGATTAATCATAGTGCAAAGGTGGTTCCCTATCCTAGTACATTTTAGCATGACATGCTTTTACTAGTTTAGTTGGTCCTCCATTGAAGGTATGAACTGAATGCGATGCAGTTATTTGAGAGTTTTGGGTTATGGTCTTAGGGAAAATCTTTGTTGCTGGCATATGGTTCAAACCTTACTTCCGTATGATAAATAACATGCTTCTTTTGTTGGTTGCAGTTGTACGATGACGAACATCAAGCAGTGGGTGGAGCTGCGCAGCTCGTCGGCGAGTAGCGACCACATTGGTGCTCTTGCCGGCGCGGACGGATGTCGACCAAAATGTGTTCTTCAAGAATCTTGTCTCTTTCCCTGTATGGGAGGAGCGACCAGGAGCGACCAAAATGTGTTCTTCAAGGTCATCGACACCGGCAACAACTGGACATTCGGTCCGCGGGGTGTTGCCAGGAAGGATATTGGTCTTGGAGGCTGGTACTGGCCGGTGAGTCATGCTCCTGATTATTTAGGCATCCCACCGAAGCTTTGCTTAGTTACTATCTGGAGCTATATCTTTAAATTTTCAGTGCAAGTGAAAGAATAATACATCCTAGATTTTCATGTTAGAATGTAACTATTCAATCACTTTTAGTTTGAAAGTCGTATCATTTGCCTAAAATTTGAAGATACATGAAAACACAGTGGAAAACTGCATCCATATAGGGTAGATTGTTCCAGTTCTGGTCAATGCTTATTTAGACATGAATGACACTGTTGTAATATTCAAGCATGGCTGATGAGCTAGGGCACAGGATGCCAAGGACCATCAGCTGGAGGATCCAACCATAACCAACTCTGCTCTGAGAGTGCAAGACGATCCTACAAGATAACCTCTCGACGGGTCTAAGAGCGTCGGGAGCGGTATGAACTGGGACCATCCCCAGTGACACTTACCAGCAAACACGACGAGACCTGCAATAGAGACGAGGTACATGAGATCGAACAGCCGCAAACAGGAGATGGCAGTCACTTCATAATGCAGTGATAGCTGCTAATTAATGGGAGCTGACTGAACCTTGACATTTCCTGGTGAAATGTTTCCCATGTTTTTCGTCCAGGATGGATAGAGTCAGTTCGACCAGCTTTCCATACTCGTGGGGGGCCTCGTCCGAGCCATCTAGGTGTAAGAACAAGGATAGGCAATTGTTGCTGTACCGATTACCACATGGGTAGATGCCAAAGTACCTGAGAAAAATATAATGCAGGGTTATCAGCAAAATGTGAATATGATGGCAAACAAGTCAATTCAAACTCAATATAACCGAGTTCCTAGATCAAATATGTCCATTATTTGGTGCTTCTGGCCACTATGAAATTAGTTATATGACATGGTGAGCACAAATTAAATTGTCTAATAATTCATACATATGAATTATATGATGTAACTGAATCAAAAGAGTACCATTTTTGTCCATCAAGTTCAAATCTAGAAATGACGAATCTCTCCGAGAACAGTTCAGAAAACTTGGTGATGGTCCGGGTGTAGATCCATTGGATCAACGGAGGTTTCTGGATAAAGAGGTTCTGAACTGCAGTAGCATTCTTCTGGACCACAATTGCCATCTCTTCAGGGAAAATGACATCTACTTTCAATATGTCCACACCAAAGACACAACAATCATCAGCCAGAAAATCACGTGACCGCAGTAGGGTTTTAAGAGAAATCAAGCATTCCTTCTTCGAGTATATATTCTCAACATCGAAGTTGTGTGTAGCTGCAATGTAGGCAAGGGTTAAAAACAGATAAAAAGGAATTATGTAAGCTGCAAAAATAAAAATACAACTTATGTGAAAAGACGATATGGAGAGACCAGTTAATGTAACAAGCACGGGATGATATTTCAAAATTTATACGTTCAAATTTAACGATAAAACATAGATATTGTACCATTGCAAAGAAACGTGACAGGAACACGATGGATGGATATTGGGGACAGCTTACTAGTCATGTTGAGCAGATATCAAATTTTACGGAGTTAGTGGCTACCAGCTGGAATATAGATGGATGGTTGGATGTGGCGAAAAAGTAAATTTTAGGAAACTACCTTGGTATCCGTAATACGCGCGATCCGAATGATTGTATATCGATAATTCAAAGACTACAGCCATAGCGATATCAGAAACTACCTTGGTATCCGTAGTACGCGCGATCCGAATGATTGTATATCGAGAATTCAAAGACTACAGCCATCACCACCCCTGGCTCCAAGCCCAAGCATCCCCGGCCTCGAGCAATCCCAAGAGAAAGAGCAACATATGGTATCGCAAAAAAGGGTGGTGTTGTATGCAACAGCGTCAATTGAACGAACCTGGTAAATGAATCGAGGAGCAGAGAAGCAATTTGGTTTAACAAGTCAAAAACTGAAGTAAAAATATTGTAGGAATAGTAGACTAAGAATTCTGCAGGATCGGTACATACCACCTGTAGTCGGAGAAAATAAAAGGTGCACAGTTGATCGGCTCCTCCTCAATCGGCATTGCCGAGAAGTCATGGATCTTCCACTTGAAGCATGGATCGTGGTTTTCTCCCAGCAGCGCAGGAGCTGGACCGGCAGCGAAGGCGTTGCCCATAGCTCCTGCCCCTTCCCCTAGTAGTATCCTCCCTGCGGATGGAACTAATGATCGTGCAGCGGAGCGGAGTGGAAGACGTAAGTAATCTCCAATTAATGGCTGCGCTTATCTCTGGATCAGATAATAGCTGCGGCGTAAGAAAACCTAAAACATTATAGTGCCCTAATGCGTAGTGCAGATCAAACAAAGCAACAGAGGAAGGGAGCGTTGCGTCTTACTGCTGCGGAGACGCCGACAAGTTTGGTGCCAAACGGAGAACGCAACGCAATCGCCGAGTGACCGCGAGGTTTGAGTACACGGAATAGGCAACAGACTCCTGTGCGTGCACGTCGGGCACGGCAACGCGCAGGACAGGGCGCAGCAGGAGGTCGCGATGGATTAGTTTGAATCGGACACTCGTTCAGGGTACGTACAAGCTGAGTAGAACGTTCCCTCAAAAAAAAAACATGAGTTGGTACGCTGCCCTATTTTTTCTCTCACGCGCGCAGGTTGAGCTAGCTAGTTTGAAAGTCTATACACGTTCTCGCTTAGCTAGATCGAGCGGCCGGTGAGTCTGCTGGTACCGTACGTACGCGACTACGCGTCGAGGACCTTTACCACCTCTCTTTTTTTTTTCTATCTCTCACGGATAGTCACCTGATCTCATGCATCTGCTCCTTCCATTCCCTTTTCTTCTTTTCTTTTTCAGATCCAGAATAACCACACAATGGAACCAAAAAAAAAAATAGAGAGAGAGAGACGAGGACGCACGAACTGACGGACGGACGGATGGATGGAATTGCTCTCTCGCGCACCTCGCCGCCGGCCGGCCACCCAGCGAATCGGACGACGACGGAACGGCTCTGCTGTCCTCACCCTCCCCGTCCCCTTCGCCTAAGTTCTAAGTCTAAGTCGCACGCGCCCCGCACGCGGACTGTGGCGGTGGGTTTCTACTTATAGAGGCAACATCATGTGGGGAGGGAAGAAAACATGTAAGTAACACCTATCGCGGCGGGAATCAAGCACGCTCACTTCACTCTTCCCTTCCCCTCGAAGCGGATGGACGGCCAGAAAAGCTTAGTGCCACGGATCGATGACTTGGTGTTTGGTGGCCCCTTCCCATATCTCAATCAATTGTGCCGCTCATTGTGTTTAGTTATTGCGTTGAGATCGCCTCTTCGGTTACCGTGATAATCTTAACGCCTACACCTACGCCTGCTTGGTTTTATCGTTTCGGCTCACAAAGCACGATCGAGACCATAAGATAATCGAGCTCTTTATTAAACATTCATATGATGTGCTGAGTCTTTCGGAAAAACACAGTGTCTCAGAAAAATAAGGATCTCCCATACGACGTCCACGCCTGCTTGGTTTTCAATTACTAGTAGTTAGTATATATGATAATTAACTGATAGCCCGTAATGGACAGCCCTTCACAACACGAAGCATTCGACGACAGCAACCACCTGCTTAGCTAGGTCTCCACAGCACGTACGTCCACCTACTTGTGTCACAACTATGGTACACCAGTAGCCCAAAATTATTCCGGCTTGAGCTCAACCAAACATCAGAAGATATATAGCTGGCTTGGGAGGACGGAGGAGACCCGATCAAAGGCTACCTACCAGCAATACCATGATGCCCCATTAATTAGCAGGTATATACTATATGCACCGAACTTTGACATGAGCGCGCATTCTTTTTATCTTCGATTTTTTTTTCTCAAATTTTACACTACACTCAATTTGATAATACAAGGCCAACACCCACGGGCATCCAATTATAGAGCTCAGTTCAACTCGCAAGTACAAATTTAAATACTCAAACGCAAAGAACCAAATTACAGTATTATTACAACTTATAATCTGCACAAACAGGATGATACAATTCTGACTCGAGACAGGGAACCAAATCACTAAGATTGCTACAGTACAACGTGGCCAGACGCCGGCGCCAGAACGACCGACCTAACTAGCCGCTTCTCGTCCATGCCCAGCACCACCCGGGGCGGCTTGTAGATGCCCAGGTCAAGACAATAAAACGGAGACACGCTAAATGCAGCTCACACGTCAACATATAAACAGATCCGGTGATTAGAAACATGATCAACTAATCTCAGCAAAACCACTTGGACCCAATCAGTCTGGCAGCACTGGTAAACGTAATAATGCAAAATCCATCAAATTGACGGACCCGGGCTCTCTCTAGCTTAACCACTTGGTCCAGATTTCTCTAGCTTAATGGGTGCTTCTCAAGTTTCACATGAGATCAGCACTTTGTCACTGCAACAAGCATAACCCTGGAACTAGCTTCCTTGCTCCAGGCCAGAAAATGACGACCACCGGCTGCATTTGACATTCAGCTCACTAGTACCTCACGGCTGCAACATCAGACCGAAAAAGCCACAAAGAAAGCATGCTAGCGCTAATGAAACGGCAGAACCAACAATTACTTCCAATAAGATACAAGTGAATGATATATGAGTTCTTGGTCTCAAAGGGCAGTGCCAAATCAGGCACAACTAAATCTTAGCTTCATAGGTACTGCACTACTACTTAAACATGTTAAATCAATAAAACCACACTCGGGTTGGAACTGGATTATGCATCAACAACTCCAAACAAAAAAGCTGACCTCAAAGGGCAGTAGCATTCAGAACCATATACCAAGTTGATGCTAATAACACAAAATCATCAAATTCATTAGCTTACGAAGAATACTAGCACCAAGACCTCTAACAACCAGGAGAAAATGTCAGAGTCATAATTTAGAAAGCTAGATGGCCAAATAGCCGTCAACGCCAGCAGAGCGGCAGGAGAGGAGGAGCTTGTCGAAGCCCGGGGCAGCACACCACCGCGCGCACAAGGCATGGGAGGCTACAGCGTGCGCTAGGTCACTAAAAACAAGTCATTCTAAATTTCTAATGCATACATTACTACCAAGTGATAAAAAAAAGAGGCATCATTCATTCATATTTGCAGAAAGTTCAGTCCAATGCCAAGGAAAAAATTATCTATGTGGTGTTGTGTGTCAACTAGGCATGCCAACGATTATCCATGTGTTGTTCTTCTAGTTAAATGGGCATGCACGTGAAGCAAATATGTGGTGATGTGTGCCAACTCAATGCAATCAGTACGCATCCAACTAAATTTCTCAGCAGATCAAACTATAGAAGAGCGCAAATGGAATAACAGCAGGATTTCTCAGTACTAGTACTACCCGGGGCGGCTTGAAGATGCATGCGCTTCACACATCCTCTTCCCGCTTTTGGTGGTGGCATCGCCAGAGAAGCTGTCTACGTGCATCGATATACACGGCAGCAGCATGCATGCCACTGGTCTCTTGCTTCGGCCGGCTCCTCCTGTATACCCTGCACACAGGTGAAGATCATCATTCCATCGCTTGGCAAGACATGCAGGCCTAAACATTCAGATAACATCAGCTCATATACATACATACAGAGCATCAGGAAATGTACATCTAGATATATGGCTAGCTAGAGAATCATGCCCAGGTCAAGACAATAAAACGGGGACTTGCTAAATGCAGCTCACACGTCAATATATAAACAGTTCCAGTGATTAGAAACATGATCAGCTAATCTCTTACCATTCAGAAAAACCAGCACTAGTTGTAGCGGATGCATACTTACTAGTATTGTTCAAGGTACATCATGACTACCAGCACGACGACGACCACGATAGCAGATACAACAACACAATCCACTAATAGAAAAAGGCACCATAAGTTCGACGACACAACAAGCCATGCCCAACATCAGCAAGGACATAGATCAAAGGGGAACCCACCAGGGATAATTGTAGCCACATCGCCGCCACCACACAAAGGCGGGAGTCGAGGAGGTAGGGCAGTCCATCCTACCACTACGCACGAGGCACATGAGGCCACCACCAGCACCCGTCGTATGCCGGTCTGCGAGACCACTGCCGACCAGTGGAGGACTACAGGGGCACACCCAAGGACGCAGAAGCCATGCCGGCAGCAGCAGCGCCAGGTGGATGACATCTGCAAAATGTAAAACTGCACACTCTTAGCATTCAATTCACTCTGCTCCGGCGATGCTAGCAAGTTGATTATTAAATTAAGAAATCAAGTTTCTCATCCATGCCATCATCAGAATTAAATCACTACTAATAGAGAGCTAAACAATAAATTTCAGCAGCATCAGACGGGTGCGAGATTAGCATAGTCGGGAGGAAGAAATGTTCCCAAAATTAGGAAGACATTTGATATTTATTAAGTGTTAACAATCAACGTACAGTCAATCTCCTCGCCTAGTCAATTAAATATGTACGTAAAGAAAAAAAATGTATTTCTCTGTGGTTGCATATATATACCAATGCTACAGCATGGATGTGGTAATGCATTGCATCCCCTCAAAAAAAAAATTTGATTGCTAAAGATGCCTTGAACATGAATTGTCCTGCCAAAGATAACACCGGAAGGTATACGCGTTGGACAAGGAGGCACTAGGCTGCCTAGAGAGACGATTGCATGGATTGTATCACGAGCGGGTTTATAATTTTAAATCACGCAAGTAAACTGTATGATCAGGTTATCTATGCTCATTTTTTTTTAAATCGGGCGAGTAAATTGTATGATCATGTTATCTATGCTCATTTTTATCTCGATTGAGAATTTCTCTAAACTTGACACGACAACTAGTATTGCACAACACAAGGGGGGATATATAGTTTTGCTAGCTGTAATCTAAGGGACATCATAAAAGAATTCTGAACTGTATCAGAACTTGCAAGACCTCTGCATATAATCGGGCCGCGTCACCGTCCCGTGCTGCACCAGACCCACTGTAGATAATAGCAGAAAAAAGTTCATCGTTAACATGTTTATTACCAACGATATCATCGTTGTCATAGAATGAGGATAGTCACGGGTAATACACACACAATATGCTCAAGTACAAGGGACACACTTATGTGTGCCAATGAGACCGAGACTTGGAAAGTATCTAGACCAAAGTAAATGGCGTCTCTGTGTGCATAACTATCCATACATATGTATACTAATTGATAGAGTTCAAAAGAACTAAAACACTCCATTCTTTGCAACAGGAGCATTATTATTTATACAAGGGAAAATATATGCAGAGCACGAAGAGTCCTAATTCAGATAACCACATCACAAAGTCCTAAATAAGAAGATCATTATCAACTCCATGGACAGAGCAGAGAACAAAGCAAGTACAAGACAAGAACCAGGCATTTCACCTAAACTATCCGACGATAACAACGGAGGAGGTGAAGGAGGAACCAGTCGAAATAGAAGCTCAAGAGCATGAGAAGTAGCTCGCAATGGATATAAGCATGCTCTTTGTCTTAGGACAGTCTATTCACCTACAGAAAAAAGAAATATGGTATGAGCATAAAGTTCTTGCAATGTTCAAGCAGGTTTAGATTACCATGTCGTATTTACTAGTAATATAAAGAGCACTCAACTCATGTAGATTATGCAAGTAATATGAGCAAAGCAGAACATTGTTGATGAATCAAGTAAAATCAAGTGTTGTTGTTCCTTTCTATGCTTCAAATCGTATTTGCACTACAAACTGTACAAGTCGTCCAAATTGGACAGCAAAATTAATACCGCTAGGTCCTTTTGTACAGCTAGGAAAACTGAAACAAAATATGATGATGCCCCTGGATAAAATGATGGCACTAGAATGTGCTACCAATGAGTAAAACTCTAAGAGATACACAGGCAGGGTTTTAATGACCATGTCTTTCTCAGAATAAAATGAATGAGTACAATCACCAAATAACCTGGAAAACATACCCCACTATCTACACATTTCATCATGTAAAATATAAATACTACAAAGTGAAGTCTTGCTAGATAAACCGATGGTAATAATCAATACTTATATGTGTTGTCGTCAGAATCAAACCACAGCAAATAAGGTGCTATTTTCCCTCCTACAAAATATTAGATCAATACTTCTACAACACCAACCTGTAACATCCAACAACAACACAAACAGACCTTAAAAATAAAATTTATGAATTTCTAGCAACACAAAGACGCCATGGACTACTAGCACTGGACCAGAGATATACTATCCAGAAACAAAAGAAAGCATGATAGCCATCATCACATGGAACCCAATAGCCATGACCATTTGCATGAAACGTACACACAAAAGCACCGGGGTTGGAGGGACGGACTACCTCGACGACGCAATACTCGAGGAATTCCTTGTCGTCCAGCGCCTCGAGCAGCAGGCCGACGCCTCTCCAGCGACACTAGCAGCATGCCGCTTCCACCATTGTGGAACACGTCGGACATCTAGTTGTACAACTACAAATAAAGATAAATTTTTAAGCGGAATCGATGCAGGCCTGGTGGGCTAAGCTTTTCACATATGACACAAATCGTTGCAATAGTGTCTTCCAGTAGCACTAGCACATATGGAAATAATTACATGAAGGAAAGGCACTAAGAGTTAGCCTCACCCGCGGATGTTGGCGACCATAAAAAGGACAAAGAGGAGAAGGCCTCATAGGACCGGCGATGCAGGCCATGGGGAAGCCAGAGTCCAGGTGGGGCCGGGGCCGCAGGTCAGCGAGGTGCCGTAGCTACGCCTGAGAACAAGTGGCCGTCCACTCCTCAAAGGAGCCATCCGTGGCTCATGTAGGGGATGTCTCTTCCTCGTAGCCGGCACACCCTCTCCACCGAGAAGCACCTCACTGTGACCCTTTGGCAACACGTGTGACGCAGTCCGGCGAGCTCGACGGATCATCGCGCGTCGACGCACGGGCGCGCTGGGAACAAGCCAGCCGGGACGCCGTAGCTCCAGGGCGGTGGCTCCTCTCTCGTTTTGTTTGTGAATATTCTGGGCATGATTAACTGTCAATGGAAAAAAAAATGATGGCATCAGCCGGGTGCAAGATAAGTCCAGTTCCTCCAAAATAATATTTGTGTAGTTTTAACAGGCAGCGGGGGCACTCAAACATCCTCATTTGGTCAATTGGGTATGCATATAAAGCAAACTATGGTGTGTCATGTGTGCATACAAAAGCTACAACATGCGTGTGGCAATTGTGAGTGAGGCATTAGCACGAACATGATGCATGCGGTGGAGGACAGCACGCCTCTTACCGGCACAAGCTAGGTCGAATCGAATGAGTGGGCCGGAACAAGCAGCTTACCTCGTCGTGGATGGATCGAAATCGAACGGTAGAGGATGGCGGCCAGACCGGGAACCAACAACGCCGCCGTCCCATCCGTGGGTTCCTTGCAGCGTGTGACGGACGACAACAAGAGCACCCCTCCCTTTGCTCGCGTCCTCCCTAGGAAATGCTCGCTACAGTGATAAAGCCGGCTGGCAGGCCGTGGTTCGTGGGAGACCGGTGCCGCCTCTTTCTCATCGGAGCCAAAGATCTGAGCCGGAATTGTGGGCGAGTTGGGTTTGTGGTGGGCTGCTGACCGGAAGCTCCAAGGCATGGAATAGAGAGAAGAGGAGGAGCTTGTGCCGGTGATGCTGTCAGCGGTGCGAGAAGCCGCCGGAGCCCGACGGGATCTGCGCACGACGGTGGCGGCGGACGTGGTGTCCGTGGGAGAAGAAGAGGCAAGCGGTGTTTTTTTTCTTTGCTCTAAGAAGAGGACAGCAGCGTGGACGTGGGATTGATGGGGCTCGGGGTGGGGCATGACATTGTTTGCGTTTGGTGTGTTGCCAGCGGCCTCGCGTCGTCGGATCCGAGCCAACGGTCTAGATGCGATGCGCGGCGCGATCCGCGGGGTGGCAATCCTTTCCATCTCATTGGCTGCACACCATCTAATAACTTTCCTTAATTATCTCGCTCGAAATGGGGGCTGCAAAGTCTCTCCGTCTCTTTGATTTCCCCGCTAATTACTCCCCTTAATTCTCTCTCCTAGTAGTATCAATTCTCTCCCTCACCTGGCCAATAATGACACTTTTTCTCTCCTTAGATTAGTATGTCACGAGAGGAGAGAGTAAGTGCAAATAATTATTTTATTTCTAGCGCGCTCTCTCTAGGCAATTATTGGGGCTACAAGTACGTATGAACTCTACTTAACAATCATTCGATGGATGTGTGGTGTAGTACATGCGGTTCTACCACAACATGTGACGAAATTCTTTGACGTCGTCGATGCATTTGTCGTGTTGGGTATAGGCTATAGCTTCCAATAGATTGTTTTTCTAGATAAAAAAGTCTCTCGAAAAATACCGTGAAGCCACGTCAAGTACGGGCACGGGTTATATGGTAGGTGCCGACACCTCAGAGGAAACAACCATATCCAACAATGGCGGAAGACAAAACAAGTCGATATCTCGCCACATGCATCGGCGCGATCGATGTCCACATCACCAAAAGGCAATTTGTGGATCCAGCACAGACCGATATGAACGACACCTCGCACCGAAAATGCAAGCTCTGCCTAAATAATACCATAAACTAGATTATTACCATCAGAACATAAACTAGATAGTATAGGGACCAACCTAAATAATACCAAGGAGTGCCTCTCACACGTATGCGGAGGCATACGATAGCGAGAATGAGGGAAGGGGCCATAGTGATTCCTGTAAATTCGAAAGATAAAACACGGACCAACACAATGTGGCACCAAAGGGTCGCCACCATGGCGGAAACGCAATTGCATAGTCAATGCTACCCTGGGATGCAAAAGAAACTTTGGCACACGCACCCACCAGCGAGCCAGTCGGCCGCGACGATGTGGCTTCTGGGCGGAAGTGCGTCGGTTAGTGGTGAGGTCGCATCGCGGTTAATCTGATGTTGAAGAACAAAAGGGAGGGTCTTGCACGGGAGGGGACAGAAGTAGGGAGGATGCCAGGGCTGTGGGAGGAGGAGGCGGCGGCAGAGGGACCTGCCGGTGAGGTGGGAGAGGCGGCATTGATCTAGATTGGGTAGATGGAGAGAATGGGGAGCGTATCATGGGAAGGTGTGGGGGAAGTGGATGGGAAGAGATAGGTCTCCCTCTCGTGTGAAATTTGGGCCCAAATTTGATTCCTTCTTGGCCCATACATGCATCGGCTTGATGTTTATGTCCCTGGAAGGCAATGATGCATAGCGTTCGCGAGATTGCTCTGAATCCACTTGTGTCATCCCTTCTTTCAACTTGTCAACAATGTCCGCCAACTACGGTAACCAAGACTACATGACGACCGTATATAATTGGACGGCGAAGACAAAAGATCACACTCGGTCGAGACCATGTGGTGACAAAGTGACATCACCATAGGCAAAACATAATGCGTTGTTGAAATCTTCCTAGGACGTAAAGAAAACCTATTCAGATGGGACTCCTTACCTAGCTCCTCCTAGACAAGACCACAAGGGCTAGAGGGGCACAAAGAGGCCAAGGTAATCTGATGCCTTCCTACTTTGACAAAGGCCATAGTTGACATTAACGGGTACACGAGGCATCAGAAGGCCCATTTTTTGTAAATGTGTCAACCTAGTATTGGTGAACAAGGTGACGTCGATTGCACATCATAATTACCATTGTGGCCTTGTCATTATCGCCGACCATGTACACACGTTTTAGACAACTCGAAGACGAATGCCTTGCAATATAAGAACAACTATTAATTAAAATCCTTGTCAAATTGTTATGGTGATAATCAAAAGGTAACTTTTGGACACATAGCTTAGGTGACATAAGCTGCCGATAAAGGAGGTTGACTAATATTGATCATAATTCGGGGCATTTGTGGTGGTGGTGTCAACTGTATTTCGCCGCCTACATGCATACGTACATCCTTGTTCCTTGAGTGTTTGTTCTCTACAGTGTCTATACTTTCATAAAATAAATACACTAATCGCATATGAAATAATAGGTTGTAAATACCCCCAGCAAAAAATACCGAAGCTAATAATGTATGTCAACAAAATTCCACATGAAATAACAGGTGATAACACGCACCAGAGCAACACAAGAACTAGACCTAGAGATGTTTTTATTTCTTTCGTTAACAATAAGTAACAGCGAGAGGAACTTAAGTCTCATAAAGTGTGCCATTCGCCCGAGAGAACCTGCACCGGCGATTAGGTTTCCTCCGCCCCCTGTCGTCTCCGCAGCCAATCTGACTCGCTTTTGTGGCCTTCGTTCCATGAAGTCAGGGTGGATCTCGGCCCCCGTCGGCAGAAGGGCTTCGTTTTCTTGATTTAAGGGTTAAGGTTCGGTGGGGGCGCTCAGATGGTGGCGGCGGGTCTTGTCCAATGAAGTCTCCTTGGCTTCAGCTCTATCTCAACAGCGACATGGAGAAGCTTGTGGGAGTGGTGTGGTCCTTGAAGATTTCTTCTGGCTGTGGGGAGCTTTGGATCATCAAGGAGCTTCATCGGCGGTCATTCCTTCTTCTTCATCTCCGGGACGGATGTGGTCGTCTTGACCCATTCGGCAACTTCCTGTCCGCATCCAACAAGGTCAGACCGGCTCAAGGAGGAGCGCCATCGACACGGTCTGGAGGTTGAAGGCAAAGGGAACCTCAAGGATTTAATTGTAATTTTCTTTTTGGTTGAGGTGTTTTGTACCGTTCAATTTTTCTTCATTTGCCACGGTTCTTTGCACACACAAAAACATAGACCTAAAGATGAAGGAATTACCTCCCAGTGAAAGAATTAGCTAGATGAAGACATGAAGTAGCAGCAACGGCATCATCTAAAAGATTTTATGTATTTACCACTTCTCTATTAAGTATTAAAATATCTCTCCCTAATAGCCTCCGAATTTTAGTTTTTTTATTTACATTTTATCAAACGATATCCCTTTACTTATACTTTCCAACACAACTAGAATCACTCAATTCGGTGATCGGATTATTGTTAGAAAAATTGAAAGTACTAAAAAAATTCATCAACACTTTGCGTGGAAGAAGTCCCACTTTCACGCCGAGTTTCATGATTTTATCGCCTCAAACACGTCATGTTTTATTTCTGTATGACCATTTTTATTCACATGAGAGATGATTATTTACATTTCTTAGAAAATAAGGCCATACAAATAAATTTCATTAAATCCCCATTATTGGAAGCAAAGGCACACCGACCCCATGAAATCACAAACTGTTTAATTTTAATGAAACCATAAAATAGCAACTACTTTTAGTATAGTAATGTATTGCGTATAAAATAATTAATAATGCGAACATTGTAACAACAAAGATGACCGAAAGGCTATGGTGGGGGCCGATAGTGATAAAGACGAGTTTAGAAGAGATGATCGTGATTTGGGCGAGGATACCTGCACGGACGCTAAGGTTTTCTCCAAGACATATAACATATACACCATCCATTCCTGAAAACCGGGTCTATAACCTTTTTCGATGGTCAAACTATGTAATATGAAAATTTTGATTGACAAAATTATTTATACCTATTATAATATTGATATATCATATGAAACTAGATTTTATGAAGCATCCAACGATATTGATATTGTATCGCAGATCTTTTTTTTCTATTAACTTCGTGAAAGTTTGGATAGTTTAACTTGAATTTCTTATGCGCCTTATTTTTGAAAATGAAGGTTGTCCATTAGTAATCAAAATTGACCGTGTCATACTGCCTCCAAATTGGATCGTCTGCTAGCTAGACCCACTGTTTGGCTTATCACAATCATTTTCTATTTCTAGTTACTATTGTAGTGCTACACTGGTATAATAGTTGACATTTTATGTTAAGAAATAATGTACCTTCAATATTACTCCATGTATGCATGCACTTAAATGTTTTCCCAATGGATGGAGTTTGCTTTTTAAAATTACTTTTTGTGTCAAAACTTCCTGCCATTTTTATTTCAAGAAGTAAGCCAACTTAAGATGTGATTATTTCCATATTTTACATATTTCTATTTGGCGTTTTATTTTATTTTTACAATGATGTTTTCTTAATCCATGAGTTCATCTCGTTTGAGTGTTATTTCTTCAAATTCTAATTGAAAAATGAAAATCATATTTATTATATGAGTATTCTATATACGCCAAATCAATGCATGCAAGTGCTATTCGTTTTGGTCCGTGGGGACATACATAAAGGAAGATGAAAAGATTGAAGGTTTATATTTATTTTCTCGCTGCATAAGGAGAGGATAAGTATTATGTAATCATAAGAGATCAAATCGGTTATTTCTTTGGTAGTCCACAACCACTAGGAAACCAGGCTAGTAAAAGAGGGTTTATTTCCTCTAGAGCCTCCTCTATGTAAAATCACCTAAATTGTTTACACTCTTATTTTAGTTTTGATCATATCTGGCATAGCCATATCCATATCAGAAAACTGGATATGACATAAATTCCCAGTTGAAGTTATATAACTCACAACACTCCAATAGCCACGACTCCACTCACAAACCTAGCAACCACCTCTAGCTCCGCCTGCTCTATACATCGTTTCCCCCTCCTCCGGTCGGCTTTGCCGACTTCAGGACGGGCGGGGAACCCGATATATGAGTGGATTTTTCAATAAGTAGTGCTTTTAATATATTAGATTAGGATTTTGGTACCCGTGTTCTTTGCCATCCGCATCGATGGAGATTACATTGTCTATGAGAGGTGATCTGCGGAACTTTGTTCGACAAAGAGGTCTCTCCTTCCCGACGTTAATGGTGGTGGTGGAATATTAAATTCTTCTAGATATGGTCCAATTGATCTTGCTTCGCCGGATCAATTTATGATATTCTTTCTCATGGTTGCCATGAGGATATATTTCCTCGCAATATTTGTACCGATTTCTATGTTCTCGACAATGGTGATTAGTTCTCTTGGCTCCCCGACGACGTCGACTTATTCCTTGAAACATTGGTGTTGGTACTATTGCCGATTATGTAGAAAACTTTAATGGTTGCGTGCATGCACGTAGCCTTAGCATTGCAGCTTAAAATTATGGGAGAAACCCCATACGTATTTGTTGGTGTGTGTTTTGACATCTAAAGTTTTTTTTTCTATGGCCACATTTAATTAGAAAAAAGAATAAAATTATGATATGAAAGAAGGAAGAGGTTGAAGATCTAGAAAATTTTCTAGTTTTTATAGACTCTATTTTGTAATCGTTGTAGACAGTTCATGTGTCTCTACCAGGTATTATGCGCTACTATAAATATATGCTATTGATTTTCAAAAAAAAAGTCTCGGTTGAAGTTGTTGTGGAGCTAACTACTCCACTCTTGAGCACTCTCAACATCACAATAACATGCTAGATGCAAAGTGAAAGCATATTGATGAGTGATTGTCCGCAGCATTAGAGATGATGATGGTCATAGCCGAGATACAAAGAGTATGGTGGCGGAGAAAACTATGGGATTCAATGTTCAAATGGGGTAGAATGAAAAGATTGGAGAATTTGGAGGTTGAGGACCTACCTACTAGGGTTCCAATATCGTTATCCTAACAGAAAATACACGCGACGGTAAAAAATTACGCATGAAACGATGGGTATAAATTATGTACCAACACAAAATATAACGCCCGCCGACAGTGAAATGCCACATGCAATGATTAGTTGGAATTATTTCTAACATAAAATAAAGGAGCCTTATAACGCTAGATGACGACATGACAAAACAAATGATAGGTGATAGCTAGTTCTTATCATAGAAATAATAACACAACCATAAAATTCCACATCAAATGATAGGTAATAGCCCTGAAAACGCGACGACAAAACGACACATGAAATAATAGATACCTACGTGCTCAACTATTTCACCGTTAATGTATTTATTCTTGAGAGTTGCATACGAGCGCCGTTCGAGGTGATTCCGTAGGAGTCAGAGAGCT
This sequence comes from Alopecurus myosuroides, assembly GCA_028641055.1. Taxonomy (NCBI): domain Eukaryota; kingdom Viridiplantae; phylum Streptophyta; class Magnoliopsida; order Poales; family Poaceae; genus Alopecurus; species Alopecurus myosuroides. The sequence continues at coordinate 299,821,358 of CM054060.1, read as the reverse complement.
TTTCAGGAGTTCGGATGAAAAACTCAAGCCTTGGTCTATGGCGCATCGATGTGGGGATAGCAAAGATAAGGGGGATTGGTAAATGATGTGGTTTGCACGAAAGCAAGTACTTTTAGAAAACAAATTCAAATCCTATAGTTTTTATCCTGTGGTGGCCGCTCGCAAACCGAGGTCGTAAAATTACATCTTTTTTTCGGTAGTTCTGTGCATGCTATGATTGCGAATGACCCCTCTCAAATTACATCTTTCCCGGTCGCGTCGACCCCCTCAACCAAATTGGCAAACACGGCCTCGGTGGGATGCTGTTAGGTCGTGTACCCAAAAGGCTTACCAGAAACGGAAGGATCATCTCCACTTTGCCACCTTATTTGCATGCATGGTCGGCACAAGTATCGGTCAATACTAACTATTACATGGCCAAATCCATGCATGACTACTTATTAGTTCCTCCATCTATGCATGCATGCGTACAAGACGCGTGGAGTCACGTTCCATGGGTCTTCCTGGGTGATCCTAGCCACATGCCTATCGATCCCTCCCTCCTAGGTATACATGGCCGGTGCGATGTATGCCGATCTATCGCCGTCAACTGCTCACACTCCTTCGCCAATTCTTGGCAGCTAGTGTCACACACAAAATGTTGCCAAGCCGCATGCCACCACCCATACGTCGGTCCGCCCATTGTCCTGGCTAGCTAGCATGTTTGAGATCTCGTCCATCTACCCACTGATATTTTTTTTTGCACATATAATACTATTTATATGTCACATGAAACTACGTTTCATGATATATACAACGATATTGATATCGTATTGTATTGTATTGTAGATGTTAATGTTATTTCTGTTAACTTCGTGATTTTTTTTTGGATATTTTGACTTCTGAAATATATTATGTGCCTTGTTTTTAGAAATGAAGGTAGTACATCAGAATTGACCGCGTGGGACTTCCTCCATCGCCAATTGTTAGCTAGATACCACCTATGCTTTTATTATTACAATCATTTTCTATTTTAATTACTATTATAGTGGTACATTGTTATCAAAAGGTTGATCTTTTATGTTAAACTAATGTACCTTCTATTACTTCATGTTCAACTTCTCCACTCCATTTCCTCCCAACGAATGGCAGATGACATTTAAAACTATTTGTCGTGTCAAAACTTTCTACCATTTTATTCAAAAAATTATAGCAACTTAAGAGTTGATTATTTTCACAATTTATAGATTTCTATTTGTTGACGATATTTTTTGGTTCACACATAATGACGTTTACTTAACCACGAGTCACAACGTTTGATTTTATTTATGATTCCATGAGTTAATCATTAAGAGTAATTTGTGGCACAATCCCTTTTCAAGTTTATAAATATTTCATAATTTATTCTATAAATATTCCATGTACGCAAAATCAATGCATGCAAGGGTTATTCATTTTGGTTATACTTCGTGCGGTCATAGAGAAAGGAAGGTCCAAAAGTACATGCAAAATAAGAGGTGTAAAGATTGAAGGTTTATTTTTTATTTTCTCGTCGCATGAGGAGAGAATCAAGTATCATGTAATCATAAGAGACCAGATCAATTATTTCTTTGTATAAGTCCACAATCACTAGAAAACTAGGCGAGTAAGAGAAGGTTTTTGACACATGTGGCATCCTATATGGGAAATCACCTGGAATTTTCATACTCTTACATTAGTTTTTATCATATCCGGGATAACCATAGCGATATCAGGAAATGTGGCATTTCATACGACACAAAAGTCCCAGTTGAAGCTATGCGTTAGCAATTGTTGAGGAGCTAGAAAGTCCGCTATCAAGCGATCGCAACGTCACCATACCATATGGTAGAGGCAAAGTGAGAGAATATTCATAAGTGATTTTCCTCACCATTGAGAAGATGGTGGCCATGTCCAGTCGGAGAAGGAACTTAAGGATTCAAGGTTCAAGCGCGAGAGAATGAAAATATTGGAGAATTTAAAGATCCACGACCTACCTAGCAGGGTTTGATTATCAATATCCTAACATAAAGCAAGGACCCTAATAACATGCAATGGAAACACAACACATGAAATGGTATATGTTAATTATCTCCTAGCACAAAATAATAACGCGCGGCATCGGAATGCCACGCACACTGATAGGTTAGAAATCTTTGTAATATGAAATAAAGGAGCCTTGTAAAGCTCGACGACGAAATGTCAATTTCCCGAGATCATAACCGGGTCCACGTAATATTTCATGAAACTCGATGTAATTATTGGCTATAAGACATGCATCGTGTTCGTGCCTTTGGATCTTCCTCTCCGTCGGACACTCATCGTCCACCCCCCCTTATTGCCTCAATCCACACCAGAGGGAACATCCCACATTTGTCGGCGTCGGGAGGTCGTACACGATGGGATTCTCCACCATGATCCATGAGATGGTGACATGCTCAGTAGAGAGCCAGACGATGCATGGGCACGAGACAAATGCATTCTCGGGTTTGGGATGCGCGATGGCCATGTCGGTCACCCTCCTCCAACCTAGCGGGCTTCACGCCAGCGTCTCGGGGAAGTCCATCAGTGACAGCGGCATGGGTCGCCCGCATGGCTCTGAGACATACATACACCTTCCGGTCCCGACAAGTACCGCATGCAGATCGATGAAGAACCACATGACAACTGAGTGATAGTGGATTTGTGCGGCTCTGAGCTACTAGCTAGTACGCATGCGGCGGCACTGATGCTTGCGGTCGAAGATAGGCGAACGACATTGCATATGACGACAACAACGGGATCACTTATTAAGTGTTCCACGAAATTTAGAGTCGGGTCTGGATCAAAATGCAACGATATGTACATAGGGAAGGGAAGCTAGTGCAATTTTGACACCCGTGAAGCTTTTTTAGCGTTCATGCAAAAAAAAAAAAAGAGACCTTTTTTTAGCAGTTAGGCAGCACGTATGTCTTGCTCGTGTGTGCATTTAGCACGCATGTGTACTCGGAGTAGCCTCTTAATTTCACCAGGGATTGAAAACATAATTTGGGCCGGAAATTTGGCCCATTATTTCCGTTGGGGCTGAGCGAGAAGTTTGGGCAAAATTTTGGGCGCTACATGACTCACCCCGTCCCCGACGACCGCTCATCTCTCGCGCCTTTTGCTCTACTCCTCCCTCGATCCCCTTTGCTCCACCCTCCCCTCGCCATCGATTCCGGCCGGATCCTGCGTCTCCTCACCCCGGCGGCCACCACCCTGAAACCGTCTCCTCGTCCTCTCCAAATTCCGTGGCCCGGAACCGTGGATTCGCCGTCCCGCTAAGAACCCTAGCGGTGAAGATCGGATCTTTGGCGTCCATGGCGACGGCGTCGGAGCGGCTGCAGGGGGCGGTGATGCGGCACGTCTACCGCCCAGACCGAGCAGAGGCGATGTAGCCTGCAAGAAAGCCGCAGCCCTCACCGCCGCCGGCGTCGTCACGTCGGCAAGCGCGGGCCGGGTGCTGCGGATGGCGCCAGCTCCAGCCGGTCCTCCACCTCGCGCCCCAACTCCAGGCTAGCGTCCACCGCCACCTCGCTGGCCTGTAGCAACGGCTGCACGGGCGGTGAGCTGTGCGGCGGGTGGCGACCATGTACAGCAGCGCTCTTGGCGTCGACCACCGAGGCTCCTAGATGCTGCTGCTGCTCCACGTCTCCTTCCATCTGGTTCTTCCACTCGGAGGTAACTCCTTCTCCAGGTCTATGCTTTGCGTGTGATGATCTCTTAATTGGCTCTTCTCTGAATTTCAACATCCAACTAGAACATTCAGAACTTCCATCATTGGCGAGTCGCATACGTTGTTAACAAAAAACGAATCATGATGACAGGGGGTAAATATCGGTAGAGTAATTCTAGCGCTAGGGGATTCTTATCCTGCTCCATTTTGCACTGGTCTGCTCTTCATTCCCCTGCTGTTTCCAATTGCCTGCAGTATACGTGCGCGCCGACTAATTGTTGTATTTTTATCCATGCCGTTCACCTGTATTGTAACCCTCGTTGAATGGTTTCCTGGTTATGAGACCATCTAATTGGTTCTTATCATCCTGTGCCTATCTTGGATAACGATATATCTAAGTTTTTAGTGGTAAATATTTGTCGCTAGGTGCTACATCCAACTGCTATCTGTCAAATCTTGCGAGCCTGATAAAACAAATTCTAGAAATTTTGCATCTCGATTTCTTTAATCAAAAGGTACATCAAGTTGTTAGTGGGAATTAAATTCCCTACTTATTCTTCTCCTCCTGTTTATTTATCTCTCACCTTTTATTTTTATTTTTGTTACAGGTTTGGAATGGACTGGGGTCTAAAACGTATCTGTACTCTGTGAACCTCCATGCTACATTCAGCATGAATGGATTACTCCGGTTCGATTGAGCGGGAGGAGCTACACGGCTTTCCGGCCAGCGGCGACCATGCATGTACAGCGGCACTCTTGCTGGCTTCAACGACCAAGGATGCTAGATGACGACCATATGTCTTTGTCCACATGGTACTTCCACTGGGAGGTATATCGTTCATCTCTAGGTCTATTTCTTGCCTTGCCCTGGTGCGCGTGATCTGCTAATTGGCTGTTCTCTGAATTGCAACATCTGACTATACCACCCAGAATATCCGGGCGCTGCAGATGGTTCCAGCTCCGGCCGTTACTCCTCCGCGCTCCTAGTCTTCAGCCTGGCCTCCACCGCGTACCCTGGCCTCCTGTAGCGACGCCTGCACAGGCGACTTGATTGGGCCGGAGGAGATGTGCGGCTTGCCGGTGGGTGCAGCGGCGCTCTCGCCGGCGTCGACGACCAAGGCTGCTAGATGCCGCTGCTGCTCCATGTCTCCATCCCACTGGGAGGTAAAACTCCTTCATCTCTAGGTCTAGTTCTTGTGTTGCTCTGTTGCGTGGGATCTGCTATTTGGCTGTTATCTGAATTGCAAGATCCAACTAGAACATCCTGAACTTCCGTTCGTGAGATGCATAAGTCGTTAAATTGATAAAGAAGAATCTTGATGAGAGGGTAAATGTTGGTAAACTAATCCTAGTGCTAGGTGGTGTCCTATCCTACTCCATTTTGTCCTGCTCTGCTCTGTATTCCCATGTTGTCTGTAGGTGCAAATCCAACTGCTATCTGTCAGTCGAGCGATCCTGATGTGTGCAAATTTTGGAACTGAATTTCTGTAATCAAATGGCACATCTGGTTGTCAGTGGGAAGTAGACTCCATGCTTATTCTTCTTCTCCCGTTTATTCTTCTTAGCGGTGCATACATACCCATTGATTTATCTCTCTCTTTATTTTTATTTTTTACCACACGTTTGGACTGAACCGGGAGATCGGAAACGTATATGTCCTATGTGAACCTCTGTTGTACATTCAGCGTGAATGATTGCTCTGGAACTAGCAGTGTTTATTGAAATTACTTGTTTGACCAATCTATTGACCACTTCAATGAAAAATTGTGTGTAGTGTATTAACTCTTTGATGTACCATCCATGTTAGGAATGGTTTTTTTTTTCTTTTCTGTCCATGAATTTAGGAGTTGTGCTAGAATGCTTTTCTCTATATTGTCTATTAAGTCTAGGCAGTAGTTTTACCTATTATAGTATTAGTATATTTAATTATCGATAGGCTGGAAATTTCTAGTGCAATGCCTGATATGCATCCAAATAGGCCTACCTGTTTTCTGTCCATAATTTCGGATCTTTAGCTGGTGAGATGCATATGTTTTAATTTATAAAACGAACCTTGATTGGGTAAATGTTGGTAGATTAATCATAGTGCAAAGGTGGTTCCCTATCCTAGTACATTTTAGCATGACATGCTTTTACTAGTTTAGTTGGTCCTCCATTGAAGGTATGAACTGAATGCGATGCAGTTATTTGAGAGTTTTGGGTTATGGTCTTAGGGAAAATCTTTGTTGCTGGCATATGGTTCAAACCTTACTTCCGTATGATAAATAACATGCTTCTTTTGTTGGTTGCAGTTGTACGATGACGAACATCAAGCAGTGGGTGGAGCTGCGCAGCTCGTCGGCGAGTAGCGACCACATTGGTGCTCTTGCCGGCGCGGACGGATGTCGACCAAAATGTGTTCTTCAAGAATCTTGTCTCTTTCCCTGTATGGGAGGAGCGACCAGGAGCGACCAAAATGTGTTCTTCAAGGTCATCGACACCGGCAACAACTGGACATTCGGTCCGCGGGGTGTTGCCAGGAAGGATATTGGTCTTGGAGGCTGGTACTGGCCGGTGAGTCATGCTCCTGATTATTTAGGCATCCCACCGAAGCTTTGCTTAGTTACTATCTGGAGCTATATCTTTAAATTTTCAGTGCAAGTGAAAGAATAATACATCCTAGATTTTCATGTTAGAATGTAACTATTCAATCACTTTTAGTTTGAAAGTCGTATCATTTGCCTAAAATTTGAAGATACATGAAAACACAGTGGAAAACTGCATCCATATAGGGTAGATTGTTCCAGTTCTGGTCAATGCTTATTTAGACATGAATGACACTGTTGTAATATTCAAGCATGGCTGATGAGCTAGGGCACAGGATGCCAAGGACCATCAGCTGGAGGATCCAACCATAACCAACTCTGCTCTGAGAGTGCAAGACGATCCTACAAGATAACCTCTCGACGGGTCTAAGAGCGTCGGGAGCGGTATGAACTGGGACCATCCCCAGTGACACTTACCAGCAAACACGACGAGACCTGCAATAGAGACGAGGTACATGAGATCGAACAGCCGCAAACAGGAGATGGCAGTCACTTCATAATGCAGTGATAGCTGCTAATTAATGGGAGCTGACTGAACCTTGACATTTCCTGGTGAAATGTTTCCCATGTTTTTCGTCCAGGATGGATAGAGTCAGTTCGACCAGCTTTCCATACTCGTGGGGGGCCTCGTCCGAGCCATCTAGGTGTAAGAACAAGGATAGGCAATTGTTGCTGTACCGATTACCACATGGGTAGATGCCAAAGTACCTGAGAAAAATATAATGCAGGGTTATCAGCAAAATGTGAATATGATGGCAAACAAGTCAATTCAAACTCAATATAACCGAGTTCCTAGATCAAATATGTCCATTATTTGGTGCTTCTGGCCACTATGAAATTAGTTATATGACATGGTGAGCACAAATTAAATTGTCTAATAATTCATACATATGAATTATATGATGTAACTGAATCAAAAGAGTACCATTTTTGTCCATCAAGTTCAAATCTAGAAATGACGAATCTCTCCGAGAACAGTTCAGAAAACTTGGTGATGGTCCGGGTGTAGATCCATTGGATCAACGGAGGTTTCTGGATAAAGAGGTTCTGAACTGCAGTAGCATTCTTCTGGACCACAATTGCCATCTCTTCAGGGAAAATGACATCTACTTTCAATATGTCCACACCAAAGACACAACAATCATCAGCCAGAAAATCACGTGACCGCAGTAGGGTTTTAAGAGAAATCAAGCATTCCTTCTTCGAGTATATATTCTCAACATCGAAGTTGTGTGTAGCTGCAATGTAGGCAAGGGTTAAAAACAGATAAAAAGGAATTATGTAAGCTGCAAAAATAAAAATACAACTTATGTGAAAAGACGATATGGAGAGACCAGTTAATGTAACAAGCACGGGATGATATTTCAAAATTTATACGTTCAAATTTAACGATAAAACATAGATATTGTACCATTGCAAAGAAACGTGACAGGAACACGATGGATGGATATTGGGGACAGCTTACTAGTCATGTTGAGCAGATATCAAATTTTACGGAGTTAGTGGCTACCAGCTGGAATATAGATGGATGGTTGGATGTGGCGAAAAAGTAAATTTTAGGAAACTACCTTGGTATCCGTAATACGCGCGATCCGAATGATTGTATATCGATAATTCAAAGACTACAGCCATAGCGATATCAGAAACTACCTTGGTATCCGTAGTACGCGCGATCCGAATGATTGTATATCGAGAATTCAAAGACTACAGCCATCACCACCCCTGGCTCCAAGCCCAAGCATCCCCGGCCTCGAGCAATCCCAAGAGAAAGAGCAACATATGGTATCGCAAAAAAGGGTGGTGTTGTATGCAACAGCGTCAATTGAACGAACCTGGTAAATGAATCGAGGAGCAGAGAAGCAATTTGGTTTAACAAGTCAAAAACTGAAGTAAAAATATTGTAGGAATAGTAGACTAAGAATTCTGCAGGATCGGTACATACCACCTGTAGTCGGAGAAAATAAAAGGTGCACAGTTGATCGGCTCCTCCTCAATCGGCATTGCCGAGAAGTCATGGATCTTCCACTTGAAGCATGGATCGTGGTTTTCTCCCAGCAGCGCAGGAGCTGGACCGGCAGCGAAGGCGTTGCCCATAGCTCCTGCCCCTTCCCCTAGTAGTATCCTCCCTGCGGATGGAACTAATGATCGTGCAGCGGAGCGGAGTGGAAGACGTAAGTAATCTCCAATTAATGGCTGCGCTTATCTCTGGATCAGATAATAGCTGCGGCGTAAGAAAACCTAAAACATTATAGTGCCCTAATGCGTAGTGCAGATCAAACAAAGCAACAGAGGAAGGGAGCGTTGCGTCTTACTGCTGCGGAGACGCCGACAAGTTTGGTGCCAAACGGAGAACGCAACGCAATCGCCGAGTGACCGCGAGGTTTGAGTACACGGAATAGGCAACAGACTCCTGTGCGTGCACGTCGGGCACGGCAACGCGCAGGACAGGGCGCAGCAGGAGGTCGCGATGGATTAGTTTGAATCGGACACTCGTTCAGGGTACGTACAAGCTGAGTAGAACGTTCCCTCAAAAAAAAAACATGAGTTGGTACGCTGCCCTATTTTTTCTCTCACGCGCGCAGGTTGAGCTAGCTAGTTTGAAAGTCTATACACGTTCTCGCTTAGCTAGATCGAGCGGCCGGTGAGTCTGCTGGTACCGTACGTACGCGACTACGCGTCGAGGACCTTTACCACCTCTCTTTTTTTTTTCTATCTCTCACGGATAGTCACCTGATCTCATGCATCTGCTCCTTCCATTCCCTTTTCTTCTTTTCTTTTTCAGATCCAGAATAACCACACAATGGAACCAAAAAAAAAAATAGAGAGAGAGAGACGAGGACGCACGAACTGACGGACGGACGGATGGATGGAATTGCTCTCTCGCGCACCTCGCCGCCGGCCGGCCACCCAGCGAATCGGACGACGACGGAACGGCTCTGCTGTCCTCACCCTCCCCGTCCCCTTCGCCTAAGTTCTAAGTCTAAGTCGCACGCGCCCCGCACGCGGACTGTGGCGGTGGGTTTCTACTTATAGAGGCAACATCATGTGGGGAGGGAAGAAAACATGTAAGTAACACCTATCGCGGCGGGAATCAAGCACGCTCACTTCACTCTTCCCTTCCCCTCGAAGCGGATGGACGGCCAGAAAAGCTTAGTGCCACGGATCGATGACTTGGTGTTTGGTGGCCCCTTCCCATATCTCAATCAATTGTGCCGCTCATTGTGTTTAGTTATTGCGTTGAGATCGCCTCTTCGGTTACCGTGATAATCTTAACGCCTACACCTACGCCTGCTTGGTTTTATCGTTTCGGCTCACAAAGCACGATCGAGACCATAAGATAATCGAGCTCTTTATTAAACATTCATATGATGTGCTGAGTCTTTCGGAAAAACACAGTGTCTCAGAAAAATAAGGATCTCCCATACGACGTCCACGCCTGCTTGGTTTTCAATTACTAGTAGTTAGTATATATGATAATTAACTGATAGCCCGTAATGGACAGCCCTTCACAACACGAAGCATTCGACGACAGCAACCACCTGCTTAGCTAGGTCTCCACAGCACGTACGTCCACCTACTTGTGTCACAACTATGGTACACCAGTAGCCCAAAATTATTCCGGCTTGAGCTCAACCAAACATCAGAAGATATATAGCTGGCTTGGGAGGACGGAGGAGACCCGATCAAAGGCTACCTACCAGCAATACCATGATGCCCCATTAATTAGCAGGTATATACTATATGCACCGAACTTTGACATGAGCGCGCATTCTTTTTATCTTCGATTTTTTTTTCTCAAATTTTACACTACACTCAATTTGATAATACAAGGCCAACACCCACGGGCATCCAATTATAGAGCTCAGTTCAACTCGCAAGTACAAATTTAAATACTCAAACGCAAAGAACCAAATTACAGTATTATTACAACTTATAATCTGCACAAACAGGATGATACAATTCTGACTCGAGACAGGGAACCAAATCACTAAGATTGCTACAGTACAACGTGGCCAGACGCCGGCGCCAGAACGACCGACCTAACTAGCCGCTTCTCGTCCATGCCCAGCACCACCCGGGGCGGCTTGTAGATGCCCAGGTCAAGACAATAAAACGGAGACACGCTAAATGCAGCTCACACGTCAACATATAAACAGATCCGGTGATTAGAAACATGATCAACTAATCTCAGCAAAACCACTTGGACCCAATCAGTCTGGCAGCACTGGTAAACGTAATAATGCAAAATCCATCAAATTGACGGACCCGGGCTCTCTCTAGCTTAACCACTTGGTCCAGATTTCTCTAGCTTAATGGGTGCTTCTCAAGTTTCACATGAGATCAGCACTTTGTCACTGCAACAAGCATAACCCTGGAACTAGCTTCCTTGCTCCAGGCCAGAAAATGACGACCACCGGCTGCATTTGACATTCAGCTCACTAGTACCTCACGGCTGCAACATCAGACCGAAAAAGCCACAAAGAAAGCATGCTAGCGCTAATGAAACGGCAGAACCAACAATTACTTCCAATAAGATACAAGTGAATGATATATGAGTTCTTGGTCTCAAAGGGCAGTGCCAAATCAGGCACAACTAAATCTTAGCTTCATAGGTACTGCACTACTACTTAAACATGTTAAATCAATAAAACCACACTCGGGTTGGAACTGGATTATGCATCAACAACTCCAAACAAAAAAGCTGACCTCAAAGGGCAGTAGCATTCAGAACCATATACCAAGTTGATGCTAATAACACAAAATCATCAAATTCATTAGCTTACGAAGAATACTAGCACCAAGACCTCTAACAACCAGGAGAAAATGTCAGAGTCATAATTTAGAAAGCTAGATGGCCAAATAGCCGTCAACGCCAGCAGAGCGGCAGGAGAGGAGGAGCTTGTCGAAGCCCGGGGCAGCACACCACCGCGCGCACAAGGCATGGGAGGCTACAGCGTGCGCTAGGTCACTAAAAACAAGTCATTCTAAATTTCTAATGCATACATTACTACCAAGTGATAAAAAAAAGAGGCATCATTCATTCATATTTGCAGAAAGTTCAGTCCAATGCCAAGGAAAAAATTATCTATGTGGTGTTGTGTGTCAACTAGGCATGCCAACGATTATCCATGTGTTGTTCTTCTAGTTAAATGGGCATGCACGTGAAGCAAATATGTGGTGATGTGTGCCAACTCAATGCAATCAGTACGCATCCAACTAAATTTCTCAGCAGATCAAACTATAGAAGAGCGCAAATGGAATAACAGCAGGATTTCTCAGTACTAGTACTACCCGGGGCGGCTTGAAGATGCATGCGCTTCACACATCCTCTTCCCGCTTTTGGTGGTGGCATCGCCAGAGAAGCTGTCTACGTGCATCGATATACACGGCAGCAGCATGCATGCCACTGGTCTCTTGCTTCGGCCGGCTCCTCCTGTATACCCTGCACACAGGTGAAGATCATCATTCCATCGCTTGGCAAGACATGCAGGCCTAAACATTCAGATAACATCAGCTCATATACATACATACAGAGCATCAGGAAATGTACATCTAGATATATGGCTAGCTAGAGAATCATGCCCAGGTCAAGACAATAAAACGGGGACTTGCTAAATGCAGCTCACACGTCAATATATAAACAGTTCCAGTGATTAGAAACATGATCAGCTAATCTCTTACCATTCAGAAAAACCAGCACTAGTTGTAGCGGATGCATACTTACTAGTATTGTTCAAGGTACATCATGACTACCAGCACGACGACGACCACGATAGCAGATACAACAACACAATCCACTAATAGAAAAAGGCACCATAAGTTCGACGACACAACAAGCCATGCCCAACATCAGCAAGGACATAGATCAAAGGGGAACCCACCAGGGATAATTGTAGCCACATCGCCGCCACCACACAAAGGCGGGAGTCGAGGAGGTAGGGCAGTCCATCCTACCACTACGCACGAGGCACATGAGGCCACCACCAGCACCCGTCGTATGCCGGTCTGCGAGACCACTGCCGACCAGTGGAGGACTACAGGGGCACACCCAAGGACGCAGAAGCCATGCCGGCAGCAGCAGCGCCAGGTGGATGACATCTGCAAAATGTAAAACTGCACACTCTTAGCATTCAATTCACTCTGCTCCGGCGATGCTAGCAAGTTGATTATTAAATTAAGAAATCAAGTTTCTCATCCATGCCATCATCAGAATTAAATCACTACTAATAGAGAGCTAAACAATAAATTTCAGCAGCATCAGACGGGTGCGAGATTAGCATAGTCGGGAGGAAGAAATGTTCCCAAAATTAGGAAGACATTTGATATTTATTAAGTGTTAACAATCAACGTACAGTCAATCTCCTCGCCTAGTCAATTAAATATGTACGTAAAGAAAAAAAATGTATTTCTCTGTGGTTGCATATATATACCAATGCTACAGCATGGATGTGGTAATGCATTGCATCCCCTCAAAAAAAAAATTTGATTGCTAAAGATGCCTTGAACATGAATTGTCCTGCCAAAGATAACACCGGAAGGTATACGCGTTGGACAAGGAGGCACTAGGCTGCCTAGAGAGACGATTGCATGGATTGTATCACGAGCGGGTTTATAATTTTAAATCACGCAAGTAAACTGTATGATCAGGTTATCTATGCTCATTTTTTTTTAAATCGGGCGAGTAAATTGTATGATCATGTTATCTATGCTCATTTTTATCTCGATTGAGAATTTCTCTAAACTTGACACGACAACTAGTATTGCACAACACAAGGGGGGATATATAGTTTTGCTAGCTGTAATCTAAGGGACATCATAAAAGAATTCTGAACTGTATCAGAACTTGCAAGACCTCTGCATATAATCGGGCCGCGTCACCGTCCCGTGCTGCACCAGACCCACTGTAGATAATAGCAGAAAAAAGTTCATCGTTAACATGTTTATTACCAACGATATCATCGTTGTCATAGAATGAGGATAGTCACGGGTAATACACACACAATATGCTCAAGTACAAGGGACACACTTATGTGTGCCAATGAGACCGAGACTTGGAAAGTATCTAGACCAAAGTAAATGGCGTCTCTGTGTGCATAACTATCCATACATATGTATACTAATTGATAGAGTTCAAAAGAACTAAAACACTCCATTCTTTGCAACAGGAGCATTATTATTTATACAAGGGAAAATATATGCAGAGCACGAAGAGTCCTAATTCAGATAACCACATCACAAAGTCCTAAATAAGAAGATCATTATCAACTCCATGGACAGAGCAGAGAACAAAGCAAGTACAAGACAAGAACCAGGCATTTCACCTAAACTATCCGACGATAACAACGGAGGAGGTGAAGGAGGAACCAGTCGAAATAGAAGCTCAAGAGCATGAGAAGTAGCTCGCAATGGATATAAGCATGCTCTTTGTCTTAGGACAGTCTATTCACCTACAGAAAAAAGAAATATGGTATGAGCATAAAGTTCTTGCAATGTTCAAGCAGGTTTAGATTACCATGTCGTATTTACTAGTAATATAAAGAGCACTCAACTCATGTAGATTATGCAAGTAATATGAGCAAAGCAGAACATTGTTGATGAATCAAGTAAAATCAAGTGTTGTTGTTCCTTTCTATGCTTCAAATCGTATTTGCACTACAAACTGTACAAGTCGTCCAAATTGGACAGCAAAATTAATACCGCTAGGTCCTTTTGTACAGCTAGGAAAACTGAAACAAAATATGATGATGCCCCTGGATAAAATGATGGCACTAGAATGTGCTACCAATGAGTAAAACTCTAAGAGATACACAGGCAGGGTTTTAATGACCATGTCTTTCTCAGAATAAAATGAATGAGTACAATCACCAAATAACCTGGAAAACATACCCCACTATCTACACATTTCATCATGTAAAATATAAATACTACAAAGTGAAGTCTTGCTAGATAAACCGATGGTAATAATCAATACTTATATGTGTTGTCGTCAGAATCAAACCACAGCAAATAAGGTGCTATTTTCCCTCCTACAAAATATTAGATCAATACTTCTACAACACCAACCTGTAACATCCAACAACAACACAAACAGACCTTAAAAATAAAATTTATGAATTTCTAGCAACACAAAGACGCCATGGACTACTAGCACTGGACCAGAGATATACTATCCAGAAACAAAAGAAAGCATGATAGCCATCATCACATGGAACCCAATAGCCATGACCATTTGCATGAAACGTACACACAAAAGCACCGGGGTTGGAGGGACGGACTACCTCGACGACGCAATACTCGAGGAATTCCTTGTCGTCCAGCGCCTCGAGCAGCAGGCCGACGCCTCTCCAGCGACACTAGCAGCATGCCGCTTCCACCATTGTGGAACACGTCGGACATCTAGTTGTACAACTACAAATAAAGATAAATTTTTAAGCGGAATCGATGCAGGCCTGGTGGGCTAAGCTTTTCACATATGACACAAATCGTTGCAATAGTGTCTTCCAGTAGCACTAGCACATATGGAAATAATTACATGAAGGAAAGGCACTAAGAGTTAGCCTCACCCGCGGATGTTGGCGACCATAAAAAGGACAAAGAGGAGAAGGCCTCATAGGACCGGCGATGCAGGCCATGGGGAAGCCAGAGTCCAGGTGGGGCCGGGGCCGCAGGTCAGCGAGGTGCCGTAGCTACGCCTGAGAACAAGTGGCCGTCCACTCCTCAAAGGAGCCATCCGTGGCTCATGTAGGGGATGTCTCTTCCTCGTAGCCGGCACACCCTCTCCACCGAGAAGCACCTCACTGTGACCCTTTGGCAACACGTGTGACGCAGTCCGGCGAGCTCGACGGATCATCGCGCGTCGACGCACGGGCGCGCTGGGAACAAGCCAGCCGGGACGCCGTAGCTCCAGGGCGGTGGCTCCTCTCTCGTTTTGTTTGTGAATATTCTGGGCATGATTAACTGTCAATGGAAAAAAAAATGATGGCATCAGCCGGGTGCAAGATAAGTCCAGTTCCTCCAAAATAATATTTGTGTAGTTTTAACAGGCAGCGGGGGCACTCAAACATCCTCATTTGGTCAATTGGGTATGCATATAAAGCAAACTATGGTGTGTCATGTGTGCATACAAAAGCTACAACATGCGTGTGGCAATTGTGAGTGAGGCATTAGCACGAACATGATGCATGCGGTGGAGGACAGCACGCCTCTTACCGGCACAAGCTAGGTCGAATCGAATGAGTGGGCCGGAACAAGCAGCTTACCTCGTCGTGGATGGATCGAAATCGAACGGTAGAGGATGGCGGCCAGACCGGGAACCAACAACGCCGCCGTCCCATCCGTGGGTTCCTTGCAGCGTGTGACGGACGACAACAAGAGCACCCCTCCCTTTGCTCGCGTCCTCCCTAGGAAATGCTCGCTACAGTGATAAAGCCGGCTGGCAGGCCGTGGTTCGTGGGAGACCGGTGCCGCCTCTTTCTCATCGGAGCCAAAGATCTGAGCCGGAATTGTGGGCGAGTTGGGTTTGTGGTGGGCTGCTGACCGGAAGCTCCAAGGCATGGAATAGAGAGAAGAGGAGGAGCTTGTGCCGGTGATGCTGTCAGCGGTGCGAGAAGCCGCCGGAGCCCGACGGGATCTGCGCACGACGGTGGCGGCGGACGTGGTGTCCGTGGGAGAAGAAGAGGCAAGCGGTGTTTTTTTTCTTTGCTCTAAGAAGAGGACAGCAGCGTGGACGTGGGATTGATGGGGCTCGGGGTGGGGCATGACATTGTTTGCGTTTGGTGTGTTGCCAGCGGCCTCGCGTCGTCGGATCCGAGCCAACGGTCTAGATGCGATGCGCGGCGCGATCCGCGGGGTGGCAATCCTTTCCATCTCATTGGCTGCACACCATCTAATAACTTTCCTTAATTATCTCGCTCGAAATGGGGGCTGCAAAGTCTCTCCGTCTCTTTGATTTCCCCGCTAATTACTCCCCTTAATTCTCTCTCCTAGTAGTATCAATTCTCTCCCTCACCTGGCCAATAATGACACTTTTTCTCTCCTTAGATTAGTATGTCACGAGAGGAGAGAGTAAGTGCAAATAATTATTTTATTTCTAGCGCGCTCTCTCTAGGCAATTATTGGGGCTACAAGTACGTATGAACTCTACTTAACAATCATTCGATGGATGTGTGGTGTAGTACATGCGGTTCTACCACAACATGTGACGAAATTCTTTGACGTCGTCGATGCATTTGTCGTGTTGGGTATAGGCTATAGCTTCCAATAGATTGTTTTTCTAGATAAAAAAGTCTCTCGAAAAATACCGTGAAGCCACGTCAAGTACGGGCACGGGTTATATGGTAGGTGCCGACACCTCAGAGGAAACAACCATATCCAACAATGGCGGAAGACAAAACAAGTCGATATCTCGCCACATGCATCGGCGCGATCGATGTCCACATCACCAAAAGGCAATTTGTGGATCCAGCACAGACCGATATGAACGACACCTCGCACCGAAAATGCAAGCTCTGCCTAAATAATACCATAAACTAGATTATTACCATCAGAACATAAACTAGATAGTATAGGGACCAACCTAAATAATACCAAGGAGTGCCTCTCACACGTATGCGGAGGCATACGATAGCGAGAATGAGGGAAGGGGCCATAGTGATTCCTGTAAATTCGAAAGATAAAACACGGACCAACACAATGTGGCACCAAAGGGTCGCCACCATGGCGGAAACGCAATTGCATAGTCAATGCTACCCTGGGATGCAAAAGAAACTTTGGCACACGCACCCACCAGCGAGCCAGTCGGCCGCGACGATGTGGCTTCTGGGCGGAAGTGCGTCGGTTAGTGGTGAGGTCGCATCGCGGTTAATCTGATGTTGAAGAACAAAAGGGAGGGTCTTGCACGGGAGGGGACAGAAGTAGGGAGGATGCCAGGGCTGTGGGAGGAGGAGGCGGCGGCAGAGGGACCTGCCGGTGAGGTGGGAGAGGCGGCATTGATCTAGATTGGGTAGATGGAGAGAATGGGGAGCGTATCATGGGAAGGTGTGGGGGAAGTGGATGGGAAGAGATAGGTCTCCCTCTCGTGTGAAATTTGGGCCCAAATTTGATTCCTTCTTGGCCCATACATGCATCGGCTTGATGTTTATGTCCCTGGAAGGCAATGATGCATAGCGTTCGCGAGATTGCTCTGAATCCACTTGTGTCATCCCTTCTTTCAACTTGTCAACAATGTCCGCCAACTACGGTAACCAAGACTACATGACGACCGTATATAATTGGACGGCGAAGACAAAAGATCACACTCGGTCGAGACCATGTGGTGACAAAGTGACATCACCATAGGCAAAACATAATGCGTTGTTGAAATCTTCCTAGGACGTAAAGAAAACCTATTCAGATGGGACTCCTTACCTAGCTCCTCCTAGACAAGACCACAAGGGCTAGAGGGGCACAAAGAGGCCAAGGTAATCTGATGCCTTCCTACTTTGACAAAGGCCATAGTTGACATTAACGGGTACACGAGGCATCAGAAGGCCCATTTTTTGTAAATGTGTCAACCTAGTATTGGTGAACAAGGTGACGTCGATTGCACATCATAATTACCATTGTGGCCTTGTCATTATCGCCGACCATGTACACACGTTTTAGACAACTCGAAGACGAATGCCTTGCAATATAAGAACAACTATTAATTAAAATCCTTGTCAAATTGTTATGGTGATAATCAAAAGGTAACTTTTGGACACATAGCTTAGGTGACATAAGCTGCCGATAAAGGAGGTTGACTAATATTGATCATAATTCGGGGCATTTGTGGTGGTGGTGTCAACTGTATTTCGCCGCCTACATGCATACGTACATCCTTGTTCCTTGAGTGTTTGTTCTCTACAGTGTCTATACTTTCATAAAATAAATACACTAATCGCATATGAAATAATAGGTTGTAAATACCCCCAGCAAAAAATACCGAAGCTAATAATGTATGTCAACAAAATTCCACATGAAATAACAGGTGATAACACGCACCAGAGCAACACAAGAACTAGACCTAGAGATGTTTTTATTTCTTTCGTTAACAATAAGTAACAGCGAGAGGAACTTAAGTCTCATAAAGTGTGCCATTCGCCCGAGAGAACCTGCACCGGCGATTAGGTTTCCTCCGCCCCCTGTCGTCTCCGCAGCCAATCTGACTCGCTTTTGTGGCCTTCGTTCCATGAAGTCAGGGTGGATCTCGGCCCCCGTCGGCAGAAGGGCTTCGTTTTCTTGATTTAAGGGTTAAGGTTCGGTGGGGGCGCTCAGATGGTGGCGGCGGGTCTTGTCCAATGAAGTCTCCTTGGCTTCAGCTCTATCTCAACAGCGACATGGAGAAGCTTGTGGGAGTGGTGTGGTCCTTGAAGATTTCTTCTGGCTGTGGGGAGCTTTGGATCATCAAGGAGCTTCATCGGCGGTCATTCCTTCTTCTTCATCTCCGGGACGGATGTGGTCGTCTTGACCCATTCGGCAACTTCCTGTCCGCATCCAACAAGGTCAGACCGGCTCAAGGAGGAGCGCCATCGACACGGTCTGGAGGTTGAAGGCAAAGGGAACCTCAAGGATTTAATTGTAATTTTCTTTTTGGTTGAGGTGTTTTGTACCGTTCAATTTTTCTTCATTTGCCACGGTTCTTTGCACACACAAAAACATAGACCTAAAGATGAAGGAATTACCTCCCAGTGAAAGAATTAGCTAGATGAAGACATGAAGTAGCAGCAACGGCATCATCTAAAAGATTTTATGTATTTACCACTTCTCTATTAAGTATTAAAATATCTCTCCCTAATAGCCTCCGAATTTTAGTTTTTTTATTTACATTTTATCAAACGATATCCCTTTACTTATACTTTCCAACACAACTAGAATCACTCAATTCGGTGATCGGATTATTGTTAGAAAAATTGAAAGTACTAAAAAAATTCATCAACACTTTGCGTGGAAGAAGTCCCACTTTCACGCCGAGTTTCATGATTTTATCGCCTCAAACACGTCATGTTTTATTTCTGTATGACCATTTTTATTCACATGAGAGATGATTATTTACATTTCTTAGAAAATAAGGCCATACAAATAAATTTCATTAAATCCCCATTATTGGAAGCAAAGGCACACCGACCCCATGAAATCACAAACTGTTTAATTTTAATGAAACCATAAAATAGCAACTACTTTTAGTATAGTAATGTATTGCGTATAAAATAATTAATAATGCGAACATTGTAACAACAAAGATGACCGAAAGGCTATGGTGGGGGCCGATAGTGATAAAGACGAGTTTAGAAGAGATGATCGTGATTTGGGCGAGGATACCTGCACGGACGCTAAGGTTTTCTCCAAGACATATAACATATACACCATCCATTCCTGAAAACCGGGTCTATAACCTTTTTCGATGGTCAAACTATGTAATATGAAAATTTTGATTGACAAAATTATTTATACCTATTATAATATTGATATATCATATGAAACTAGATTTTATGAAGCATCCAACGATATTGATATTGTATCGCAGATCTTTTTTTTCTATTAACTTCGTGAAAGTTTGG
Organism: Alopecurus myosuroides; assembly: GCA_028641055.1. Lineage (NCBI taxonomy): Eukaryota > Viridiplantae > Streptophyta > Magnoliopsida > Poales > Poaceae > Alopecurus > Alopecurus myosuroides. The sequence goes on along the minus strand of CM054060.1, from coordinate 299,801,505 downwards.
ATAGTTTAACTTGAATTTCTTATGCGCCTTATTTTTGAAAATGAAGGTTGTCCATTAGTAATCAAAATTGACCGTGTCATACTGCCTCCAAATTGGATCGTCTGCTAGCTAGACCCACTGTTTGGCTTATCACAATCATTTTCTATTTCTAGTTACTATTGTAGTGCTACACTGGTATAATAGTTGACATTTTATGTTAAGAAATAATGTACCTTCAATATTACTCCATGTATGCATGCACTTAAATGTTTTCCCAATGGATGGAGTTTGCTTTTTAAAATTACTTTTTGTGTCAAAACTTCCTGCCATTTTTATTTCAAGAAGTAAGCCAACTTAAGATGTGATTATTTCCATATTTTACATATTTCTATTTGGCGTTTTATTTTATTTTTACAATGATGTTTTCTTAATCCATGAGTTCATCTCGTTTGAGTGTTATTTCTTCAAATTCTAATTGAAAAATGAAAATCATATTTATTATATGAGTATTCTATATACGCCAAATCAATGCATGCAAGTGCTATTCGTTTTGGTCCGTGGGGACATACATAAAGGAAGATGAAAAGATTGAAGGTTTATATTTATTTTCTCGCTGCATAAGGAGAGGATAAGTATTATGTAATCATAAGAGATCAAATCGGTTATTTCTTTGGTAGTCCACAACCACTAGGAAACCAGGCTAGTAAAAGAGGGTTTATTTCCTCTAGAGCCTCCTCTATGTAAAATCACCTAAATTGTTTACACTCTTATTTTAGTTTTGATCATATCTGGCATAGCCATATCCATATCAGAAAACTGGATATGACATAAATTCCCAGTTGAAGTTATATAACTCACAACACTCCAATAGCCACGACTCCACTCACAAACCTAGCAACCACCTCTAGCTCCGCCTGCTCTATACATCGTTTCCCCCTCCTCCGGTCGGCTTTGCCGACTTCAGGACGGGCGGGGAACCCGATATATGAGTGGATTTTTCAATAAGTAGTGCTTTTAATATATTAGATTAGGATTTTGGTACCCGTGTTCTTTGCCATCCGCATCGATGGAGATTACATTGTCTATGAGAGGTGATCTGCGGAACTTTGTTCGACAAAGAGGTCTCTCCTTCCCGACGTTAATGGTGGTGGTGGAATATTAAATTCTTCTAGATATGGTCCAATTGATCTTGCTTCGCCGGATCAATTTATGATATTCTTTCTCATGGTTGCCATGAGGATATATTTCCTCGCAATATTTGTCCCGATTTCTATGTTCTCGACAATGGTGATTAGTTCTCTTGGCTCCCCGACGACGTCGACTTATTCCTTGAAACATTGGTGTTGGTACTATTGCCGATTATGTAGAAAACTTTAATGGTTGCGTGCATGCACGTAGCCTTAGCATTGCAGCTTAAAATTATGGGAGAAACCCCATACGTATTTGTTGGTGTGTGTTTTGACATCTAAAGTTTTTTTTTCTATGGCCACATTTAATTAGAAAAAAGAATAAAATTATGATATGAAAGAAGGAAGAGGTTGAAGATCTAGAAAATTTTCTAGTTTTTATAGACTCTATTTTGTAATCGTTGTAGACAGTTCATGTGTCTCTACCAGGTATTATGCGCTACTATAAATATATGCTATTGATTTTCAAAAAAAAAGTCTCGGTTGAAGTTGTTGTGGAGCTAACTACTCCACTCTTGAGCACTCTCAACATCACAATAACATGCTAGATGCAAAGTGAAAGCATATTGATGAGTGATTGTCCGCAGCATTAGAGATGATGATGGTCATAGCCGAGATACAAAGAGTATGGTGGCGGAGAAAACTATGGGATTCAATGTTCAAATGGGGTAGAATGAAAAGATTGGAGAATTTGGAGGTTGAGGACCTACCTACTAGGGTTCCAATATCGTTATCCTAACAGAAAATACACGCGACGGTAAAAAATTACGCATGAAACGATGGGTATAAATTATGTACCAACACAAAATATAACGCCCGCCGACAGTGAAATGCCACATGCAATGATTAGTTGGAATTATTTCTAACATAAAATAAAGGAGCCTTATAACGCTAGATGACGACATGACAAAACAAATGATAGGTGATAGCTAGTTCTTATCATAGAAATAATAACACAACCATAAAATTCCACATCAAATGATAGGTAATAGCCCTGAAAACGCGACGACAAAACGACACATGAAATAATAGATACCTACGTGCTCAACTATTTCACCGTTAATGTATTTATTCTTGAGAGTTGCATACGAGCGCCGTTCGAGGTGATTCCGTAGGAGTCAGAGAGCTTTTCAGGAGTTCGGATGAAAAACTCAAGCCTTGGTCTATGGCGCATCGATGTGGGGATAGCAAAGATAAGGGGGATTGGTAAATGATGTGGTTTGCACGAAAGCAAGTACTTTTAGAAAACAAATTCAAATCCTATAGTTTTTATCCTGTGGTGGCCGCTCGCAAACCGAGGTCGTAAAATTACATCTTTTTTTCGGTAGTTCTGTGCATGCTATGATTGCGAATGACCCCTCTCAAATTACATCTTTCCCGGTCGCGTCGACCCCCTCAACCAAATTGGCAAACACGGCCTCGGTGGGATGCTGTTAGGTCGTGTACCCAAAAGGCTTACCAGAAACGGAAGGATCATCTCCACTTTGCCACCTTATTTGCATGCATGGTCGGCACAAGTATCGGTCAATACTAACTATTACATGGCCAAATCCATGCATGACTACTTATTAGTTCCTCCATCTATGCATGCATGCGTACAAGACGCGTGGAGTCACGTTCCATGGGTCTTCCTGGGTGATCCTAGCCACATGCCTATCGATCCCTCCCTCCTAGGTATACATGGCCGGTGCGATGTATGCCGATCTATCGCCGTCAACTGCTCACACTCCTTCGCCAATTCTTGGCAGCTAGTGTCACACACAAAATGTTGCCAAGCCGCATGCCACCACCCATACGTCGGTCCGCCCATTGTCCTGGCTAGCTAGCATGTTTGAGATCTCGTCCATCTACCCACTGATATTTTTTTTTGCACATATAATACTATTTATATGTCACATGAAACTACGTTTCATGATATATACAACGATATTGATATCGTATTGTATTGTATTGTAGATGTTAATGTTATTTCTGTTAACTTCGTGATTTTTTTTTGGATATTTTGACTTCTGAAATATATTATGTGCCTTGTTTTTAGAAATGAAGGTAGTACATCAGAATTGACCGCGTGGGACTTCCTCCATCGCCAATTGTTAGCTAGATACCACCTATGCTTTTATTATTACAATCATTTTCTATTTTTAATTACTATTATAGTGGTACATTGTTATCAAAAGGTTGATCTTTTATGTTAAACTAATGTACCTTCTATTACTTCATGTTCAACTTCTCCACTCCATTTCCTCCCAACGAATGGCAGATGACATTTAAAACTATTTGTCGTGTCAAAACTTTCTACCATTTTATTCAAAAAATTATAGCAACTTAAGAGTTGATTATTTTCACAATTTATAGATTTCTATTTGTTGACGATATTTTTTGGTTCACACATAATGACGTTTACTTAACCACGAGTCACAACGTTTGATTTTATTTATGATTCCATGAGTTAATCATTAAGAGTAATTTGTGGCACAATCCCTTTTCAAGTTTATAAATATTTCATAATTTATTCTATAAATATTCCATGTACGCAAAATCAATGCATGCAAGGGTTATTCATTTTGGTTATACTTCGTGCGGTCATAGAGAAAGGAAGGTCCAAAAGTACATGCAAAATAAGAGGTGTAAAGATTGAAGGTTTATTTTTTATTTTCTCGTCGCATGAGGAGAGAATCAAGTATCATGTAATCATAAGAGACCAGATCAATTATTTCTTTGTATAAGTCCACAATCACTAGAAAACTAGGCGAGTAAGAGAAGGTTTTTGACACATGTGGCATCCTATATGGGAAATCACCTGGAATTTTCATACTCTTACATTAGTTTTTATCATATCCGGGATAACCATAGCGATATCAGGAAATGTGGCATTTCATACGACACAAAAGTCCCAGTTGAAGCTATGCGTTAGCAATTGTTGAGGAGCTAGAAAGTCCGCTATCAAGCGATCGCAACGTCACCATACCATATGGTAGAGGCAAAGTGAGAGAATATTCATAAGTGATTTTCCTCACCATTGAGAAGATGGTGGCCATGTCCAGTCGGAGAAGGAACTTAAGGATTCAAGGTTCAAGCGCGAGAGAATGAAAATATTGGAGAATTTAAAGATCCACGACCTACCTAGCAGGGTTTGATTATCAATATCCTAACATAAAGCAAGGACCCTAATAACATGCAATGGAAACACAACACATGAAATGGTATATGTTAATTATCTCCTAGCACAAAATAATAACGCGCGGCATCGGAATGCCACGCACACTGATAGGTTAGAAATCTTTGTAATATGAAATAAAGGAGCCTTGTAAAGCTCGACGACGAAATGTCAATTTCCCGAGATCATAACCGGGTCCACGTAATATTTCATGAAACTCGATGTAATTATTGGCTATAAGACATGCATCGTGTTCGTGCCTTTGGATCTTCCTCTCCGTCGGACACTCATCGTCCACCCCCCCTTATTGCCTCAATCCACACCAGAGGGAACATCCCACATTTGTCGGCGTCGGGAGGTCGTACACGATGGGATTCTCCACCATGATCCATGAGATGGTGACATGCTCAGTAGAGAGCCAGACGATGCATGGGCACGAGACAAATGCATTCTCGGGTTTGGGATGCGCGATGGCCATGTCGGTCACCCTCCTCCAACCTAGCGGGCTTCACGCCAGCGTCTCGGGGAAGTCCATCAGTGACAGCGGCATGGGTCGCCCGCATGGCTCTGAGACATACATACACCTTCCGGTCCCGACAAGTACCGCATGCAGATCGATGAAGAACCACATGACAACTGAGTGATAGTGGATTTGTGCGGCTCTGAGCTACTAGCTAGTACGCATGCGGCGGCACTGATGCTTGCGGTCGAAGATAGGCGAACGACATTGCATATGACGACAACAACGGGATCACTTATTAAGTGTTCCACGAAATTTAGAGTCGGGTCTGGATCAAAATGCAACGATATGTACATAGGGAAGGGAAGCTAGTGCAATTTTGACACCCGTGAAGCTTTTTTAGCGTTCATGCAAAAAAAAAAAAAGAGACCTTTTTTTAGCAGTTAGGCAGCACGTATGTCTTGCTCGTGTGTGCATTTAGCACGCATGTGTACTCGGAGTAGCCTCTTAATTTCACCAGGGATTGAAAACATAATTTGGGCCGGAAATTTGGCCCATTATTTCCGTTGGGGCTGAGCGAGAAGTTTGGGCAAAATTTTGGGCGCTACATGACTCACCCCGTCCCCGACGACCGCTCATCTCTCGCGCCTTTTGCTCTACTCCTCCCTCGATCCCCTTTGCTCCACCCTCCCCTCGCCATCGATTCCGGCCGGATCCTGCGTCTCCTCACCCCGGCGGCCACCACCCTGAAACCGTCTCCTCGTCCTCTCCAAATTCCGTGGCCCGGAACCGTGGATTCGCCGTCCCGCTAAGAACCCTAGCGGTGAAGATCGGATCTTTGGCGTCCATGGCGACGGCGTCGGAGCGGCTGCAGGGGGCGGTGATGCGGCACGTCTACCGCCCAGACCGAGCAGAGGCGATGTAGCCTGCAAGAAAGCCGCAGCCCTCACCGCCGCCGGCGTCGTCACGTCGGCAAGCGCGGGCCGGGTGCTGCGGATGGCGCCAGCTCCAGCCGGTCCTCCACCTCGCGCCCCAACTCCAGGCTAGCGTCCACCGCCACCTCGCTGGCCTGTAGCAACGGCTGCACGGGCGGTGAGCTGTGCGGCGGGTGGCGACCATGTACAGCAGCGCTCTTGGCGTCGACCACCGAGGCTCCTAGATGCTGCTGCTGCTCCACGTCTCCTTCCATCTGGTTCTTCCACTCGGAGGTAACTCCTTCTCCAGGTCTATGCTTTGCGTGTGATGATCTCTTAATTGGCTCTTCTCTGAATTTCAACATCCAACTAGAACATTCAGAACTTCCATCATTGGCGAGTCGCATACGTTGTTAACAAAAAACGAATCATGATGACAGGGGGTAAATATCGGTAGAGTAATTCTAGCGCTAGGGGATTCTTATCCTGCTCCATTTTGCACTGGTCTGCTCTTCATTCCCCTGCTGTTTCCAATTGCCTGCAGTATACGTGCGCGCCGACTAATTGTTGTATTTTTATCCATGCCGTTCACCTGTATTGTAACCCTCGTTGAATGGTTTCCTGGTTATGAGACCATCTAATTGGTTCTTATCATCCTGTGCCTATCTTGGATAACGATATATCTAAGTTTTTAGTGGTAAATATTTGTCGCTAGGTGCTACATCCAACTGCTATCTGTCAAATCTTGCGAGCCTGATAAAACAAATTCTAGAAATTTTGCATCTCGATTTCTTTAATCAAAAGGTACATCAAGTTGTTAGTGGGAATTAAATTCCCTACTTATTCTTCTCCTCCTGTTTATTTATCTCTCACCTTTTATTTTTATTTTTGTTACAGGTTTGGAATGGACTGGGGTCTAAAACGTATCTGTACTCTGTGAACCTCCATGCTACATTCAGCATGAATGGATTACTCCGGTTCGATTGAGCGGGAGGAGCTACACGGCTTTCCGGCCAGCGGCGACCATGCATGTACAGCGGCACTCTTGCTGGCTTCAACGACCAAGGATGCTAGATGACGACCATATGTCTTTGTCCACATGGTACTTCCACTGGGAGGTATATCGTTCATCTCTAGGTCTATTTCTTGCCTTGCCCTGGTGCGCGTGATCTGCTAATTGGCTGTTCTCTGAATTGCAACATCTGACTATACCACCCAGAATATCCGGGCGCTGCAGATGGTTCCAGCTCCGGCCGTTACTCCTCCGCGCTCCTAGTCTTCAGCCTGGCCTCCACCGCGTACCCTGGCCTCCTGTAGCGACGCCTGCACAGGCGACTTGATTGGGCCGGAGGAGATGTGCGGCTTGCCGGTGGGTGCAGCGGCGCTCTCGCCGGCGTCGACGACCAAGGCTGCTAGATGCCGCTGCTGCTCCATGTCTCCATCCCACTGGGAGGTAAAACTCCTTCATCTCTAGGTCTAGTTCTTGTGTTGCTCTGTTGCGTGGGATCTGCTATTTGGCTGTTATCTGAATTGCAAGATCCAACTAGAACATCCTGAACTTCCGTTCGTGAGATGCATAAGTCGTTAAATTGATAAAGAAGAATCTTGATGAGAGGGTAAATGTTGGTAAACTAATCCTAGTGCTAGGTGGTGTCCTATCCTACTCCATTTTGTCCTGCTCTGCTCTGTATTCCCATGTTGTCTGTAGGTGCAAATCCAACTGCTATCTGTCAGTCGAGCGATCCTGATGTGTGCAAATTTTGGAACTGAATTTCTGTAATCAAATGGCACATCTGGTTGTCAGTGGGAAGTAGACTCCATGCTTATTCTTCTTCTCCCGTTTATTCTTCTTAGCGGTGCATACATACCCATTGATTTATCTCTCTCTTTATTTTTATTTTTTACCACACGTTTGGACTGAACCGGGAGATCGGAAACGTATATGTCCTATGTGAACCTCTGTTGTACATTCAGCGTGAATGATTGCTCTGGAACTAGCAGTGTTTATTGAAATTACTTGTTTGACCAATCTATTGACCACTTCAATGAAAAATTGTGTGTAGTGTATTAACTCTTTGATGTACCATCCATGTTAGGAATGGTTTTTTTTTTCTTTTCTGTCCATGAATTTAGGAGTTGTGCTAGAATGCTTTTCTCTATATTGTCTATTAAGTCTAGGCAGTAGTTTTACCTATTATAGTATTAGTATATTTAATTATCGATAGGCTGGAAATTTCTAGTGCAATGCCTGATATGCATCCAAATAGGCCTACCTGTTTTCTGTCCATAATTTCGGATCTTTAGCTGGTGAGATGCATATGTTTTAATTTATAAAACGAACCTTGATTGGGTAAATGTTGGTAGATTAATCATAGTGCAAAGGTGGTTCCCTATCCTAGTACATTTTAGCATGACATGCTTTTACTAGTTTAGTTGGTCCTCCATTGAAGGTATGAACTGAATGCGATGCAGTTATTTGAGAGTTTTGGGTTATGGTCTTAGGGAAAATCTTTGTTGCTGGCATATGGTTCAAACCTTACTTCCGTATGATAAATAACATGCTTCTTTTGTTGGTTGCAGTTGTACGATGACGAACATCAAGCAGTGGGTGGAGCTGCGCAGCTCGTCGGCGAGTAGCGACCACATTGGTGCTCTTGCCGGCGCGGACGGATGTCGACCAAAATGTGTTCTTCAAGAATCTTGTCTCTTTCCCTGTATGGGAGGAGCGACCAGGAGCGACCAAAATGTGTTCTTCAAGGTCATCGACACCGGCAACAACTGGACATTCGGTCCGCGGGGTGTTGCCAGGAAGGATATTGGTCTTGGAGGCTGGTACTGGCCGGTGAGTCATGCTCCTGATTATTTAGGCATCCCACCGAAGCTTTGCTTAGTTACTATCTGGAGCTATATCTTTAAATTTTCAGTGCAAGTGAAAGAATAATACATCCTAGATTTTCATGTTAGAATGTAACTATTCAATCACTTTTAGTTTGAAAGTCGTATCATTTGCCTAAAATTTGAAGATACATGAAAACACAGTGGAAAACTGCATCCATATAGGGTAGATTGTTCCAGTTCTGGTCAATGCTTATTTAGACATGAATGACACTGTTGTAATATTCAAGCATGGCTGATGAGCTAGGGCACAGGATGCCAAGGACCATCAGCTGGAGGATCCAACCATAACCAACTCTGCTCTGAGAGTGCAAGACGATCCTACAAGATAACCTCTCGACGGGTCTAAGAGCGTCGGGAGCGGTATGAACTGGGACCATCCCCAGTGACACTTACCAGCAAACACGACGAGACCTGCAATAGAGACGAGGTACATGAGATCGAACAGCCGCAAACAGGAGATGGCAGTCACTTCATAATGCAGTGATAGCTGCTAATTAATGGGAGCTGACTGAACCTTGACATTTCCTGGTGAAATGTTTCCCATGTTTTTCGTCCAGGATGGATAGAGTCAGTTCGACCAGCTTTCCATACTCGTGGGGGGCCTCGTCCGAGCCATCTAGGTGTAAGAACAAGGATAGGCAATTGTTGCTGTACCGATTACCACATGGGTAGATGCCAAAGTACCTGAGAAAAATATAATGCAGGGTTATCAGCAAAATGTGAATATGATGGCAAACAAGTCAATTCAAACTCAATATAACCGAGTTCCTAGATCAAATATGTCCATTATTTGGTGCTTCTGGCCACTATGAAATTAGTTATATGACATGGTGAGCACAAATTAAATTGTCTAATAATTCATACATATGAACTATATGATGTAACTGAATCAAAAGAGTACCATTTTTGTCCATCAAGTTCAAATCTAGAAATGACGAATCTCTCCGAGAACAGTTCAGAAAACTTGGTGATGGTCCGGGTGTAGATCCATTGGATCAACGGAGGTTTCTGGATAAAGAGGTTCTGAACTGCAGTAGCATTCTTCTGGACCACAATTGCCATCTCTTCAGGGAAAATGACATCTACTTTCAATATGTCCACACCAAAGACACAACAATCATCAGCCAGAAAATCACGTGACCGCAGTAGGGTTTTAAGAGAAATCAAGCATTCCTTCTTCGAGTATATATTCTCAACATCGAAGTTGTGTGTAGCTGCAATGTAGGCAAGGGTTAAAAACAGATAAAAAGGAATTATGTAAGCTGCAAAAATAAAAATACAACTTATGTGAAAAGACGATATGGAGAGACCAGTTAATGTAACAAGCACGGGATGATATTTCAAAATTTATACGTTCAAATTTAACGATAAAACATAGATATTGTACCATTGCAAAGAAACGTGACAGGAACACGATGGATGGATATTGGGGACAGCTTACTAGTCATGTTGAGCAGATATCAAATTTTACGGAGTTAGTGGCTACCAGCTGGAATATAGATGGATGGTTGGATGTGGCGAAAAAGTAAATTTTAGGAAACTACCTTGGTATCCGTAATACGCGCGATCCGAATGATTGTATATCGATAATTCAAAGACTACAGCCATAGCGATATCAGAAACTACCTTGGTATCCGTAGTACGCGCGATCCGAATGATTGTATATCGAGAATTCAAAGACTACAGCCATCACCACCCCTGGCTCCAAGCCCAAGCATCCCCGGCCTCGAGCAATCCCAAGAGAAAGAGCAACATATGGTATCGCAAAAAAGGGTGGTGTTGTATGCAACAGCGTCAATTGAACGAACCTGGTAAATGAATCGAGGAGCAGAGAAGCAATTTGGTTTAACAAGTCAAAAACTGAAGTAAAAATATTGTAGGAATAGTAGACTAAGAATTCTGCAGGATCGGTACATACCACCTGTAGTCGGAGAAAATAAAAGGTGCACAGTTGATCGGCTCCTCCTCAATCGGCATTGCCGAGAAGTCATGGATCTTCCACTTGAAGCATGGATCGTGGTTTTCTCCCAGCAGCGCAGGAGCTGGACCGGCAGCGAAGGCGTTGCCCATAGCTCCTGCCCCTTCCCCTAGTAGTATCCTCCCTGCGGATGGAACTAATGATCGTGCAGCGGAGCGGAGTGGAAGACGTAAGTAATCTCCAATTAATGGCTGCGCTTATCTCTGGATCAGATAATAGCTGCGGCGTAAGAAAACCTAAAACATTATAGTGCCCTAATGCGTAGTGCAGATCAAACAAAGCAACAGAGGAAGGGAGCGTTGCGTCTTACTGCTGCGGAGACGCCGACAAGTTTGGTGCCAAACGGAGAACGCAACGCAATCGCCGAGTGACCGCGAGGTTTGAGTACACGGAATAGGCAACAGACTCCTGTGCGTGCACGTCGGGCACGGCAACGCGCAGGACAGGGCGCAGCAGGAGGTCGCGATGGATTAGTTTGAATCGGACACTCGTTCAGGGTACGTACAAGCTGAGTAGAACGTTCCCTCAAAAAAAAAACATGAGTTGGTACGCTGCCCTATTTTTTCTCTCACGCGCGCAGGTTGAGCTAGCTAGTTTGAAAGTCTATACACGTTCTCGCTTAGCTAGATCGAGCGGCCGGTGAGTCTGCTGGTACCGTACGTACGCGACTACGCGTCGAGGACCTTTACCACCTCTCTTTTTTTTTTCTATCTCTCACGGATAGTCACCTGATCTCATGCATCTGCTCCTTCCATTCCCTTTTCTTCTTTTCTTTTTCAGATCCAGAATAACCACACAATGGAACCAAAAAAAAAAATAGAGAGAGAGAGACGAGGACGCACGAACTGACGGACGGACGGATGGATGGAATTGCTCTCTCGCGCACCTCGCCGCCGGCCGGCCACCCAGCGAATCGGACGACGACGGAACGGCTCTGCTGTCCTCACCCTCCCCGTCCCCTTCGCCTAAGTTCTAAGTCTAAGTCGCACGCGCCCCGCACGCGGACTGTGGCGGTGGGTTTCTACTTATAGAGGCAACATCATGTGGGGAGGGAAGAAAACATGTAAGTAACACCTATCGCGGCGGGAATCAAGCACGCTCACTTCACTCTTCCCTTCCCCTCGAAGCGGATGGACGGCCAGAAAAGCTTAGTGCCACGGATCGATGACTTGGTGTTTGGTGGCCCCTTCCCATATCATACCACCTGTAGTCGGAGAAAATAAAAGGTGCACAGTTGATCGGCTCCTCCTCAATCGGCATTGCCGAGAAGTCATGGATCTTCCACTTGAAGCATGGATCGTGGTTTTCTCCCAGCAGCGCAGGAGCTGGACCGGCAGCGAAGGCGTTGCCCATAGCTCCTGCCCCTTCCCCTAGTAATCTCCCTGCGGATGGAATTAATGATCGTGCAGCGGAGCGGAGTGGAAAACGTAAGTAATCTCCAATGGCTGCGCTTATCTCTGGATCAGATGATAGCTGCGAGGCGTAAGAAAACCTAGAACATTATAATGCCATAATGCATAATGCGTAGTGCAGATCAAACAAAGCAACAGAGGAAGGGAGGGTTGCACCTTACTGCTGCGCAGACGCCGACAAGTTTGGTACCGCCGGCCGCCTCCCAAACGGAGGACGCAACGCAATCGCTTGGGAGGAAAGAATACAGAGATATCAAAGTAGCGTAGGGTTTTTCCAGTTTTTTTTTTTCGAGTGTAAGGCTTTTTCCAGTTAAGTCAAATAAAGAAAAGAAGTGGGCTAATGCGCCCAAGGTAAATACTACTTATCTGAGGCCGATGGGAAAGAAACTTTCGGACTGCTTCGGCGCCGTCCAGATTATCTCCATCGAACGGCCAAAATTTCTCTTTTTTTCCCCTTGTTAACCATGGAATCAATCTCATTAATTCCCGCAAACGACGCTAGGTTACTTACATCCCCAGATCGCTCCCCATGATCACCTCCCCCGACGCCACACCAAATTAGACGAGGACGCCATAGTCGCACCTTATCCAAAACAAGCCCATGGTTGCTCCGCTCTGATTTCTTAGCCATGCCTACAACCCTGGCACTTGAGACCTGACAGTATGCAGCATCGCTCCGTCGTGCCGGCGAGAGCTCCGGGCATTTACGAAGCGCCTTGCCACTGCGTCGTTCCTGGAGCCTGGGAGGCCACGCTGGCGCTACAAGACCATGCCATGAAGGTTGGCCTCGACCGACGGCATCGGCCAGACCCTCATCGCACTCTACTTCGCGTCGAGCCGGAGTTGCGCCGAGCACACCGACTTCATCGGCGGTGGCCTGGCACCGGACGTTGTCTTTTCATGGACATCCAAGTTGCCATGTGCATGTTCCGCGAGGCCGCGACGCTGTTCTGGTCATGGCCGACACTACGGCACGATCGTCGTCGTCGCCGCTGGGCCTCTCGCTGGCCAAGGAGGTGCACCGGGGCGTCCCTCGTCGCAGAGATGACCCTCGACGTCGCGTGCAATGTGCTGGTCGACATGTACACCAAGTGTGGGGATGCGACGGCCACGCTAGTGCTTCCAGGCCATGTCAAGTCATCACCGGCCAAGTGTGTGCTGTCCTTGGAACGTGTGCGTGACTGGGTGCGCTCGACACTGGCATGTGGTCGCATCCGGACTACCTCGGTAGGAGGACCTGACGGAATGCTACCGCTGTCTAGTGTCGTCGCCAACAACGCGCTTCTCGAGATGCCTATGGTAATGGCAACATTTGACTGAGTCATAACCACACACATACTTGACATGCTTCCTTGATTTGGCATAGATGCTTCTATTGTTTTTCATATGAGCTTTCATATTCCTACCAGTTATTTATCGTATATTGTCACCGCAAGGGACGAGGCTCCAGACTTCTTCCACACTTGTGGAACGTTCCAAGGCCGCACATGTCTGGTGCATCCTGCGGGGCAAGCGCTGAGGCAAGGCGATATCCTGCGATCATAATTGCGAGTACGGGCATTGGAAGTTGGATATGCTACCATAGCCTCACACAAAAATAGATGTTTGGTTAACATATGATGCATTCGGGGAATATATTTGTCTTTGTAGAATGAAGCAAATGTTCAACATGTAGAAAATTAACATGTGATATGAACATATGAAGTTGTGTATTTAACGACATGACGGAAGCAAATTTTATGTTGTTCAAAATATTTCAAGAGAATATATGAAGCACTAAAATTCTCCCGGAGTATAGGAATGAAACTTATGCAGTCACACTTAAAACAAATCTTGCAAATTTCACAATCTACACGTGCTTCCTACGCATCTAATTTTTTTTGTCAACACACTAATCATGCTTCCAACACTTGCTCACTATGCTTCCTAGCCATATGAATGAAGTTTCTAGCTAGGTGCTTCCATATATCCTGATACACATGACCGAAAATTTAGTATTCTACATCCAAGAAAATGCATTCACCATGGAAGCAATATTCTAACATCCCCAAAAGCATTTTTTAATCCGTTTAATATAAATATTTTAATATTGAAGCAAACATCATTTGTAATCGATGCAAACATTAGGTACAAAGGAAGCAAAATTAATATCATGGGGAACAACATATTTGCTTCCCACATGATAAAATCCAAATACTCATATTTACGTAAGTTGCTTGTTCCCTTGGAAATATGATTTTATTTCCTAAAGATCTAGAATAATTAGATTGAGAAGCATACGTGTCCCACATAATTATCGGTTTTATTTAGGGAAGGTTGACATACGGCATCACCAAAGCATGCAATCAGACCGTTAGTTCATGGAAAAAGTAGTGTGGGCCCATTGAGAATCCAATGCACTAATTACTGTGTCTTTTAACGGAAGCATGAATCACGCGTGGGTTCGATGGAAAATTAGACGCACATGACTTGAAATCGAACGGTTTGTCTAATTCCAATCCGACGGTACAGGCAAGGTCCAACGGGAAGCTAAGTACCGGCGTCTGATTCCTAGTGGTTGCGCCCAAACAAGCCCACATGTCGGACATCAGGAGAGCACGTGGATTCGGTTGCTCCGAAAGACAAGCCAGCAGCCAAGGGTTCTTTAGGTACTAGTGGAGAGCTTTAGATTTGCGAAACACCCTAGCTCCCGGGTCGCTCCCGCGGGCGTCCGGGAGCTCCTCTTGCGCCGCCGCCTTCCGTTCCCCCCTCTCACGCCCGGCGGTGTCGGCGGCGGCGGGGTCTCCTCTTCGCTTGGGTGCTGGCGGCGTGGGCCGCAGTGGCCGGTGGGGGCGCGGCGTTGGCGTTGGGCGCGGCGGCGCCTCCCTGCAGTAGCCGTGCCTTGGCGCGGGCGTGCTACGAGTGGCGACGTGGTGGTGGCTTCGCGACGTGCTCGACCGTCGCGCTAGCTCTTGTGGCTGCGGTGGTTGGTTGTGCGGGTCTCAGGCTCAACCTGTCAACCGATGGCGTGGCTGGGCTGGGCTACCGCGGTGAACGTTGAGGTCGGAGGTGCTGGCTAGGGTTGACGGCGGCCACCGGTGGCGCGGGCCAGATCTGGGTCCGATCTGGGCTTCGCGGGCTTCGGCCGATTCGCCTCTTGGTGGCAATTCCCGACAGGGCTAGTAGTCTGGGAGGTGGCCGGTGCCTCTCCTCCGATTGCTGTGCTACTACTGTCGGAGGCTAGACTGGACTAGGCGGTTCTAAGTTTGGCGGCCACCACGTGCTGGTTTGGTCGGTGGACGGTGTGGCTGTGCCATGCCTTTCCCGCTCGTCGCCCCCGTTCTGGTCTCTGACATCTCCCCCCGTCGCGCTGGGCTAGCCGTGTGGTGTCCTTCGGTTGTTGGTTCGAGTTTGGATGCCGGGGCGGCGGCCCTAGAAGGTGGTCTGCGCGGTCGGCTCTTCGGCGAGCGGCGTAGCAGTGGTGATGGCCTACGCCTTTGGCTGTGTGGACGACGAGGAGTTGGCGGCGGGGAATCCTGGTGTTTATTTCCAGATCGTGCTTTGGAGGCATGTTTTGGTGTCGATAGGCGGACCACGGTACCGTAGTGTGGCATAGGTGATTTCGGGCGAAAGTCCAGCGCTTCGGCGCCAGCGACGATGATGTCTATGGGTGTCGTGACCCTCTTGAGGGCGTCGCTGTGGGTACCTCTTAATCACTAGAGCTCCGGGTGAAAATCCTTGACCGTTTCGGTCTCGGCGATGGCGGCGCTGTGCATCGTGACCCTTGATACGTCATAAACGTATCCTTAATTTCTGATGTTCCATGTTGTTTTCATGTTATTTCCTACATGTTTTCCTTACACTTATGTCATTTTTATCGATTTCCCATGACTAACCTATTGACAAGATGCCATAGAGTCAGTTCGAGTTTTCTGCTTTTTTTAGTTTCAGAAAAGTAGTTCTGGAAATATTCTCGGAATTGGACGATTCAAAAGCCAAAAGTCTTAGAAGTCCAGGAGGGTCAAGGAAGTCCAAAGGAGACCCGGAGGGAGGGGGTTGAACGGACAACGACGTCGCCTAGAGGGGGGGGGTGAATAGGCGATTAAAACTTTTCCGGTTAATGCTTGCTAAATGCGGAAATAAACTAGGTGTTTAAATTAACAAGCAAACAACCTAAATATTCTAGGATAAACTAGATGCAGCAACAACTTATGCTAAGCAAGACAAGTAACAAGGTGATAGCAAGATATATAAATTCAAGCTCGAAGGCTATCACAATGTAAATTGCATAAGTAAAAAGCTCGGGTATAGAAATAACCGAGGCACACGGAGACGATGATGTATTCCCGAGTTCCTCCCACAAAGGGGAGTACGTCTCGTTGGAGGGGTGTGAGCTCACCACGAAGGCCTAGTCAACGCCACAAAGGCCTCACCCTATTCTCCGATGAACCCCGCCACAAAGGCCTAGTTCACCTTCCACTATTGGCAACCTTCAAACCCGAGGCACGCATCCACAACTCAATTGGAGCCTCTCGGTGTCACCACAATCTTGGGGCACGCATCCACAACTCAATTGGAGGCTCCCAAGAACACCACAAGTCGTCTAGGGTCCAAGACCCAAGAGTAACAAGCTCACAAACTTTCAACTTCCACGAATCCTCGTGGAGAGAGCAAACCGATGCAACCGATGCAAATGGCAAGAGCACAAGTGCTCAAATCCTTCACTCTCAAATTCCAACAAAGCAACAAATGCTTATGGGGAATAATAGAGGAAGAACAATGGAGGAGAAACACCAAGAACTCCAAGATCAAGATCTACTAAGTTTCCCTCACTAAGAAGGAAGATGGATTGGTGGAAATGTAGATCTAGATCTCCTCTACCTTCTCCCTCAAAGATATGCAAGAATCATAGGAGGGATTGGGAGAGGGGCAAGCTTTCCAAGGTCAACAATGGTGGGAGAGAAGGGGAAAAACGTGCTTGGAAGACTTGGGGACCAATGGGGAAGAAAGCCCCCTTAAATAGGTCCCCACAAGAACTAGCCGTTGTGCAGGAATTTGGGACCGGAATATCCGGTCCGAAGTGAAAAATCCGGTTCAAATAATCCGGTTCACTCCAGTGCGAAAACTGGTCTGAAATCCGTCGAAACCGGAATATCCGGTATGCCCCGAAAAATCCGGTTTCCAATAATCCGGTTCATGTCAGTACCGAAAAATGGCTCAACTAGAAACTTCATAACTTTTGCGTCCGGACTCCGTTTTTGATGATCTTTGGCTCGTTGAGTTCGTAATGAAAAACTCTACAAGATCATGCAGAGAAACATCACTGCCCAACAATGGAAACTAAAAC
Source organism: Alopecurus myosuroides (assembly GCA_028641055.1). NCBI lineage: Eukaryota > Viridiplantae > Streptophyta > Magnoliopsida > Poales > Poaceae > Alopecurus > Alopecurus myosuroides. The sequence goes on along the minus strand of CM054060.1, from coordinate 299,784,194 downwards.
CAAATGTAGAAAGGTTTAACCTCTCTAAAAGGAACAACCGGTAAAACTTCCAACACGAAAACTCACATAACTTTTGCGAATGAATTCCGAATTAGGTGAGTCCAAATGCATTGGAAAGATAACAACCAGGAGTATCCAAATAAAAGGTGAAAATATTGATACCTCAAAGTATGGAGAAGTTACCACACATGGAAGGTGTGGGAACATTCTCAAAGACGAACGGAATATTTTCACCACCGAAAACGCAACAAAATTTTCTTACGAAATCTGTTTTCGAGAAACCAAGGCTTGTCATGAAAATCACGACAAGCACTAAAACCCAAAGGAGACAAAAGCCAAATAAGAACCAAGAAAGATGATATGCAAAGTATGCAAAGGTTTGAGCTCTCCATAACGATCCGATCAAGTTACTCACTTGAGAGCCCCTCTTGATAGTACGACTATCTATCCTATAACCCGGTCTCCCTAGATACGAGACCGGTAAAATAGAAAACCTATCAAGATTATACCTTTGCCTTGAGCATTCCACTTGAGCTAGATGATGACGATCTTGACTCTCTCAAGTAGGATCTTCTTTCTTGATTGCGCTTGCTAGCACAAACTCCGCTTGATGAAGACTTGCAAGTTGCTCCCCCATACACCATTATGGGAGAGACTAGCTCCCCCACACACCATTATGGGAGAGACCCTTCGGCAAATCTTCACAAGACCACAATCTCCAAACGGGTGGCAAGAATCAAGCATAGGATATCTTCTAGATGCTTCACTTGAGCTTCTACGTCAAGCTAGATGACAAACACCGCTTGACGACGACATAGACCATGGGCTATATGAAATCTTCCTTTTGGTTCATGCCCATGGAAAGATACCTAACCACACATAGAGATGCGACACACACATATCATGGGTTAGTTCACAAAGCTATATTGACAATTGCTTACCATACCATGAGATACACAATCCCACTTGGTACAACTTGTAGCTTTGTGTGTTGATCGCTTGCTTGATCAACCTTGTATCTTTGCTTCTCACTTCTAAAGATGATGTCTTGAAGATGATAATGAAAGATCACCTAATCCTTTTCTTCAAGACATACTAGCAATAAGCTCAACTCAAACCATGACCATTCTTCATATAAATCCTTGAAAGTAAAGGAAGCTAATAGAGTTCAACACATGAACTCCATTATTTCCTATGGACAAGATCTACAAAGATAACTCAATGCAAACATTAGTCCATAAGGATTGTCATTAATTACCAAAACCACATATGGGGGAACCATGCACTTTCAATCTCCCCCATTTTGGTAATTGATGACAATCCCTTTTTACGAGGGTTTATATGATGAATGAAGCAAACATGCTAAACAAGAGCAAGGATGCAATAGCATGGAAAGGCAAATGCTTAAGAACGAAACTAAAGCATAAACCAAATTCCCTTAAACCCTCTAAACTTCTCCCCCATTGGCATCCATTGCCGAAATGGGCAAAAAGGTTAGAAGGCCAATATAGTAAGAGCTCCCCCATAGTGTATGCATTCCTCATGATATGAGTGAAATCAAGTGCATATCTCCAACTATGAATAGATGGAGTGAGATCAAACTATATTGAGGATCCAAAGGTTTACAAGCAAAGTAAAATTGAAGGATACTTTCACAAAGAAGCAACCAACCACAAGGATCCGAAAAACCGATTGGCCAACATCAATATTTTGATAGGATCAACCAAGTGTTCTAGAAAATCAAGAGGGAACTCCCCAAGGTACATGCACAATGTTAGATTTTAATTACTATATAATGTGCACAACATGGAATCATCACTCCCTTCTAGATAATTTTGAACACAAACAAGTGCAAGCGAATAGATTGGAAAAGAAGCAAAGCAACTTGCAAACAAACAAAAGTTGAGCAATGAAGATCAAGAAGTGACAAATAAGGACTTACTCAACCAAAGTAGATGCGTGTGACAAGGAAAAACATTTTTAGGAGACTAATAGGATGATAGAATCATCAACATAGTCTTTCAAAATAGGAGGCACATAGTGCATATCATGTCTTTCCCATACACACAAACCATGAAATGATAAAACACATAGGTCCACAAGCTTTATTAAGATGCAAAAGGAATACCAAAAGAAAAGCAAAGCTTGTGCCTTTTAGGAACCACCAAGGAATATAAAGCAATAAAAGGTGGTCACTAAAGAAATAGTATATCAATTAAAGATGTAACTATTATCGTGTGTATAAGTTTCTAAGTGGACAACAATCACAAAGATATATATCCACAAAGAAACATGCACACACAAAATAGGTACAAAGGTGAAGAACATGATATCCAAGAGAGGTTCATTAAAGTACCAATAAGATTTTTGCTTGAAAGCAAAGCACTAAGCTTAGTTTTATCTTAAGGGGATATAGATGAACACACAAAACTCATCAAAGCATCACAAATATCACAAGGGAAAAGTGATAGTTGGAATGCTTCGAGAAAGGTAACGCATATCACAAAAGGTTCAAATGGTTTTTGAGAATTCATCAATATTGCATATGAGAGACTTCAAGTAGAAGTTGCTAGATTAATATACTCGGGATTGGTGAATCATGAAAATGACTATAAATATCCCCATAGTATGTAATCATCCCGGCTTACTCATAGTTGCAATTAAGATGCTTTTGATAAGACATTTGCAAGAACCAAATGAAATGCAACAAAGGGAAATCATGCCAAGAAGCAACCTATACAAGGTTGAAAGCTAGAAATGTATGCATGAGATAGATACTTGTTACCAAGACGACATTGGTGATGAAGAGGATGCGAGTTTGATAATCATCGAAGCTTGACTCCTATAATACCATGGTGAGAACACCTTCCTTATGAATGGAGCAAGCAACCAAAGTATCTCCATTGTACCTAAAAACAAAATTCAAGTACAAAATGGTACCCAAACTCATTGGGTCCGAAGTAGTTAGAACAACTACAATACATAGGACAAACTCCAAATAAATATGTGCATATTGATATGAATTTGAATTTCATGCACATCTTAGCCATTTAGGATTTGATGGAGTTTATCCTATATATTGGATCAACGAAAGTAAGCATGCCAAAAGATATACATAGAAAATATGCATGCACAAAACTTTCAAGAACCAAAACAAGATACAAATTGGACAAAGAACTAATAAAACCAAGAAGCCACTCACAAGAGTGAAAAGAAAGAGAATTGTCCAAAATATATCAAGACCCAAATCAACACATGATTGAGGAAACCAAATAGAGAAGATACAAAAAAACATCAAAGAATAAGCAAACCCTCTACACTTTTCATGATAGCACACAAAGTACCAAGACGAAAAATGTTCGTCTTCCAAAGAGACAAGTCATTGGGATAAAATGCAAATTTAAAGACAACAAGTGTTCAAACGCATATAGGATAGTTCTTCCAATAATAGTGCATTATTTATGATCTTGCATTTGAATACAAAATGCACACAATGGAATCATTACTCTCCATATATATTATTCAAACACTAGTCATGTTTAAATAAAATCAATTAGATGCAATACCAATTTAAAGAACGGTGATCTACTCAATGTAGGATAGCTTCCCCAAGAATAGTGCAACCCAAAGAAGTATGACTTTGACCATAAGTGCACAAGTATGGGATCATTGCTTTTCCTAACTCAATAAAGCATAAAACAATTTTTTGAGTAGAGCAAGGAAGACACAAATGAGTTTGAACCAAACAAATCATTGGCAAGAAACAAGGAAATTTTAGAGAAAAGGCCAAAGTAAATATGATCAATAAACTTACCACAAATTATTATAACTTTTCAAAGACAAGAGATGTATGGAGATATTTCTAGGTGGTAGATTTGTTCACAATCATATTCACAAAACATAAGCATGTGGTAAAAGATAGGAATAAAAAACATGCTTAGATAGAGATTCTTGAAGGCTTCAATTAAAAACCGAAAAAGCAAGGCAACAAGAAACTCTCTAACAAACAAGATACCAAAGAAGAGAGACACGAGATATTTTAAGCAAATATGGGACTTGTTTGAGCAACATGCCACATAGGAACAAGATAACTAATAATATCAACTCTAGGTGGCAATACCTCACATGTTCACATTTTCTAGGATTGTAATATGCACATAGCTTATTACTCCCCCATAATGTGATAATCCATTGAAATCAACAAGAGGCAAAAATAAATTCAACTAGAGAAAGTTAATGGACATTTAGAAATGAATTTCTCATGAGAAAGAGATACCATATAGAGACAAGATAATATTGATATATCAACACTAAGTGGTATTCCTCATGTACACACATTTTAGGATAGTAAAGTGCAAAGCATATTACTCCCCCAAAATGGGATAGTCCATTAATCTCCCAAAGAGCCAACTAAGATAAGCAATGAAAGCAATGAAGGCTCAACACAAAGAACACAAGTACATGGAGTGCAAAACAACAAACATAACTAGATTACTCAAGATAGGTAAGTAGGAAGCACAATATATACAAACACATGCTAGAAACAAAACTAACATATGCAAGGGAGCAAGCAACTTTCAATGAATATATGATTTAAACACAAGTTACCGCTTGGAGGAACATTGGGAAGGAGATATATATATAATCCAAGTGACTTGGCTTGAGGAAATATAATTAATGAAGATCCCTTAATTCTTCATAAAATAGCCAAGTCTCCAATGCCCTCCAACTCCACCTATTGATCAAGTTTGAGCTTGTTGGTCCCCAACCAAGTTGGGTCCTAAGAGGTTAGTCACAATAGGTTTGGCAACCCAAATGGTTCTTTTCTTGACACCACTTGGAGTACCAACATACTTGGCAAACACATTGCCCACATTATCCTTCCTAATAGAATAAACATCATCAACAAGGATAGGGTTGGATAATGTACCATTAGTGCATGAAGAAGCAAAATGTCCCTTCTTGCGACAAAGGTAGCAACATCGACTCTTTTCTCTCTTCTTAATAGGCTTATCAACAAGAGGAGAATTGGCTTGAGTCTTGTTAGGAGGTGGCCGTTGTTCAACTCGTGGTTGAGCATGAGATTGAACAAGAGGCCGCTTCCCTAGTTGCTTCTCACTAAGAGGCTTCTTCTTCAAAGGGCAAGATCTAACATGGTGCCCTTGAATCTTGCACTTGAAGCAAATAATCTTGGCCGGATCTTTGACTTGTTCTTGGCCCTTCTTCTTGTCAATAATGGACTTGTTCTTGAGATTGGAGTTGAATCCAAGTCCACTCTTGTCATTGGGAAGTCTTCGCACTCTCAACATCTTGTCAAGTGTGGAACTCCCTTCATGACACTTTTCCAAGTCTTTCTTCAAAGAAGTGACTTGGGCCTTGAGCTCTTTAATTTCCTCTACATGGTTAGAAACAACACACGAGCTAGAGGAAGTAGATGCTTCATTGTTAGAGCAACAAGGCAAGGAAAGCAACTCATCACAAGATGTAGAAACATTATGAGAGGATGAGTTACTAATACTAGAACAAGGCAATATAGCATTAATAGAAGAGATTGCTCTAGTTACCACATGAGGCTCACAAGATGTTGCCTTTGTAGTGATAGCCTCAAGAGCTAATTTTAGCTTGGTATGGGATTCTAGAAGATCCTCATGAGATCTAGATAGCTTTTCATGACTTTCTTCCAATTTCCCATACTTGCTAGTCATTAGCTCAAGTTGAGCCCTTAGCTCAACATTCTCCTTCAAAATAGATGCTTCACAAGATGTGGAGTTAGTAGCACAAGCATCATTAGAAATAGAAGAAGATAACTTGGCAAGCTCATTATTTAACCTAGAGTTTTCCTCAATTAGATTAGCATTGCCAACAACAAATTCAACCTTTTCATTTTTAAGCACTTTATATTTAGCATTGGTATGGTCACGTGCTTTAGTGAGATAGGTTATTTGTTCATTATAGAGCTCCTCGATAGATTCAAGTTTCTCCTCAAGAGTAACTCGGAGCTCATACTCTTCCTCAAGAGACATAGTGAGGGATGCCTTTTCATCGGCATCACTTCTTTCAATCTCACCTTTCTTTTCAATGATTTTAGCGCTATAAATAGCAAAAGCCAATATTTCACTAAAAAGAGTGATAGCTTTACTACCTTTAGGGAGATCAAGAAGAACCAACTCACCCTTCTCCATTAAAGAGTCTTCGTCCTCATACTCTCCATAAAATATATCCTCATCCTCATCATCACAAGATGTAGTGGGTTCCAAAGGTGGTGATACCTTTGAATCCCTAGCCATAAGGCACATATGAGAAATGGATGGTGATGATGAAGATATACTAGAAGAGCCATTAAGGTCCATGTCTTGTTCCACAAAAAAGTGGGATTCCTCTACATTGTTAGCCACACAAGTACTAGAGGTAATGGAAGCATTATTTTCAAGAAAACAAGACATAGGAAGCATATCATCATGAGATTTAGTTAAACAACTATTACATGATATGCAAGGTCTATCAACACTAGCATGTATGGAATTTTGAGTGCTAGAAGATATTAAGTCCAAAGATAGATCATTGCAATGGGATAGAGATGAAGTATAGTCAATAGCAAATTCACTATTCACAATGCAATTTCTATCACCACTCACCATATCATTACCTTGTGACAAATCACATGTTGGTGGAGTGGAGAAAGATGTGAACTCATCACGGCCGGAAGTGGATGGAGAACAATCATCCTCAATAATATTGGACACATCATATATATCTTGAAGTTTTGTCCATAGCTCATGAGCGTTCCGAAAAGGCATGATTGATTCAATAACTACATCGCTCAAAAAGGACAAGAGACCATTAGATACAAAAGTATCGAGATAAGAGTTTTCCTTATCCTCTAAAGATAAATCTTGAGAATCCTTAGGAGGAGGAAAATCCATATCTACAATTCTCTTAACATACTTTGGACCCATGTCCGTAAGAAATATAAGAATGCGAATTTTCCAAACATCAAAGTTTCTACCATAGAATATAAAAGCGGAATCATGTTATATTTCTCTAAACGACATCGTACTCTCTAGGATGTAAAGCCTAATAAAGAGAGACGAGGCTCTGATACCAATTGAACGGACAACGACGTCGCCTAGAGGGGGGGGGGTGAATAGGCGATTAAAACTTTTCCGGTTAATGCTTGCTAAATGCGGAAATAAACTAGGTGTTTAAATTAACAAGCAAACAACCTAAATATTCTAGGATAAACTAGATGCAGCAACAACTTATGCTAAGCAAGACAAGTAACAAGGTGATAGCAAGATATATAAATTCAAGCTCGAAGGCTATCACAATGTAAATTGCATAAGTAAAAAGCTCGGGTATAGAAATAACCGAGGCACACGGAGACGATGATGTATTCCCGAGTTCCTCCCACAAAGGGGAGTACGTCTCGTTGGAGGGGTGTGAGCTCACCACGAAGGCCTAGTCAACGCCACAAAGGCCTCACCCTATTCTCCGATGAACCCCGCCACAAAGGCCTAGTTCACCTTCCACTATTGGCAACCTTCAAACCCGAGGCACGCATCCACAACTCAATTGGAGCCTCTCGGTGTCACCACAATCTTGGGGCACGCATCCACAACTCAATTGGAGGCTCCCAAGAACACCACAAGTCGTCTAGGGTCCAAGACCCAAGAGTAACAAGCTCACAAACTTTCAACTTCCACGAATCCTCGTGGAGAGAGCAAACCGATGCAACCGATGCAAATGGCAAGAGCACAAGTGCTCAAATCCTTCACTCTCAAATTCCAACAAAGCAACAAATGCTTATGGGGGAATAAGAGAGGAAGAACAATGGAGGAGAAACACCAAGAACTCCAAGATCAAGATCTACTAAGTTTCCCTCACTAAGAAGGAAGATGGATTGGTGGAAATGTAGATCTAGATCTCCTCTACCTTCTCCCTCAAAGATATGCAAGAATCATAGGAGGGATTGGGAGAGGGGCAAGCTTTCCAAGGTCAACAATGGTGGGAGAGAAGGGGAAAAACGTGCTTGGAAGACTTGGGGACCAATGGGGAAGAAAGCCCCCTTAAATAGGTCCCCACAAGAACTAGCCGTTGTGCAGGAATTTGGGACCGGAATATCCGGTCCGAAGTGAAAAATCCGGTTCAAATAATCCGGTTCACTCCAGTGCGAAAACTGGTCTGAAATCCGTCGAAACCGGAATATCCGGTATGCCCCGAAAAATCCGGTTTCCAATAATCCGGTTCATGTCAGTACCGAAAAATGGCTCAACTAGAAACTTCATAACTTTTGCGTCCGGACTCCGTTTTTGATGATCTTTGGCTCGTTGAGTTCGTAATGAAAAACTCTACAAGATCATGCAGAGAAACATCACTGCCCAACAATGGAAACTAAAACCAAATGTAGAAAGGTTTAACCTCTCTAAAAGGAACAACCGGTAAAACTTCCAAAACGAAAACTCACATAACTTTTGCGAATGAATTCCGAATTAGGTGAGTCCAAATGCATTGGAAAGATAACAACCAGGAGTATCCAAATAAAAGGTGAAAATATTGATACCTCAAAGTATGGAGAAGTTACCACACATGGAAGGTGTGGGAACATTCTCAAAGACGAACGGAATATTTTCACCACCGAAAACGCAACAAAGTTTTCTTACGAAATCTGTTTTCGAGAAACCAAGGCTTGTCATGAAAATCACGACAAGCACTAAAACCCAAAGGAGACAAAAGCCAAATAAGAACCAAGAAAGAGGATATGCAAAGTATGCAAAGGTTTGAGCTCTCCATAACGATCCGATCAAGTTACTCACTTGAGAGCCCCTCTTGATAGTACGACTATCTATCCTATAACCCGGTCTCCCTAGATACGAGACCGGTAAAATAGAAAACCTATCAAGATTATACCTTTGCCTTGAGCATTCCACTTGAGCTAGATGATGACGATCTTGACTCTCTCAAGTAGGATCTTCTTTCTTGATTGCGCTTGCTAGCACAAACTCCGCTTGATGAAGACTTGCAAGTTGCTCCCCCATACACCATTATGGGAGAGACTAGCTCCCCCACACACCATTATGGGAGAGACCCTTCGGCAAATCTTCACAAGACCACAATCTCCAAACGGGTGGCAAGCATCAAGCATAGGATATCTTCTAGATGCTTCACTTGAGCTTCTACGTCAAGCTAGATGACAAACACCGCTTGACGACGACATAGACCATGGGCTATATGAAATCTTCCTTTTGGTTCATGCCCATGGAAAGATACCTAACCACACATAGAGATGCGACACACACATATCATGGGTTAGTTCACAAAGCTATATTGACAATTGCTTACCATACCATGAGATACACAATCCCACTTGGTACAACTTGTAGCTTTGTGTGTTGATCGCTTGCTTGATCAACCTTGTATCTTTGCTTCTCACTTCTAAAGATGATGTCTTGAAGATGATAATGAAAGATCACCTAATCCTTTTCTTCAAGACATACTAGCAATAAGCTCAACTCAAACCATGACCATTCTTCATATAAATCCTTGAAAGTAAAGGAAGCTAATAGAGTTCAACACATGAACTCCATTATTTCCTATGGACAAGATCTACAAAGATAACTCAATGCAAACATTAGTCCATAAGGATTGTCATTAATTACCAAAACCACATATGGGGGAACCATGCACTTTCAGGGGTCCCGGAGCCCCAATACCATGCTTGGACGCGGTGGACCCCTGGCCGCGCCGGGGGGTGGTGTGTGCCCCTCGGGCGCCCACCGCCATCACCCTTTCGCCTATATATGCCCCTGATACATAAACCTTAAAAGAATCGGCCTGTTTCCACAAAAAGTTCCGTAGCTCTGCCACCGCCACCGACAAGTTTCTGGGGACAGAAATCACCGTTTCGTCACCCTGCCGGGACGAGGAAGTGCCGCCGGAGCCATCTCCATCGACTCCACTGATACGTCATAAATGTATCCCTAATTTCCGATGTTCCATGTTATTTTCATGTTATTTCCCACATATTTACTATACACTTTATGTCATTTTTATCGATTTTCTGGACTAACCTATTGACAAGATGCCACAGGGTCAGTTCCCTATTTTCTTCTGTATATAGTTTCAGAAAAGTTGTTCTCGAAATATTCTCGGAATTGGAAAATTCGAAGCTCGGAAGTCTTAGAATTCCCGAAGGTTCCACGGAGTCCCGGAGAGACCCAGAGAGGGGCCTCGGGGGGGGGGGGGAATCATAGGGCGGCGCGTCCCCCTGGCCGCGCCGTGGGGTGGTGTGGGGCCCCCAGGCCTCCACCACCTCTGCCCTTTCGCCTATTTATTCCCCCCGAGACGTAAACCCTATATATATCCCACCTCGTCCCAAAAAAACCGGAGGCCGCCGTCATCGTAATCCCGAGATCGGGACGGTTCTGGAGCTGTCGCCGGCACCCTGCCGGGAGAGAAATTCGTCACCGGAGGGGTCTACACCATCATGCCCTCCTCCGAAGTGATGCGTGAGTAGTTCATCACTGGACTACGGGTCCATCGCAGTAGCTAGATGGTTATTCTCTCCACTTTGTACCTCATATTTAGATCTTGTGAGCTGCTGATACGTTATAAACGTATCCCTAATTTCTGATGCTCCATGATCATATTATGCCAATTGCTACATGTTTTCTCCCTTATTTATAGCATTTTTATACGTTTTCCGGGACTAGCCTATTAACAAGATGATAAGTGCCAGTTCCCTGTTTTCTGATGTTTTTTGTTTCAGAAAAGTTGTTCTAGAAACATTCTCGGAACTGGACCCCACAAAGCTCGAAGTCCCTATTTTCCCCGGAAGCATCCTGTCGGATATATACCAAATAGGGGTATAGAAGATGGTAGACAAAGTGCCGGATTACCAGGGTGGCCTAAGTGTTAGTGGGCTTAGGTCAATTGGGCGGCCCAGTAACCCGACGCACAGAAGCCGGATTCTAGAAGAACCCGGATCACGGCCCATGTGATCTGGCTTGGAGGAGAAGACGGATTCCTTGCTTTCCAAGTTACAAGTTATCGTAGTCTTCTAGGTTACCTATTCTATAAGCCCTAGTCCGGCTATTATATAAAGCCGGACGGGAGCTAGATTAGATAAGCACGGCATAACAGAGAAGATCTACGCCAACTCGCCGAGAAGCTCATCCTCGCCGAGTAGCTAAATCTACACCCTCACATTGTAACCCTGTTTACAGGCTTTAGACCTGATTAGTGAGAAGTGCAGGAGTAGGTACGTCGTACTGTCGCGACGTATCGAACCTGGGTAAATCCTGTGTTCATAGTGTACTACGCGATCCCGTTACCCCACGTCTCTACCGTAGTCTCATGGCACCCCCGTCTATGAAAACTACTACGATGTCTCGACAGTTGGCGCCCACCGTGGGGCAAACGACGTCAGGCGTGAAGTTCCGATCTGGGATACTCGGCGGAATTGGAAGGTCAATTACTGTCGGAAGCCTGGAGTTCGACGACGACGTCGGACGCTTCCTCGACAATGGATCCTATATACCGGCGCAAAATCACCTGGTAAGTGCCTGTGTGTTACCGATTGGATCTGCTAACATCTTTATCGGACTAACCGCAGAAGCAATGGGGTTTTGCGGTGGAAGCAAGTATTTCCCACCCGCCCTATACCCAGTCGAAGATGACTATGATGCCGGATTCTGCTCAGATCGCCGACAAAAAAGTGATACACACTTTATCGGCATGGTGCAATCCGAAATCGCCGAAAACACGGATGACGGAAATCCCGTGCAAGAGGCAGACAACAACGCACCCGTCATGGAGACGGAGGATAAAACACCCGTCACATAGGCGGAAGATCCGACATCCGTCAACAAGACGATGAACTCGGAAGCAGAATCCGTGCTTGCCGCCATTGAGGCGAGGTTGGAGTCGGAAACCGGATCGGATAACTTCGACTCCGAAGACGAAGACGATGACGCCTTCGTAAGAAAGGTTAAGTCCTTTCAAGAGGGATTCCATGAAGTGCTAATGGCAAAACCGGCTGATACCACGGGCGCTGGCAGCCAGGAAAGCCCTAAAACCCCTCCGCCAGAGGAAGAGAGAGAAGACGGAGAAACATCTCCGGTATTTCCCAATGTCAAGGAGATGACAGAAGACGAATCTGTCAAAAAACCTCCCTCTTCCAAGAAAAAGCACCGTGCTGCTAAGAAACTCCAATATAAAATCCGGAAGAAAAAATCAGCTGATCTCGCTGATGAAAACCTGGAAATAGGAGATGCTAGCAGAACGAAGCCTGCGGAGAAGAAATCCAAAGAAATCACTGCTCCGCCAATGACGGAACAGGAAGAGCAAGAACTATTGCAAACACCAGTGGGACCAGATGAACCCCCTGAAATGCTGGAAGCCAGGAGACAAGCTTTTCAACGGCAACAGCAACATCTACTCAGATCTCGGCAGCATCTCCAACAAACCCAGCATGATATCAAAATCATGAAGGAGGAAATAGAGGAGTACGAGAGAAAGAATAGATCTGCGATAAAACCTACTAGGTTACCCGGAATCGTAAGACCGGAAGAACTGCCGCCAAAAGAAAGGTTTCATAACCCATCTTGGCAAAAGAAGGTAAACGGCAAAGATACAAAACCGCAGAAGAAAACGCGGAAGCAGCGTTCGCCATCCTCAACAACGATCTGTACTCCAACGGGGAAAAACTCCAAGGGGTGTATGCTTTCTTAGGAAAAGCATTACAACAGCAACAGCGGGGCCAAGAGCGATCAGGGAGGCTGCACGATAACTCCGCCCTATGCAAAACAGCTACTTGCGCTGCTGGAGCACCTGGACCGGAAGAACCTGGAGATTCAGACAATTCAAAAGATAAAAAAGAGGATCCGAGAAAAGACAAGAAAAACCCCGACAACCGGGATGCAGCGTCTAGAACCGGACCCCATCTCCCGAAATATGGATATAAAACCCATGATCGGGAAGACAAACACCGGAATGACGGCAAAATAATGCCACCTCCGAGAAACCCAGCTGAGAAAGCTGGAAGATATGATATACCTCACAGCCGAGAAAGATCCTGGACACCTCCTAAGGATAAAGAAAGGCACAGGAGCAGAACTCCGCCTAATCCAAAGGGACGTGACCACGGAAGAAATAACCCCGGAAAAGCGCGTCCGCGCAACAATGGAAAAGAAAGGAGCAGATCCCCCTCTGTCCATTCAGCCGGAAGATATTCTGCACACATTGATAGAGCAGAAAAGGATGATCTGTACTTTGGTCCTAAGTGCTTCACTGACAGGATCCGAAGGATAACCCTGCACTCTGGCTTCGCCAAAGTTGGTCCAACCTACCAAAAATATACCGGTAGCACAAACCCGGACACCTGGCTCTCAGACTATTATACAGCCGTCCAAATTAACAATGGGACAGACCTGGAAGCTGTCAAGTTTCTTCCCCTAATGTTATTGGACAGAGCCAGAGATTGGATCAATGGTTTACCATCAAGAACTGTCGACAGCTGGGATGATATGGCTAGAGTATTTACTCAGCATTTTCGGGGAACATACAAACGCCCAAACAGCATCAACCAGCTGAACCGTTGCACCCAATTTGAGGATGAACCATACGTGGATTTCATCTCCAGATGGACAGCAATGAAGAATAGTTGTTCTGGAGTAACTAACGTACAAGCAATGCATGCTTTCGTCAATGGCCTAAAACCCGGACTCGTACCGTTCATGGTTGGTTCTAAACAGCACAAAGATCTCGGATCTATGCTTACAACCGCTAATGAGCACGCTGCAGCCGAAGATGATATCAGAGCAAGAGGAGGCAATATTGAGTCATTAATACTCGCCAAGAAAACTCCTCGTTCTGACAAAAAAGGAACTCCGGAATGAACGACAAAACCCAAAGAGGTCAACATAGCCTTTGGAGGAGAAAAGGGGAACAAGTGGAAAGGACGCAGCCCAGATCCAATCAATTACACTCCCGAAGAGTGGGAGAGAATTAAGTCGGAACCCTGTGTCCACCACTCACAATTTGGGAAACCCACCCATACAAACGCGCAATGCCGGCTGAATAAGCACATGAAAGGCAGTGCAGGATCCGGAAATAAGGGGAAGGGTTCCAAGAGGAAACCTGCCAAACAAAAGCCAGAAGCTGACAAAGAAGACAGTGAATCGGACACTGATGACAAAATCCAGGAACAACAGCGAAAGGGCGAACCCAAATTTCCGAGAGTTGATGGAGAAGCAATGCTAACTTTCTTAGCAACTCCGTCAGCAAAGGTGGCCAAAAGAACACTTCGGGAAATAAACGCGGTTATCCCTGCAACCCCGAAATTCTTGAAGTACTCCAACACACCAATAATCTGGGATCAGTCTGATCATCCCGGAAATATCCCTGAACCCGGCACACAAGCTCTTGTTGTGAGCCCTATTGTTCAAAACACTAGGCTAAGAAGAGTGCTGATGGATGGAGGATCAAGCATTAATATAATGTACCTGGATACGCTGAAGCACTTGAAGATCTCCGAGTCCCAGCTCAACTACAGCAATATACGCTTCCATGGCATTGTTCCTGGCAGACAAGCACGGTCCCTAGGAGAAATTTCCCTAGATGTCACCTTCGGAGATAAAGATCACTTCCGGCAGGAAAAAGTATCCTTCGAAGTAGTGCCGTTCGAAAGCGTGTATCACGCAATACTCGGACGTCCAGCTTTCGCCAAATTCATGGCAAGATCTTGTTATATCTATAACAAGCTGAAGATGTCAGGACCCAAGGGAGGAGTAATCACCATAGCTGGTGATTTCAAGCTGGCAAACGAGTTGGAGAAGGAAAATGCCCTTTGCGCTCAGAGAGTCATAGCAAAGGAGGAACTGAAGGAATTAGCCAAGGAAGTATCGCCGTCAGAAATGCCGGCAGGAAAAGAAACTCGGAAACCAACAGACAGCTTCAAGGCGTCCGAGAATACAAGACAGGTAATCCTAGATCCCAAAGATCCGACAAAATTTGTCATCGTAGGGACTGGGATGACTGACAAATAGGAAGGCGAGCTCATCAAGTTCCTCCGTGAGAACTGGGATATTTTTGCCTGGTGTCCAGCTGACATGCCAGGCATACCCAGGGAACTTGCTGAGCACCAACTAAAGGTTATTCCTGGATCAAAACCCGTCAAACAAGGTCTCCGTCGATTTGACGGAAGAAGACGGAAGGCTATTGGCAAGGAAATTATCCGGCTTTTAGCAGCGGATTTTATCAAGGAAGTAATCCATACTGATTGGTCCGCAAATCCGGTATTAGTGCCGAAGAAAGACACAACCGCTCTTAGAATGTGTATAGATTACACAGGCTTGAACAAGTTGTGTCCAAAAGATAGGTTCGCATTACCGCGAATCGATCAAATAATAGATGCCACTGCAGGCTCCGAGCTTTTATGCTTTTTGGATGCATACTCCGGGTACCACCAAATACGCATGAAAAAGGAAGATCAAATCAAGACTTCTTTTATAACCCCGTATGGGACGTATTATTACGTAACCATGCCTTTTGGCCTGAAGAACGCAGGTGCAACCTACCAGCGTTGCATGCAACGCTGTTTGCATAGTCAGATTGGAAAAAACGTCCATGTTTACGTGGATGATATTGCCGTCGTAACCAAGGAAAAAGATACACTCCTTGAGGATTTTCAAGAAACTTTCGAGAATTTACGCACTTAGAAGATGAAGTTGAATCCATCTAAGTGCGTTTTCGGGGTTTCCTCAGGAAAACTTCTGGGTTTCATCGTTTCTCACAGAGGAATAGAAGTTAACCCGGAAAAGATCAAAGCAATCTTGAACATCTCAAAACCTACGTGTGTAAAAGATGTCCAAAGATTGACGGGTTCCGCCGCTGCCGTCAGCAGATTTATTAGTCGGCTGGGGGATAAAGCCTTACCACTCTACAAGTTACTGAAGAAATCCGACAAGTTCGAATGGACAGAAGAGGCCGATGCAGCGTTAACCCAGTTGAAGGAAACCTTGATGAAAGCTCCGATTTTGGCATCTCCAAAAGACGAAGAACCCATGTTATTATACCTTACGGCTACAAACCGGGTTATTAGTGCGGTAATCGTTGTGGAACGGACGAAGGAAGAACAAAGCATACCAGACCAACATCCGGTATATTACATAAGTGAAGTTTTTTCCGAATCCAAACAAAGGTACCCACACTACCAGAAACTGGCATATGGTGTATTTTTCGCATCTAGGAAACTGCGCCATTACTTCCAAGGGCATTCCATAACAGTGGTATGTAAAGCACCACTAGGGGATATTATAAACAATGCAGAGGCAACCGGCCGAGTAGCCAAATGGGGCATCGAGCTGGCAGCTTTCGACATTAAGTACCAGCCAAGGACGGCAATAAAATCCCAAGTTTTGGCAGATTTTGTTGCCGACTGGACAGAAGCAATGGAAAAAACACCGATGCCAGAGTCCGAGTAGTAGATCATGCACTTTGACGGATCCAAGATGAAGGAAGGAGCTGGAGCTGGCGTAGTCTTAAAATCCCCTAAGGGAGACACAATGGAATACGTATTGCAAATACATTTCAACGCCAGTAATAACGTGGCAGAATACGAAGCTCTGCCTCATGGATTGCATATTGCAAAAGAAATAGGGGTAAACCACATCTTATGCTATGGAGACTCGGATTTTGTACAGCATCAGCTCAACCAAACCTGGGACGCAAAAAGCCCTATAATGGCCGAATATCGAAGAACGGTGGATGAGTTCGCCATCTGTTTCTTCGGATTCGAAGTCCTTCACATAAAAAGGGAGGAAAATTGGAACGCGGATGCGCTAGCCCGCATGGGATCAGAGAGGGTAAAAACTTTACCACCAGGGGTATTCGTCCAGCACTTGCATGAGCCGTCCATAAAAGGTGGAGACGTTGATTACCCTCTGGCATCTGAATCAATCGAAGTCATGCTCGTTAAACCGGATTGGACAGTTCCATACTTAAACTTCTTAGTCAATCAGAAGTACCCGGAAGGAGCAGACGAAGTCTTGCAAAGACAAATACAGCGTCGATGCAAAGGATACGTGGTAATTGACGACTGCTTGTATAAACGCAGTACTTCTGGAATTTTTCAACGGTGCATTTCACCAGAAGAAGGAAGAGAAATACTGGAAGAAATCCATGCCGGCGATTGCGGACATCATGCTCAATCAAAAAGCATAGTTAAAAAAGCATTCCGTGCTGGGTTTTTCTGGCTAACAGCCAAGACAGATGCCGAGCGCATAGTTAACACGTGTGAAGGGTGTCAATATTACGCCAAGCAGACCAATTTGCCGGCCCAAGCGCTTAAAACTATCCCCATCACATGGCCGTTTGCGGTCTGGGGGCTAGATATGATGGGACCGTTCAAAACTGCAAGAGGCGGACTTACACATCTACTCGTAGCGGTAGATAAGTATACCAAATGGGTGGAGGCTAAACCCATCAAAAAGCTGGATGGTGCAACGGCCAGGAATTTCATCATTGATTTAGTAATAAGATATGGCATCCCACACAGCATAATAACTGACAACGGGACAAATTTCTCCATTGGAGAGTTGGCAAAATATTGCCAACAAACGGGAATCCGCTTAGATCTTGCGTCTGTGGCACACCCGCAATCTAATGGGCAGGTTGAAAGAATGAACAGCTCAATCCTGCAAGGAATACGCCCAAGACTCGAATCTCCTCTCCATAGAGCAGCTGGAGCGTGGGTAGAGGAATTACCTTCAGTACTCTGGAGTATTCGAGCGACGCCAAATAGGTCAACTGGGCAAACCCCGTTCTTCTTAGTTTACGGGGCGGAAGCTATTCTCCCAACGGATATGATCCATGACAGCCCAAGAGTGCAGAATTTCGATGACTTAGACGCCGAAGAAGCACGACAGGATGCCGTCGATCTCTTAGAGGAAGAGCGAGATCTTGTGCTTCAAAGATCCGCCATTTACCAGCAAGGTCTGCGACGTTACCATAGTCGGAAAATCAGGCATCGTTCTTTTAAAGAGGGTGACCTAGTGCTGAGGTTGGTGCAGCAAAGGAAGCACAAATTGGCCCCAGTTTGGGAAGGACCATTCGTCATAAGTAAAGCCATGAAGAATGGATCATATTATCTTGTCGATATTCGAGAAACAGAAGATGATCCAGAGAAGCCGAATCGCAAAAGAAAGAGAAAAATAGATGATGAGCTAGGAGAGACAAAAAGGCCTTGGAGCATCCAGCAGTTACGTCCCTTCTATACTTAGTTCAATATCTATGTAAACATCTTTTGAGATCACGAAATAAAGAAGTCGGAATTTTGATATCCATGTTTTTACAAGTACATTACAGTGCAAAGCATGAGTCCATCTTTATCTATTTCCCAATGATCTTACAAAACACTCAATGTTAACCCGAATTGTGCATGCGTGCTCGGTGTTTAAAAGCTGAATGATTCAGCCTGTTAAAGGTTAAAGGAAACTCGGATTGTGCCTGCGTGCCCAAGTTTCAAAAAAGTTCCTTACTATTCTCTAAGCATTATCTGATTGTATATGTGTTGGGTTACTGGAATTAGTTAGTAAAAATGCCTTTAGCATGATCCATGTTTCCGAGCTTCAAAACTGATGGGTGCGTCCCCAGTTACTCGGCATGGCAATTCATATTGCTATTTGAGCCATTTAAAACACTAAAGGCAGTTAAAATGCATTTGCCAGATTACTTAGAAGATAAAGGAATAGTCAAACCCGAAAAACTTTGCAAGGAATTTCATAATTCAAAGCTGCAAAAGGCGGAGTTCTTGTTTCGACAAACGGAACAGAAGCATTACAATATGAATTGCATTGTAAAAAATAAAAATGCTCCTATACACATCCATCATCCAGGTCAAGTGCACTCCCTCAAACATCCGAGTCTTCATCACTGCTATCATTCTCGGGGGCTGCGGGCACTTCTTCTTCTGGATAAGTAATGGAAATATTAACCATAGAGGCAATCTTGGTAGCGTGCCCTTTAACTTCATCGAAAATCGCATTTCGTTGCGCTTCTGTATATCCTTGAGGGACACCGGATGCTAAGCGCCAAGATTTGGCATTAGGGTAGTGTAGACGCATAAGGCCAAGTGCCATGCGCGCACCACCTCGTGCGGCAGAACGAAGGATGGATTCTTTTGACTCTGCAACCTCTTTGATAGCACCTGGAAGTTTGTAAACTTCCGAAAATTGTATAGTACTTGTGGGAAGGAATTTGTTAATCAGTTGCATTCCTGCATTCCTGATTGAGTTCCACACTTCCCCAAAGGCCCAGATCTTTTCAGTCCGAGAAATTCCTGGAAAATTTCCTGCTTTTTTGACAAAAGCAAAGATTAGATGAAAAGATACAAGAAATAAGACATGAAGACATTGGTAAAAGGAGTTAACTTACCAAGAACCTTGTCAATTTCGTTGCCTTCTTTAATACGCGGGAATGCATACTTTTCAAATCATTGATAACAGATTTATCTTCCGCTGCCTGTAAAGAAGCCTTAGATTGAGCAATCCCAAGGGCCAGATTACTGGCTTCTAGGTCTTCTTGAACTTTCAGAAGTTCCTTTCGAAGGTTCGAGTTCTCCTCACGAAGCCGAGAGACATGGACAGCGTCTTCCGCTAACTTTTTGGCTTTGGCTAAAGCGGCTGGAGGGCAAGGAAATATTCCGAGTTTACAAAAAGATTTGGCAACCACTTTCCAGAGAAAACAACTGCATAAAGTAAAGTACCTGTGGCTTTTGATAGTTGTCGCTGAGATGACGCCAGTTCGTTGCTTTTCAACTCAATAGCAGATTGAAGGGTTTTTACTTCTCTACTCTTGAGGCTAAGCTTCTTAAAAACTTCCAAGTTTATGGCATCTGCGGAATGCTGAACACGGAAATGAAAGCCAGATGCTTAAGTTTGTACAAGCATACGAAGAAACATTAAGAAGAATTCAGGTATTCAACTTAATGCTTGGGGGCTAGAAGTATTACCTGGCTCATTTCTCGTAAGTCGGCCAAGGTCTCGTTGAATTCTTTGGCATACTCCGTGAAAAGAATCCCAACGTGATGAAGGCCATCGTGTATAACCTGACGAGGTGAAAATGCGATATCATTGCGAACAACTAATCCGTTTTGTGGCCAAGGGCGAATCAGAGGCGCAGGAGCAAAGAATTTCTTAGCCTCTGGACGAATATATCCGAGGTCGTCGAATGGTTCTTCTTTTATCCGGATATCGTCCAGATTGGGAATAGATTCGTTTCCAACAGATGATCGAGAATTTCCGCCCATTTGTGTTTCCGTTCTACCCCTCATGCCCATGGTCACAGAAGGAGATTCTTCTTTGATAGCAGACTGCCTTTTGCGCTTTGGATTGTTATAAAACCTGGCATGTAATTCGCTGAGCTCAGCATCGGAAGCAAGATCATTTCCTCCAAGTTCGTCAAACTAGGAAAGAGTTAACAATATGTTAAAAAGCGGAGAACGAAGGTAATCTGAGGAAAACTCGGAAACAAGGAAAGATAAATACCTTGGGAACCAGATTTTCCACGTGAAAAATTGCCAGATTTTCCTCAATCTGACTACTGGCGGCGACCAGTTGGTGAAGTCGTTCTATAAAATCCTTTTTAGTATAGGCCTTATATGTTCCTCTCATGTTATCTTCTGGTCCTTGGTATTCGCAAAGGAGTCGGGAACAAAAAGAGAGAGGTTGGATACGACGTCCGAACCAGCACAAAACGGTATCCTTCCCAGTCAAAGAAGGTTGAGAGGAAGAAAGTTTGGCGATGCGCCGCTTTATCTTCATTAGGTTTTCTGGTAGATTTTCTACTACTGCAGCTGTCCAACTCTCGCGAGGAGTAGCGGCAGAATTAACAAAGGGAGGAACCCCGGTTTCTTTGCCCGGGAATGGAATGTCCTGATGATAAAAGAAAGAACCTAGCCAAGATTGGTTAGGTTCCGGCATTTTTATTTTTGGATACCAGTCCTCTCTGAATTTTCTGAGAGTGAAAGATATGGTCCCACAGATAGGCGAAATACCATTTGTGATGTTATGTTTTACCTCAAAACAATGTTGCCAAAAATCTAGGTCACGAGTTATCCCGAGATATCCTTCGAAAAGGGCTTGGAAACTGGCTAAATAGAGGATGGAATTCGGAGAAAGGTTATGTGGTTGAACGCCATAAAAGTTAAGGACGTCTAGAAAAAAGGCGGAAGGGGGAAAACCCATACCTCTCGCGATATGAGAGGTAAGGAGGACGCGTTCTCCGTTTTTTGGCTTGGGCTCGGGTTCACCTTTCGAGATCCGCCATTTGCCCTTAACTATTAATCCCTCCTTTGACATCCGACGAAGAAGGACGAGAGAAGTATTACTCGGACTCCAGTTGCCGACAAATTCTATTTCTCTGTTGACTCCGGTAGCAAAGCGCCCATCGTCGCTGGAATGGATCTTGACCCTCGCCGTTTCAGGAGCAAACGGTGGGGAGGCTGCGGAGCTCGATCCCGCAATGTCCGCGGCGGCGGAAAGGTTCGCTCCGCCCGCCGCGGAGGCCGCGGTCTTCTCCGACTCACCGCCGGTATGCTTGGGCGATCCCAGCTGTGGATCTAACTCGCCGATGAGGTTGTCGATGGCGGCGCGAGTGGGCGAGGACGGCGAGGAGGCCATCTTGTGGTGGCGCGTTACGTTCTGGCGTGCTTGGAGGCTAGGTGTGCTTGGGACGGTGCTTCGCTCTCGAGCTCGTTCGCGTCAATGGCGTGGGCAGTGAGGAGTGTGGAAAGTTTTCGTTGAGGACGAGGACAGCTATTTATAGCCGGAAAACCGTTTAGATGCGTGCCAACGGCTATTTTGACCGTTGGATGTTCGACGCGTGTCGCTCGCCGGAAAATCCG
Source organism: Alopecurus myosuroides (assembly GCA_028641055.1). Taxonomy (NCBI): domain Eukaryota; kingdom Viridiplantae; phylum Streptophyta; class Magnoliopsida; order Poales; family Poaceae; genus Alopecurus; species Alopecurus myosuroides. The sequence continues at coordinate 299,762,293 of CM054060.1, read as the reverse complement.
GGAAATGAAACGACAGGGAAATTATGACTATCTCCTCGTTTCCCGTGAGAATCTGTCAGAGATACGTTGCAGGGTTTCCCGCGTGAAACCAAACGTCGCCTGCGTCAGCATGATTTAAGCGCTGACGTCAGAAGTTCCTTTTCCGCGAAGGATCGTGAGAGAAAAGCCGGATTTTCAGGATTCCGAGTTTCATGTTACCATCTCTTTCAAAAGAAGAATAAGAAGAATCAAGACTGCTGAGTCAATATTCCCGGACAAAGTGTATTTGGCGAAAGACGGAGAATCAGAGTTTTAATCCTTCTTGGGGGCTACTGTCGGATATATACCAAATAGGGGTATAGAAGATGGTAGACAAAGTGTCGGATTACCAGGGTGGCCTAAGTGGTAGTGGGCTTAGGTCCATTGGGCGGCCCAGTAACCCGACGCACAGAAGCCGGATTCTAGAAGAACCCGGATCACGGCCCATGTGATCTGGCTTGGAGGAGAAGACGGATTCCTTGCTTTCCAAGTTACAAGTTATCGTAGTCTTCTAGGTTACCTATTCTGTAAGCCCTAGTCCGGCTATTATATAAAGCCGGACGGGGGCTAGATTAGATAAGCACGGCATAACAGAGAAGATCTACGCCAACTCGCCGAGAAGCTCATCCTCGCCGAGTAGCTAAATCTACACCCTCACATTGTAACCCTGTTTACAGGCTTTAGACCTGATTAGTGAGAAGTGCAGGAGTAGGTACGTCGTACTGTCGCGACGTATCGAACCTGGGTAAATCCTGTGTTCATAGTGTACTACGTGATCCCGTTACCCCACGTCTCTACCGTAGTCTCATGGCACCCCCGTCTATGAAAACTATTACGATGTCTCGACACATCCAGACACGAAAGAGGAGTCGAAGACGAGCATCAGGGGGGCCACACCATAGGGTGGAGCGGCCTCCCCCTGGCAGTGCCAGCTATGGGTGTGGGGCCTCCTGGCCTCCATCTCCTCTACCCTTTCGCATATTTATCCCCCCCGTATGGAAAACCCTAAGCACCTGATCAAAAATCCCTGAAAAGTTCTACAACCGTCGTTGTCGTCAACCCTAGATCAGGGGGTTCTGGAGCTATCTCCCAGCACCCTGCCGGAGAGGAAATCATCACCGGAGGCTTCTACATCACCATGCCTGCCTCGGAGTGATGCGTGAGTAGTTCATCCCTGGACTACGGGTCCATAGCAGTAGCTAGATGGTTGTCTCCTCCTCATATGCCTCCATGTTTAGATCTCGTGAGCTGCCTATCATGATCGAGATTGATCTTATGTAATTCTATATATTGTGTTTGCTGAGATTCGATGAATATTGACCTTATGCCAAGTTGATTATAGTCTTTATTGCATATGTTATTTGTGATCTTGCATACTTTCCGTTGCTAGTCATTGCTCTAGCCAAGTAGTTGCTAGTGACTCCAAGAGGGAGTATTTATGCTAGATATTGGGTTCATGCCTGCTTTTTGCCTGTGCTCGAGTGACAGAAACGTGACGGGGGAGGATTTGATGTTGCCACTAGGGAGAAAACTGCGGTGAGAGTGTCCGCGTGTATAATCATTTCTTACATTACACACATTGTTTAATGCAGTTATCTGTTGCTTGAAACTTAATACCTAAGGGGGGTCGGATGATAACCTGAGGGTGGATTATTAGTCATAGATGCAGATGGATTTAGGTCTATGTATTTTGTTGTAATGCCCGCAGAAATATCATAGTAGTCATCATGTTATATTGTGCACTACGGTGCAACCTCTATTTGTCAATGGCCCAGCTGTAATTTGTTCACCCAACATGTTATTTTTATGGAGAGACACCACTAGTGAACCTATGAACCCCGGTTCATTTTCCACACTTTTAAACAAACCACAACAATTTCCTGTTCTCTTTACTTACTGCAAGCATACACTGTTTTCCACACTATACCTCTAATCTTTGTTTTAAGCAAGACCGGTGAGATTGACAACCTCACTGTACCGTTGGGGCGAAGTATTTTGGTTGTGTTGTGTGCAGGTTCCACGTTGTTACTGACACCGGTGAAGCTCCAGCACCACCGTCAGTGGCATCAACCTTCCGAAGGTCCTATTTCTCCTACTGGATTGATAACCCTGGTTCTTAACTAAGGGGAAAACTCCTACCGTTGTGCTCATCATACCCTCCTCTTGGGGTTCCCAACAAAGCATAGCACGGATTTTTCTGGCGCCGTTGTCGGGGAACAAACAAACATATATAAGAAGACTTCCTCCCGCCACAGTCACCATCATAAGCAGCAAGGATTTTTCTGGCGCCGTTGCCGGGGAGAAGGAAGTCTTCTGGCAAGGGGAGTCGCTCACTCTCAACCCCTTTATTTTGTTTATTCTCTTGTTTTTATTTTTTTCTTGTTTTACTTCTCTATATTAAAAACACAAAAAAATAGTTTACTTTATAGCTGTTATTTATTTGCTTTCTATTATTCTGCTAAAATGAGTTCCTCTGAGAATACTAAGTTGTGTGACTTCACTAGAACAAAAACAATGATTTTATTTGCACACCTATTGCTCCACCTGCTCCTACTGCTGCTTTCTATGAGATTAAACCTGCTTTATTACATCTTGTTATGAAAGATCAATTTTCTGGTATTAGTACTGATGTTGCTGCCCATCTTAATAATTTTGTTGAACTATGTGAGATGCAAAAATATAAAGATGTGGATGGAGATATTATTAAACTGAAATTATTTCCTTTCTCTTTGAGAGGAAGAGTTAAAGAATGGTTGCTATATTTGCCTAGAAATAGTATTGATTCATGGACTAAGTGTAAAGATGCTTTCATTGGAAAATATTACCCTCCTGCTAAGATTATATCCCTGAGAAGTGCCATAATGAATTTTAAACAATTTGATAATGAACATGTTGATAAAGCTTGGGAAAGAATGTTGATAAAGCTTATTGTCCTACTGTTTTGGGAAGACCTTTTCTTAGAACTGTTTGTTGTTATTGATATGAAAGAGGTGAGTATTAAATATCAATCCCCCTCAAGAAAGGTATGAAAAAATTTCCTAGAAATAGGATGAAGCTACCTTTTGACTCTATTATTATAGAAAGTTATTATGTTGATTCTTCTTCGCTTGAAAATACTTGAGTTGATCTTTTAGGCCTAGCTGAAAGGCGTTAAAGAAAAGCGCTGCCGGGAGACAACCCGTTTTATTTCTCTGTTTTCATTCAGTTTTAGTTTGTTTTCTTTTGTGTGCTTTGCACCTGGGTGTTTTCTATTTCCTTAGAAACCCCTCTATATATTTTCTTTTGTGTTTTTGTTGAGACAACTAAAACCTCTAGTGGAAAGTTGACACTATATTTCGGATTTCTGCGCAGGAAACAGATTTCTGCTGTCCAGTGTTAATTACGTATAAAATCACAGAAAATCCAAAATGACCTCAGCTTTTTTCTGCTTAATCCTGGGCTATATACGCCACTTTTCTTAGTTGACCACTTTTTCATTTTAGCAACAGAAGATTTTCTAAAAAGTTGATCTCTGTCTGCTGTTCTGTTTTGACAGATTTCTATCAATTATTGCATTTGCATCTTAATCTCTCTCTTTTGGTGCTCTTTTGAGAAAATAGTTTTAAAAGAATTTGTGACTGTATCTAATGTTTTTTTGAATGCTAGTATTGTGTTGAAACTGAACCATGTCTATTTATTATTTCGATTGCTCTAACGTTGCTAATGAAGATTGTGAGAATTTGGTGTGAAGGAAGTTTTCAAGGGTCAAGAGAAGAGGATGATATGATGTGATCAAGAAGAGTGAAAAGAATAAGCTTGGGGATGCCCAGTGGTACATCCCAAAAAATTACAAGAAGACTCAAGCATTTAAACTTGGGGATGCCCAAGGCATCCCCTTCTTCATCAACAAATTATCAGGTCACTTCTATGGAAACTATATTTTTATTCGGTCACACCTTATATGCTTTACTTGGAGCGTCTTTTTTTTTGTTTGTTTTTATTTTCATAATAAGATTGGTTGAACCCCAGCATTCTTTTATTGGAGAGTGACACGCTCCGCTTTTTCATGAGAATACATTGTATTCTTAGTCTCTGTCTGGCTGCTGCATTTAATTAGCTCATGTTTTGCATGCATCTCTTATCAGAGCTGTTAGTTTTAGTAGTATTATATGAGTACTCTCATATTTTATTTCTTTATCATAAATAGTATTTTTGTTAAAACATATCTTGTATGGTGCTTGTTGGGAAAATAAAATTGCTGCTTGATGTAGAATTTATAACAATACTAGTAGAAGCTTGTATAGACTGTGGCTAGAACTTTTTCATGTCATGCTAAATGTTATTTTAGTTTTAAAGCCTTGTGGTTATTGAGTAGCATGAATAACCTTAAATAGATGAGAGCGTTTAATATGTCTTGAAAGATTCATGAGTTGTTCTTGTCATAGTAAAGCATCAATATATGGTATTATGTTTCGAATGTTTTATTTGATTGACTTGGCGTATGCTCACACCATGTTTATGACTAAAAACCAGTCACGAATAGCCTCCATGACCGCTTAGTTTTTGAACTTGTGATACCTCTTATGCTTTAATTAATGATGCTTATGTCGCTATGCATGATTATGGCTCTTATGCTCTCTTGTTTTGTCGCTCCCAGTCTTTTGCTAGCATCCACCTGTACTGAGTATGGAATTCTACTCGTGCATCCAAACTCCTTAAACCAAAGTTTTCCCATTGTGTACACCATACCTACCTACATGTGGTATTTAATTGCCACTCCAGGTAAATTGCTCATGTGTTACATTTAAAACCTTCAAAATTACTCATGTTTTGTGTTCTTGTTTTTGCTCATGAGGACGTCAATAGAGAATATTTATCTCACTTGTTGATTGGATTTCACACCCTAGACTAATGGCCTCATCCGCTTATCCAAATGATAGAAGAGCTGGTTGCGGGGTGCCCAGCCCCAAATTGATACAAACAAATTCTCTTCACTATTTTTGCCCCTAATTTATCAGTCAAACCATAATAGTGTAAACAAAAGATAAAGAGGGATGACCTTCTACACAAGTTGCGTCCTTCACCATGGGAGTCGCTCTTGTGAATCCAGTTGGCTTGTGACGTACTATATTTTATGTTTACCATTCGTTGACATTAGCATACACCTCTCCTAAAAAATAGACATTCCTCCACGGTGTCAAACTTTTAATACCTATGTTTAATAAAATAAGAAGGTCTAGCACATGAGTGATCCCCGCTTCCCTCTCCGAAGGGCCTTTCTTTTACTTTTATGTTAAGTCTCCATCTTCTAACTTTATGCACAGTTGAGACAGCATTTTTGCCATTCTGAGTTCTATGTGCATTTGTCCCATAAACATCAATAATTATTTCATGATGTGATATTATTTGTTCTTAAATTATTTGTTCTAGTCTTCCTCTTGAACTTTGAAAGTGTCATGGCATTTATTTTTTGTCCCACTCTTAAGGACTAGCGAAATACCACTTTGCCATGCTTTCTCTATACTTGAAACAAACATTTATCTTTGTTTGCATTACTATCTATGATCCTTTATTTAAGATACTCTTCATGGTGCAAAGTGATTGCTATGCTTTACTATTAAATTTCTATTTATCATCTTTGTATTTTTATGATCTCAGCGTACATATGCTTTTACATTATGATGATCAAGATTATGATAGTACCATGTCACCTCAAAAATTATTGTTTTATCGTTTAGCTACTCGAGGATGAGTAGGAACTAAGCTTGGGGATGCTTGATACGTCATAAACGTATCCCTAATTTCTGATGCTCCATGATCATATTATGCAAATTGCTACATGTTTTCTCCCTTATTTATAGAATTTTTATACGTTTTCCGGGATTAACCTATTAACAAGATGCCAAGTGCTAGTTCCCTGTTTTCTGTTGTTTTTTATTTCAGAAAAGTTGTTCTGGAAACATTCTCGGAATTGGACCCCACAAAGTCCGAAGTGCCTATTTTCCCGGAAGCATCATGAACACCGAAGAGGAGTCAAAGACGGGCATCAGGGGGGCCACACCATAGGGTGGCGCGACCGCCCCCTGGCCGCGCCAGCTATGGGTGTGGGGCCCCCTGGCCTCCACCACCTCTACCCTTTCGCCTATTTATTTCCCCGGGATGGAAAACCCTAAGCACCTGATCAAAAATCCTCGAAAAGTTCTGCAGCCACCGTCGTCGTCAACCCTAGATCAGTGGGTTCTGGACCTGTCTCCCGACTCCCTGCCGGAGAGGAAATCATCACCGGAGGCTTCTACATCACCATGCCTGCCTCCGGAGTGATGTGTGAGTAGTTCATCCCTAGACTACGGGTCCATAGCACTAGCTAGATGGTTGTCTCCTCCTCATATGCTTCCATGTTTAGATTTCCTGAGCTGCCTATCATGATCGAGATTGATCTTATGTAATTCTATATGTTGTGTTTGCTAGGATCCGATGAATATTGACCTTATGCCAAGTTGATTGTAGTCTTTATTGCATATGTTATTTCTGATCTTGCATGCTATCCGTTGCTAGCGGTTGCTCTGGCCAAGAGTTTCTAGTGACTCCAAGAGGGAGTATTTATGCTAGATAGTGGGTTCATGCCTCCTTTTTACCTGTGCTCGAGTGACAGAAACGTGATGGGGAGGATGTGTTGTTGCCACTAGGGAGAAAACAACGGTGAGAGTGACCGCGTGTATAATCATTGCTTACATTACACACATTGTTTAATGCAGTTATTTGTTGCTTGAAATTTAATACCTAAGGGCGTTCAGATGATAACCTGGGGTGGATTATTAGTCATAGATGCAGACGGATTTCGGTCTATGTATTTTTTTGTAATGCCCGCACTAAATATCATAGTAGTCATCATGTTATATTGTGCACTACGGTGCAACCTATATTTTTCAATTGCCCAGCTGTAATTTGTTCACCCAGCATGTTATTTTTATCGAGAGACACCACTAATGAACCTATGAACCCCGGTCCATTTTCCACACCGTTAAACAAACCACAACAATTTCCTGCTCTCTTTACTTACTCCAAGCATACACTGTTTTCCACACTATACGTCTAATATTTGTTTTCAGTAAGACCAGTGAGACTGACAACCTCAGTAAGACCGTTGGGGCAAAGTATTTTGGTTGTGTTGTGTGCAGGTTCCACGTTTTTGCTGACACCGGTGAAGCGCCAGCACCACCGTCAGTGGCATCACCCTTCTGAAGGTCCTCTTTCTCTTACTGGATTGATAACACTGGTTCTTAACTAAGGGGAAAACTCCTACCGTTGTGATCATCATACCCTCCTCTTGGGGTTCCCAACAAAACATAGCAGATGCCTAACATGATCAATATCATCTTTATGTAATGATGCATGTTGTGTTTGCTGGGATCTGATGAATGTTGAATGCTATGTCTTCTGATTATGAATCTATCATGTTATCTTCATGCATATGTTATGTCTAATCTTGCATGCTCTCCGTTATTAGTAGATGCTCTGGCCAAGTAGATGCTAGTAACTCCAAGAGGGAGTATTTATGCTGGATAGTGGGTTCTTGCCTCCTTTGCATCTGTGCTCGAGTGACAGAAACGTGAAGGATGGAGGATGTGATGTTGCAATTAGGGAGAAAACAAAAATTCTTTCTCTAAAGATGATGTTATTGTTTAAATTATACACTTTTCTTACTGCAGTTATCTGTTGCTTGCAACTTAATACCCAACATTTGTTCACATGATATACGGAGGGTGGATTATTAGTCATAGATGCAGTTGGATAACGTTCTATGTATTTTGTTGTAATGCTCGCATGAATCACATAGTAATCTTTATGTTTTGCAAATGCACTACGGTGTAGCCTTCATTTCTGTCAATGGCCTAGCTGTAATTTGTTCACCACACATGTTATTTATCTTTCACGTAGAGGCACCACTAGTGAACTGTGGACCCCGGTCCTTTTTCCTCATACTGATAAAACACCTACTGATTTCATACTATTATTATTGCTTTTGTATTGTTCTCGTACTTTTTTCCACACCATATGTTTAACCTCTTTGTGTTCAGCAAAATCGGTGAGATAAGCAACCTCACTGCTTCATTGGGGCAAAGTGATTTGATTGTGTTGTGTTGCTTCCATGTTGCTTCTGAACCGGTAGTGCGCCCTGCCATCTCAGTTGCTTCAACCTTGTGAAGTTACTCCTTCCTCCTACTGGTCGATTCAACCTTGGTTTATTTCTGAGGGAAACTTGGCGCTACACTCTTCATACCTTCCTCTTGGGGTCTCCCAACGAACGTGTGATCACACGCATCAAGCATTTTTCTGGCGCCGTTGACGGGAGGAAGAGAATTTTGCAAGGGGAGTCTCTCACTTCCAATCTCTTTACTTTGTTTTAGTTTTGCTTATTTTATTTTATTTTGTCTTGTTTGCTTCTCTTTATCAAAAAACACACAAAAAATAGTTCTTATTCTAGTTGTAGTTTTATTCCTGTTTTTAACCATGTTAAAATGACTACTCCTAAGAACACTAAGTTGTGTGACTTTACTAGCACCAACAAAAATGATTTGATTAGCACACTGATAACCCACAACTGAGTTGTCAATTCACCTGCACCTGAAAGTGGACTTGTTCGCAGTAGTTTATCAGTAGTAACAGTTTTATAGTAGCAACAGTAGTGAAATAATAGCAGTAGTGAAATGAAAACAGCAGCAGTAGTGTTTGAAGTAAACAACGGGATTAAATACTGTAGGCATAGGGATAGATGAATGGGTGTTGCATGGATAAGATAGTTCATATAATAATCAAGACATGGGCATTGCAGATAAATAAGATAAAGCATCCAAGAACTAAGTAACCATAGGCATGTGTCCTGTAAATAATCGTACGTGCTCGCAGTGAGAACTTGCACAACATCTTTTTTCCTACCAGCCCGTTTTCAGCAGGGCCTCAAGGGAACTACTGGTAATTAAGGTGTTCCTTTTAATAGAACACCGGAGCAAAGCATTAACACTCTGTGAACACATGTGATCCTCACATCACAGCCATCCCCTACGGCTGTCCCAATTTCTGTCACTTCGGGGCCTCGTGTTCTGGACAACGATATGTGTAAACAACTTGCAGGTATGATCAAGAAACAATAATTATCATCATGATTCAATAACATGTTCAGATCTGAGATCATGACACTCGGGCCCAAAGTGACAAGCATTAAGCATAACAAGTTGCAACAATGTCAATAGCACTAATAGAGGATACTAGGCACTATGCCCTAACAATCACGACATTATTACATGAACATTCTCATCCAATCCCTACCATCCCCTTCAGCCTATAGCGGGGAATTACTCACACATGGATGGGGGAAACATGGATGGTCGATGGAGAGGCGTTGGTGATGACGATGGCGATGATCTCCTCCAATTCCTCGTCTCGGTAGGGTGCCAAAACAGAGTTTTCTGAACTCCGAAAAAGGATTCGCGATGGCGGTGAAGCTACAGACTTCTTTCTGGAAAATGATCGAACATCCTCGGGTTTTTAGGTTTCGGGGCATATATAGTCGAAACCGGGGGGTCCGAGGGGGTGCCCGAGGTGGGCTCGGCATGCCCAGGCGTAGGCCCACCTTGGCCGCGCCAGGGGGTGGTGAGGGCACCCCCTTGCCCCTCTCCGACTAATCTTCTGGCTCTGGGAGTCTTCGAGTAAAATATGGACTTTCCCTTCATTTCCGGGTATTTTCGTAATAGTTGTTTTTCTACGAAAAAACGAGACACCAAAGTAATTTTGGTGAAAACAGTGTTAGTCCGTGTTAGTTGCATTCAAAACACACAAGTTTAGAGGGAAAACATCAGCAAAGTGTTCGGAAAAATAGATACGTTTTTTACGTATCACACACCTATTGCTCCACCTGCTCCTAGTGCTGATTTTTATGAGATTAAGCATGCCTTGTTAAACCTTGTTATGAGAGAGCAATTTTGTGGTGTTAGTACTGATGACGCTGCTGCCCATCTTAATAATTTTGTTGATTTATGTGAGATGCAAAAAATATAAAGATGTAGATGGAGATATTATTAAACTAAAATTGTTTCCTTTCTCTTTGAGAGGAAGAGCTAAAGAATGGTTGCAATCTTTTCCTAGAAATAGTATTGATTCTTGGACTAAGTGTAAAGATGCTTTCATTGGAAAATATTATCCTCCTGCTAAGATTATATCTTTAAGAAGTAGCATTATGAATTTTAAGCAACTTGATAATGAGCATGTTGCTAAAGCTTGGGAAAGAATGAAATCTTTAGTAAAGAATTGTCCCACTCACGGATTGACTACTTGGATGATTATCCAACCTTTTATGCAGGACTAAATTTTTCTTCAAGAAACCTTCTGGATTCATCTGCTGGAGAAACCTTTATGTCCATGACTTTGGGGGAAGCAACAAATCTTCTCGATAATATGATGGTATATTATTTTGAATGGCATACTGAGAGAGGCACAACTTGTAAGAAGGTAAACTCTATTAAAGAAACCTCCTCTTTGAGTGATAGACTTGATGCTATTATGTCTATGCTTGTGAATGGTCATGCTCCTATTTATCCAAACAATGTTCCTTAGCCTCTTTGGTTGCTCAAGAAGATCATGTTGATGTGAAATTCATTAAAAATAATAATTTCAACAACAATGCTTATAGGAATAATTTTGGTAGCAAAAGTTATAGGCTATATCCCCTTAATAGTGGTTATAATGATTGAACTGGAATGACTAATGAAAGAATTTCAGAAGTTTAAAGAGCCACTAAAAAATTTATGCAAAAGCCATATGAGCGCAATAAACTATTTACTAAGACCATGGAAGAACAATATATCATGCTAAAAAATATTAGTTATCAGCTTGAGATTTTAAATAGAGAAATATCTGGTTTGCAAGCTGAAATTGCTCATGCTGAAACTTCTATTTCATCCATGTCTGAAGCACAATCTTCTTTGATTAATATAATGAATCCTAACACTAAAACCATAGATGGGAATCCTTTTTCTTCTACAAATTCTATTCAAATTTGAATTGATGATAATGTTAGAATGTTAGGTGAATTGCATGCTAGATGGGAAAAGAAGATGAAATAGCTAGAAAGAATAATATAGCTAACGTTTGCACCATTACCACCACTAGTAAAACTGAATCTTCTCATGCTAGAAAACCTTCTACTATTAATGGTAAAGCAATTGGTGCTGGCAACACTCCCACTTCTGTTATTAAAAATGCAAAGTTGCCTAAAACTGGTCCTGATAATAGTGCTGAAATTTTTAGAAACATGGGAGACAATAGTCCTAATATCTTTGATAAAAATGATCTTGACTTTGATGATTGCAACATAACTAATTTTTTTAAGTTCTCACAAAAGCTTGCTAGTTGTCCTAATGCTAGTGCTATGAATATGGCTTTCACAAAACATATTACAAATGCTCTCATGCAAATTAGGGAGGATTGTCGCACCCGGACTTCTAGGGGATACTCACAGTCCGCTAAACAGTAGATAAATGGCTTACGGGGCATACCGGCACCCGCATCTCAATATGAGTAGGCCAACACGTAAACGTGTGACAACCATTCTCTACTATTCATCGTCTGCGCAAACCATCCCATAGAAATCCAGATACTTCCATTGACGTACTAAATAACATACACACAGGGTACGTCAACGGCATTTGAACAAGTGATATCACAACAGATCTCTAAGACACAAAGAAATAGAAATAAGTTGCAAATAGCTCTCACTAGAGCAGAGATAGCAAATACAATCATCCAGAGGACACATGTCCCAACAATTCATCGTTACATCACAGCGGAAGCATCCAAAGTGTCTGAGTACAGACAAGATCCAAGTAGGCCTAAGAGGCCGGAAAAGAAAAGACGGAGCCCATCCACAAAGTCTCGGATCCTGCCCGGGTCCGCTATCTACTCGTCCGCAGCCTCGTCATACTCCACGTAGTAGCCATCACGGGGATCCTCGTAAGCGTAGTCTGCGGAAACCACAGCCCCAAAGGGGTCAGTACATAAACGTACTGGCAAGCAAGACTCCCAATTCACCAAAGTGTACCCCAACAACATCAAGCACAGATGCTTTGGGTTCAACGGAAGAAAGGGTGATACAAAAGATGCGACAGCTGGCTGCTCTAACCAACTACAGAAACATGCTACAACTTCCGGCTAACAGAAAGGACATACGATAGCGTATCGGAACCAACTAACAACTAACCTCAAACAAACCCATCCTGGATCTCGCCCCTTATCCAAAGAAGCAGTCCGAGGATAACTCACACAGTTGGATTAGTGATGGTTCAAGTTATTGTGTCAATAAGACTATTACTAGTCAAGTTATCATTAGTTAGGTGTAAGTTGTTCTGAGTACTTGTTAGCCAGTACTTTCACCAAGTCATCCATAACCGCGGAAAACACGGCTTCTCGAGAAGATTTACCCTGCAGGGGTGCACCAATTTGGTCGTACACGTAAGAATAACCCGCCGGATGGAATGGCCTTTCCACCAAGCGGGGCACTCAACACAACTCAACTCTTCTTCGCATCAAGCCCAAAGAACCCCGTGCAATTGAGCGCACGGCTAATCAAGCCCCACGAAGAAAAGGGGACCCTCATAGCACTCTAAGAACGTGTCTCCCTAAATGCCGACTACAAAAGTTCCACCCTGGCGCCAAGGGTTCGCACCTGCATATGCATGCGGCAAATGGAAAACCCGAACTAAATGAGGCGATTTGGACGAGATGCGAATCGAATCAAATTGAGGAGGGCGCCCATACACGCTTCCCACATGCGGTTAGTGCGCTCATCATGGATCAGTAGACAAGACCCTTTTCCTAATTAGGGTCGACACTAGCAGGCCTCAAAACCACGCCGGGCCTCCTGCCGGTGCCTTATCATCAAATTATTATTACCTCAAACACTAACAGGTTGATTGTTTAAACATCGAGCCCTAGAACATAAAGATAGTAACAGAAAGTAACGGACAACAGACTCGAGCAAAAACAACCCTAAGCATGCTAGTAAGACACGGGCAACAAGCAAGGGGGTTATAGGTGTGGGGTGAGGCTATATCAGGGTTAAAGGATAACATGTGATAGGATCGGGACAGAAGCAACGATTCAAAAGTCTAGCAGAATAGACAACGGAAAGTATCGGTATCCAATGTTGAAAGGAACACAATGGTTCATGTGAGTGAATACTTGCCTGCAAACTCAGCAGCCTGGTACTGAGCTAGATCCTCAGAAGGGGCGTCGTAAGTCTCGTCTGTCGCAACGTCGTCGTCTATTCGAGAAGAAGCAAACAAACAACGCAGAGAGACAAACAATAAATAACATGGCATAATGCACAAACATGGGATGATGCATGTCAATTTAATTGATGCATCAGAATAAACTAGTTGACAAGATAACATGTTTAAATGGACCCATATGCAATTGGATTGCATATGGAAAGCCCATGAATTAAGGTGGGTTTAATTGATGTACAACTAAAAAACATGTGAAAGTGGATTAGCATGATGCATGGATGAGGAAAACAAAAAGAAAACAACAATAGAAACAATTTGAAATAAGGTTTACCAAGTTTGGAATTTCATTTATTAAGTTATGAAAATTTGCTTCTTAAAGGTGTTACACAAGCATTTGTTGTTTTCACCAATTTTGATTGTTCAAAATAGATAAAAAAGTTTATATTTGGAAAGTACACAACATTTTAGGTGGAATACATGTTTCACTTGTTGAAAAAGGAATTAAGATGAATTAATTATGAATTAAACAAGTTTAAACAAGATTTAAATGAATTTAAATCAAGTATTAATATTAATTGAATTTTATTTGTTCAAAGCATTAAATAAAATTCATATTTGAAAAGATTATGTTTTTCTAGTTTGAAAACATATTTTATAAGTTCAAAAAGAAATTAATTTGACCAAGTTATTAATTTAGCAATTTTAAATGATTTAAACAAGGTTTAAATTATTTAACCAATTTAAATTATTCAAAACATGAAACAAAGTTTATATTTGAAAAGGTGGTTCAATTTAGCATGGAAAACATATTTTATTTGTTGAATATGGATTTAAAATGAGCAAGTTAATAATTTGGCAATTTTAAATGCATTAAATAAGAAACAGTTGTTTTCAGCAATTTAATTTATTCAAAACAGAACACCAAGTTGATATTTGCAAAGTACATGAAAAATTGAATGGAAAACATATTTAGTTTGTTGAATTTGGAATTTTTATGCCCAAGTTATGAATTTTGCAAAATTAAGTGAATTAAACAAGTTTTCAAATATTTCACCAATTTAAAATATTCAAAAAAATAAAAAAAAATTATATTTAGGTAGAGAATTTAATTTGGAGTGAAAACATATTTAAAATGTTGAAATTGGAGTTGGAATGAATTATTTATGCATTTTTAGAGTTTAGGTATTATTCTGCCATTTTAAATAATAACCAGGGACTTAGAAAATAATTGCAGGGGCCTAGAATAAAATTAGCAAGGACTGTTCTGTGAAATAGGGGTTTGTTTTGGGCCTGTAAAATACGATGGGAAAAAGGGGGTTTAATCCCGGGGGTGGGATTCGAACCCACCACCTCTGCTGTGCGCGCAAGGGGTGCTGCCAATGGGGTGTGCTGTTGCTTCGTGACAGGTACGGGGAACTCGGGGGGATATGCTTGAGTTAACTGCTAACTGAACTTTTGCTGCAGGTTCAGAGACTGCACCAGCGACAGGGGAGGGCTGCCGGCGGCAGCGACTCGCCGCTGTTGCGGTTCGCCGTGGCTGCGGTGCTGCTCGTGTGCGTCGTGGTGCAGAGGGTACAACGAGAGGGGGGAGAGACGAGGGGGAAGCTCACCGCGAGGGGGCAGAGGAGAGGGGGACGGTGGCGGTGTAGGGAGGTGGCCGGCGATGTCGTGGACGGCGGCGGCGACGTGCTGGTTCCCAGTCCGAGCTGAGGGGTGGAGGATGACGAGGGAGGCGAGGGGGATCCATTCCCGCCGCCAGCGTGGAAGGTGGGGCATCCAAACGACGGCGATCGCCGGAGAGGGAGGAAGGTGAGGCTCGGTTGATGTTTGGGGTTCACGTTCAGATAGTTATAGAGACGGGTGGAGCAGAGAGGGAGAGGAAGAAGGGAGAAAATGGAGGCGGGGGAGAGAGGAGGGGGGAGAGAAGGGTTAGGGCAGGGGAAGGGCATCGAGGCTAGGGTTAAAAGGAGGGAGCCGAGCTGCTGTGGCCGTTGCTGCTCCTCTCTGCTACGTGGGTGCCCTGGATGGGGTGCCGTACAAAGAAGAAGATGAGGTAAGGGGGGGTATGGGCCTGGGGAGAGGTGGTGGGCTGGGCCTGCTGGCCTGCCCCTCTCTCCCTTTGGGTTTTGGTTTTTTTTTTATTATTATTATTTCCTTTCTCTCTTTTTTTTGTAGAAAAGAATAAGAGGAGAAATAGATGGGTTTTTAGGAGTAGAAAAATTAGGGAAAAAAATTGTGTAGTGCTTATTTTTTGTAACAGCAACTTATTGCCACTTTGGTTTTCAAAATATTTTGTTGTTTGTAATTTGGTTGAAATTTGAATGAATTTTTGATATCAAATGAATGATTAAAAGGAATCACTTAAATAGTTTGAACCCTCAAGTTTATTTGAAACAAATTGATTAGAATTGTTTTGTAATTTTCATAAATTTCAAAAGGGTTGCTGTTTGGAGAATTAATTGAATTTGAAAGGAATTTGAATTAAGTGAATTTGCTATTAAATGAATTATTGAAACTTAAACAATTTGATGGTTTCAACTTTATAGTTTAATGGAAACAACTTGATGTTTTGATTTGGATAATTTTATTTGAAAATTGTAACAGCACAAGTATGAAACAAAAGGTTTGAAATTTGATTTGAAATTCAAATAGAAAACAAAGGAAAACAAAGAAAAACAGAGGAAAACAAATGGAAAACAAAGCAAAACAAATGCAATGAACATGATGTCATGATGCAAAACATAAAATAACAGAGAGCAAACATTCTAATGGCTATTTTTCATACTTGGGATGTGACAAAACGCCCCCCCCCTTGAAGGAATCGCGCCCCGAGATTCCTACTGAGAAAAGAAAAGGTCCGGATACTTCTTGCGAAGATCCTCTTGAGCTGTGACACGTGAAACACATCGTGCACCTTGGATAGTTTTTCTGGAAGTTCAAGACGATAGGCATCCCTGGCAACTCTTCTGGAAAGACGTCAGGGAATTCGCAAACCACCGGAACATTTTCGAGTAGAGGTAAAGGTTTTGCATCGAGGGTGTATAGTTGAATAGAACTTGATTTGTTTGGAGAATAGACTTTCTGGCCAGAAGGGTGGAACAGAGTTATTGATTAGACGTCGGTAGAAGAACTGAAGTGGGAAGCAACAACAAGGTTTAAACGGACGAAAAAGGATGTTGAGAAGAACAGGATATCGAAGCAACATCGGGAAAACACGAGACCAAAACACTCCTGGGGTACTACGGAAAACCCATCCGGGCTTCTAAAGGATCAATATCTACTGCTTAAGGAATAGAGGATCTGCTTCCGGGGCTTACACGCCTCCGTTCTCAATCGTGAGTAGGCAACATGATAAATCATGTCACAACCACCTCCATTCCTATGGTCTAGTAGATATAACTATCCTAGAGAAACCAGGATACGTGAAATCCTAACTTGAAAGTTTATATGAGAAGAGAAAACAACGTTGCACTTCCTTACCAGAAAAGGGAGGGTGGGTGGGGAAAGAAATAAAAGAACAGAATTCCTACTCTCACGTTTCATTTTTCCTATATAGCTACAAAATAGTTTCTAGACTCAACTGCGACCAGTAAAAGGGATCCTACAGGCAGACAGGCTCTGATACCATTTGTCGCACCCGGACTTCTAGGGGATACTCACAGTCCGCTAAACAGTAGATAAATGGCTTACGGGGCATACCGGCACCCGCATCTCAATATGAGTAGGCCAACACGTAAACGTGTGACAACCATTCTCTACTATTCATCGTCTGCGCAAACCATCCCATAGAAATCCAGATACTTCCATTGACGTACTTCATAACATACACACAGGGTACGTGAACGGCATTTGAACAAGTGATATCACAACAGATCTCTAAGACACAAAGAAATAGAAATAAGTTGCAAATAGCTCTCACTAGAGCAGAGATAGCAAATACAATCATCCAGAGGACACATGTCCCAACAATTCATCGTTACATCACAGCGGAAGCATCCAAAGTGTCTGAGTACAGACAAGATCCAAGTAGGCCTAAGAGGCCGGAAACGAAAAGACGGAGCCCATCCACGAAGTCTCGGATCCTGCCCGGGTCCGCTATCTACTCGTCCGCAGCCTCGTCATACTCCATGTAATAGCCATCACGGGGATCCTCGTAAGCGTAGTCTGCGGAAACCACAGCCCCAAAGGGGTCAGTACATAAACGTACTGGCAAGCAAGACTCACAATTCACCAAAGTGTACCCCAACAACATCAAGCACAGATGCTTTGGGTTCAACGGAAGAAAGGGTGATACAAAAGATGCGACAGCTGGCTGCTCTAACCAACTACAGAAACATGCTACAACTTCCGGCTAACAGAAAGGAGATAAGATAGCGTATCGGAACCAACTAACAACTAACCTCAAACAAACCCATCCTGGATCTCGCCCCTTATCCAAAGAAGCAGTCCGAGGATAACTCACACAGTTGGATTAGTGATGGTTCAAGTTATTGTGTCAATAAGACTATTACTAGTCAAGTTATCATTAGTTAGGTGTAAGTTGTTCTGAGTACTTGTTAGCCAGTACTTTCACCAAGTCATCCATAACCGCGGAAAACACGGCTTCTCGAGAAGATTTACCCTGCAGGGGTGCACCAATTTGGCCGTACACGTAAGAATAACCCGCCAGATGGAATGGCCTTTCCACCAAGCGGGGCACTCAACACAACTCAACTCTTCTTCGCATCAAACCCAAAGAACCCCGTGCAATTGAGCGCACGGCTAATCAAGCCCCACGAAGAAAAGGGGACCCTCATAGCACTCTAAGAACGTGTCTCCCTAAATGCCGACTACAAAAGTTCCACCCTGGCGCCAAGGGTTCGCACCTGCATATGCATGCGGCAAATGGAAAACCCGAACTAAATGAGGCGATTTGGACGAGATGCGAATCGAATCAAATTGAGGGGGGCGCCCATACACGCTTCCCACATGCGGTTAGTGCGCTCATCATGGATCAGTAGACAAGACCCTTTTCCTAATTAGGGTCGACACTAGCAGGCCTCAAAACCACGCCGGGCCTCCTGCCGGTGCCTTATCATCAAATTATTATTACCTCAAACACTAACAGGTTGATTGTTTAAACATCGAGACCCAGAACATAAAGATAGTAACAGAAAGTAACGGACAACAGA
This sequence comes from Alopecurus myosuroides, assembly GCA_028641055.1. Lineage (NCBI taxonomy): Eukaryota > Viridiplantae > Streptophyta > Magnoliopsida > Poales > Poaceae > Alopecurus > Alopecurus myosuroides. The sequence goes on along the minus strand of CM054060.1, from coordinate 299,743,845 downwards.
CTCGAGCAAAAACAACCCTAAGCATGCTAGTAAGACACGGGCAACAAGCAAGGGGGTTATAGGTGTGGGGGTGAGGCTATATCAGGGTTAAAGGATAACATGTGATAGGATCGGGACAGAAGCAACGATTCAAAAGGCTAGCAGAATAGACAACGGAAAGTATCGGTATCCAATGTTGAAAGGAACACAATGGTTCATGTGAGTGAATACTTGCCTGCAAACTCAGCAGCCTGGTACTGAGCTAGATCCTCAGAAGGGGTGTCGTAAGTATCGTCTGTCTCAACGTCGTCGTCTATTCGAGAAGAAGCAAACAAACAACGCAGAGAGACAAACAATCAATAACATGGGATAATGCACAAACATGGGATGATGCATGTCAATTTAATTTATGCATCAGAATAAACTAGTTGACAAGATAACATGTTTAAATGGACCCATATGCAATTGGAATGCATATGGAAAGCCCATGAATTAAGGTTGGGTTAATTGATCTACAACTAAACAACATGTGAAAGTGTATTAGCATGATGCATGGATGAGGAAAACAAAAAGAAAACAACAATAGAAACAATTTGAAATAAGGTTTACCAAGTTTGGAATTTCATTTATTAAGTTATGAAAATTTGCTTCTTAAAGGTGTTACACAAGCATTTGTTGTTTTCACCAATTTTAATTGTTCAAAATAGATAACAAAGTTCATATTTGGAAAGTACACAACATTTTAGGTGGAATACATGTTTCACTTGTTGAAAAAGGAATTAAGATGAATTAATTATGAATTAAACAAGTTTAAACAAGATTTAAATGAATTTAAATCAAGTATTAATATTAATTGAATTTTATTTGTTCAAAGCATTAAATAAAATTCATATTTGAAAAGATTATGTTTTTCTGGTTTGAAAACATATTTTATAAGTGCAAAAAGAAATTAATTTGACCAAGTTATTAATTTAGCAATTTTAAATGATTTAAACAAGGTTTAAATTATTTAACCAATTTAAATTATTCAAAACATGAAACAAAGTTTATATTTGAAAAGGTGGTTCAATTTAGCATGGAAAACATATTTTATTTGTTGAATATGGATTTAAAATGAGCAAGTTATTAATTTGGCAATTTTAAATGCATTAAATAAGAAACAGTTGTTTTCAGCAATTTAATGTATTCAAAACAGAACACCAAGTTGATATTTGCAAAGCACATGAAAAATTGAATGGAAAACATATTTAGTTTGTTGAATTTGGAATTTTTATGCCCAAGTTATGAATTTTGCAAAATTAAGTGAATTAAACAAGTTTTCAAATATTTCACCAATTTAAAATTTTCAAAACAGTAAACAAAATTTATATTTAGGTAGAGAATTTAATTTGGAGTGGAAAACATATTTAAAATTGAAATTGGAGTTGGAATGAATTATTTATGCATTTTTAGAGTTTAGGTATTATTCTGCCATTTTAAATAATAACCAGGGACTTAGAAAATAATTGCAGGGGCCTAGAATAAAATTAGCAAGGACTGTTCTGTGAAATAGGGGTTTGTTTTGGGCCTGTAAAATACGATGGGAAAAAGGGGGTTTAATCCCGGGGGTGGGATTCGAACCCACCACCTCTGCTGTGCGCGCAAGGGGTGCTGCCAATGGGGTGTGTTGTTGCTTCGTGACAGGTACGGGGAACTCAGGGGGATATGCTTCAGTTAACTGCTAACTGAACTTTTGCTGCAGGTTCAGAGACTGCACCAGCGACAGGGGAGGGCTGCCGGCGGCAGCGACTCGCCGCTGCTGCGGTTCGCCGTGGCTGCGGTGCTGCGCGTGTGCGCCGTGGTGCAGAGGGTACAACGAGAGGGGGAGAGACGAGGGGGAAGCTCACCGCGAGGGGGCAGAGGAGAGGGGGACGGTGGCGGTGCAGGGAGGTGGCCGGCGATGTCGTGGACGGCGGCGGCGATGTGCTGGTTCCCGGTCCGAGCTGAGGGGTGGAGGATGACGAGGGAGGCGAGGGGGATCCATTCCCGCCGCCAGCATGGAAGGTGGGGCAGCCAAACGATGGCGATCGCCGGAGAGGGAGGAAGGTGAGGCTCGGTTGGTGTTTGGGGTTCAGGTTCAGATAGTTACAGAGAGGGGTGGAGCAGAGAGGGAGAGGAAGAAGGGAGAAAATGGAGGCGGGGGAGAGAGGAGGGGGAGAGAAGGGTTAGGGCAGGGGAAGGGCATCGAGGCTAGGGTTAAAAGGAGGGAGCCGAGCTGCTGTGGCCGTTGCTGCTCCTCTCTGCTACGTGGGTGCCCTGGATGGGGTGCCGTACGAAGAAGAAGATGAGGTAAGGGGGGTATGGGCCTGGGGAGAGGTGGTGGGCTGGGCCTGCTGGTCTGCCCCTCTCTCCCTTTGGGTTTTGGTTTTTTTTTATTATTATTTCCTTTCTCTCTTTTTTTTGTAGAAAAGAATAAGAGGAGAAATAGATGGGTTTTTAGGAGTAGAAAAATTAGGGAAAAAATTGTGTAGTGCTTATTTTTTGTAACAGCAACTTAGTGCCACTTTGGTTTTCAAAATATTTCAAAATATTTTGTTGTTTGTAATTTGGTTGAAATTTGAATGAATTTTTGATATCAAATGAATGATTAAAAGGAATCACTTAAATAGTTTGAGCCCTCAAGTTTATTTGAAAAAAATTGATTAGAATTGTTTTGTAATTTTCATAAATTTCAAAAGGGTTGCTGTTTGGAGAATTAATTGAATTTGAAAGGAATTTGAATTTAGTGAATTTGCTATTAAATGAATTATTGAAACTTAAACAATTTGATGGTTTGAACTTTATAGTTTAATGGAAACAACTTGATGTTTTGATTTGGATAATTTTATTTGAAAATTGTAACAGCACAAGTATGAAACAAAAGGTTTGAAATTTGATTTGAAATTCAAATAGAAAACAAAGGAAAACAAAGAAAAACAGAGGAAAACAAATGGAAAACAAAGCAAAACAAATGCAATGAACATGATGTCATGATGCAAAACATAAAATAATAGAGAGCAAACATTCTAATGGCTATTTTTCATACTTGGGATATTACAAGGATGAATTAAGATGTGAAGGATCTATCCCTAGGAAGCTAGATGATGGTTGGGAACCTATTATTAAAATGAAAGTGAATGATTTTGATTGCAATTATCTAAGTGATCTTGGTGCTAGTATCTTTGTTATGCCCAAGAATCTCTATGATATCCTTGATTTAGCACCATTGGAACCTTATTATTTGGATATTCGTCTTATTGATAATGTTAGAAATAAACCTTTGCGGAGAGTTGATGATGTTCTTATAATGGTTAATAATAATCTTATCCCCTTTGTTTTTTTGTCTTGAATATTGAATGCAATTCTTCTTGTCCAATTGTTTTGGGAAGACCTATTCTTAGAACCGATGGTGCTATTATTGATATGAAAGAGGGGAATATTGCATTTCAGTTCCCACTCAAGAAAGGTATGGAACACTTTCCTAGAAAGAGAATGAAGTTTCCTTTTGATTAATTTATTCGAACAAGTTATAATTTGGATGTTTCTTCACTTGAAAATACTTGATTCCATTTTTCTAGGCCTAGCTAAAGGGCGTTAAAGAAAAGCACTTCTTGGGAGATAACCCATGGTTTTATATTTGCTTTGTTTTTCTCTGTTTCTTTGAGTCAAGGGGTTGTATACTTCCGTTGAAACTCCTTTGTATCTTTCTTTTCATGTTTTAGTAGTGCCAAGTAAAGTTTCTGACGAGAATTGGAGTTGGTTTTAAGATTTCTGCGCATGAAACAAAATTCTGATGTCCAGCGTAAAAAATCCAGGAAGATCAGAATGACCTGAAATTTTGTACTTATTCATCGGCTAATTCCGAAATTTTTCGTTCTTTAAGTTTTTCGATTTGAGCAACATAAGTGCCTAAAAAAATCGTCTTTACAGGTTGTTCTGGTTTTGACAGATTCTGTCATTTTTCTTACATTTGCTCTTCTACGATTTCAAGTGAATTTATTTGCTGCACGAAACATCAGTGGCTGTAGCTAATATTTAAAAGTATCAATAGAACTTGTTCCATACAAAACCCATGGATTTTCTATTGTTGAACTAACCCTCTAATGCGAATTACTGTTTGAGTATGGTGTGAAGGAAGTTTTCAAGTGTAAGAGAAGAGGTGATATATGTGATCAAGAAGAGTGCAAGGTCAAAGCTTGGGGATGCCCCCATGGTTCATCCAAGCATATTTTTAGAAGACTCAAGCATCTAAGCTTGGGGTTCCCAAGGCATCCCCTTCTTCATCAACTATCTATCATGTCACTTCTCGTGAAACTATATTTCTATTCGGTCACATCATATGAAGTTTACTTGGAGCGTTTTTTTTTCCTTACTGAAATAATATCATTGGACCTAGCATCCTTGTTTTTGAGATAGACACGCTCCTCTTTTTCATTTGAATACTTGCTATGCGAGTATTCTTAGCTTTTCTTTTAGCTGCTGCAAAAATTCATGTTCAGCTCTTGTTTTCCTTGCATCTCTTATTCACGACTGTTAGTTTTAGTAGTGTTATCTGAGTACTCTCATGTTTGCTTGCTGTAGCATGTAGAGAATTTTTGTTAAAACAAATTTTGTATGGTGCTTGTTGGGAAAAGAAACTGCTGCTTGAAGTAGAATTTTTAACGGTGCAAGTAGAAGCCTGTATAGACTGTGGCTAGAACTTCTTCATGTCATGCTAGATGTTATTTTAGTTTTAAAGCCTTGTGGTTATTGAGTAGCATGATTGGCCTCAAATAGCTGAGAGTGTTTAATGTGCCATTGAAAGAATCATGAGTTGTTTTGTCATATTGAAGCATAGATGTTTTATTTGGTTGAGTTGGCGCATGCTCATACCATGTTTGTGACTATGAACCAGTCACTAATAGTCTCTATGATTATTTAGTTTTAGATATTTTGGTACCACTTATGCTTTGATTAATGATGTTTATGTCGCTATGCATGATTATGGCTCATATGCTCTCTTGATTTGTCGCTCCCAGTCTTTTGCTAGCCTCCACTTGTACTGAGTATGAAATTCTACTCGTGCAATCCAACTCCTAAAACTAAAGTTTTCCCATTGTGTCCACCATATCTACATATATGTGGTAATTAACCGCCACTCCAAGTAAATTGCTCATGTGTTACCTTTAAAAACCTTCAAAATTATCCATGCGTTGTGTTCCTGTTTTTCCTCATGAGGACGTAAATAGAGAATCTTTATCTCACTTTTTGATTGGATTTCACACCCTGGACTAGTGGCTTCATCCACTTATCCAATTGATAGAAGAGCTGGCAGCGGGGTGCCCAACCCCACATTAATACACACAAACTCTCTTCACTATTTTTGCCCCTGATTTACCAGTCAAAGCATAACTGTGTAAACAAAAGAGAAAGAGGGATGACCTTCTACACCAGTTGCGTCCTTCATATGGGAGCCGCTCTTGTGAAATCTAGTTGGCTTGTGATGTACTATATTTTTTGTTTACCGTTTGTTGACATTAGCATACACTTCACAAAATATAGACACTCCTCCACGGTATGTGATTGTTGGCAGACACCCGAGGATTCGGTTAGCCATGTTTGTGTAAGATAGATGGGACGAGTGTCAAACATTTTAATACCTCTATTAATAAAATAAAATCTCTAGCACATGAGTTATCCATGCTTCCCTCTGAGAAGGGCCTTTCTTTTACTTTTATGTTGAGTCTCCATCTTCTAACTTTATGGAAAGTTGAGAAAGCATATTTTCCATTCTGAGTTTGATGTGCATTTGTCCCAGAAACATTATTAATAGATTCATGATGTGTTATTTCTTGTTCTCTAACTATTTTTTCTAGTCTTCCTCATGAAACTTTGAAGGTGTCGTGGCATTTATGTTTTGTCCCACTCTTAAGGACTTGCGAAATATCACTTTGCCATGCTTTCTCTATACTTGAAATTAACGTATATCTTTGTTTGAATTATTATTCATGATCTTTTATTTGTGTTACTTCTTATGATGCAAGGTGATTGCTATGATTTATTATTAAAGTTTTATTAATCATGCCTGTGTTAAAGTTCTATGATCTCAGCTTACATATGCTTTTACATTATGATGATCAAGTTTATGTTGGTAGCATCTCACCTTAGAAATTATGTGTTTTTATCGTTTACCTACTCAAGGAAGAGTAGGAACTGAGCTTGGGGGTGTTGATACGTCATAAACGTATCCCTAATTTCTTATGTTCCATGTTGTTTTCATGTTATTTCCCACATGTTTTCTATACACATTATGTCATTTTTATCGATTTTTCGGACATGTTCCTTATTTTCTTCTGTTTTTAGTTTCAGAAAAGTTGTTCAGAAAATATTCTCGGAATTGGAAAATTGAAGCCCGGAAGTCTTAGAATTCCTGAAGGTTCCACGGAGTCCCGGAGAGACCCGGAGATTTCCCTCAGGGGCCCACACCATAGGCGGCGCCCCATGCCCGCGCCGTGGGGTGGTGTGGGCCCCCAGTCCTCCACCGCCTCTGCCCTTTCGCCTATTTATTACCCCCGAGACGTAAACCTTAGATATATCCCACTTCGTCCCGAAAAACACCGGAGGCCGCCGTCATCGTCATCCCGAGATCGACAGGGTTCTCGAGCTTTCCCCGGAACCCTGCCAGGAGGGAAATTCATCACCGGAGGGGTCTACACCATCATGCCCTCCTCCGAAGTGATGCATGAGTAGTTCATCCCTGGACTAGGGGTCCATAGAAGTAGCTAGATGGTTGTTCTCTCCACTTTGTACCTCATATTTAGATCGTGTGATCTGCCTAACATGATCAAGATCGTTTTTATGTAATGCTACATGTTGTGTTGGCTGGGATCTGATGAATGTTGAATGCTATGTCTTATGATTATCAATCTATCATGTTGCATATGTTATTTATGATCTTGCACGCTCTCCGTTAGTAGTAGATGCTCTAGCCAAGTACATGCTAGTAACTCCAAAAGGGAGTATTTATGCTCGATAGTGGGTTCATGCCTCCTTTGCATCTGTGCTCGAGTGACAGAAACGTGACGGATGGAGGATGTGTTGTTTACATTAGGGAGAAAACAACAATTCTTTGTCTAAGGATGATGTTATTGTTTACATTACACACTTTTCTTACTGAAATTATCTCTTGCTTGCAACTTAATACCCAACGTTTGTTCGGATGATATTTGGAGGGTGGATTATTAGTCATAGATGCAGTTGGATAACAGTCTATGTATTTTCTTGTAATGCCTGCATGAATCACATAGTCATGTTTATGTCTTGCATATGCACTACGGTGCAGCCTTCATTTCTGTCAATTGCCCAGCTGTAATTTGTTCACCACACATATTATTTATCTTTCAAGGAGAGACACCACTAGTGAATATTGGACCCCGATCTTTTTTCCTCATACTAATAAAACACCTACTGCTTTCATACTGTTACTATTGCTTTAATATTGTTCTCCTATTGTTTTCCACACTATACGTTTAACCTCTTTGATTCTCCATGTTGCTTCTGAACCGTTAGGGTGCCCTGCCATCTCAGGTGCTTCGACCTTCTGAAGTTGCTCCTTCCTCCTACTGGTCGATTCAACCTTGGTTTCTTTCGGAGGGAAACTTGCCTCTGCACTCTTCATACCTTCCTCTTGGGGTCTCCCAACGAACGTGTGATCACACTATGATGAGGAGGGAGTTGTTCTCTCTCGGGGCTTAGGGCTCTACCGGCAGCTATGTGTTTCTTCTCTCTCTCTCCCATGGTGAGATTTTTATGTGATCACGATCTTTGTAATCTAGTTGAATCGGTAGATGTTATTCTTCATCTGTTATGCTACTCAGTGGTTTTGTTATGAATCTCCGTAAACACTTTGATCACGGTGTAAAGGTGACAGTGTGTGCACCGTGTGGTTTAGCTTGATATTTATATCTTGTGTTGGATGACCCTATGAAATTGTGGTTTTCGTCTAGTACCTTATAGGGCGCTCATAGTGACAGCGTGGGGCTAACTAGACATGGGAATGCGACTTTGAGGACTGCTGTTACAGCCCTACGCAATGAATTGGTGTTTGTTATTCGACCGGAGAGTGGTTCGAAGTAGCATAGCGAAGAGAGATATTTATGCATTCAATTATGTTTCTATTGTTGAGAGTGTTCAGTAGTGAAAGTATGATCGCTAGGCCTTGTTTTCAAGAATTGAAATACCATTTACAATCAGTTTTGCTATATGTTTGCTTGCCGACATTTTTATTTCAGATTGCTAATATCACATATAAACATCCATATTACTTGTATTTCACTCTCTTCACCGAACAAGTGCACCTATACAACTGACAATTGCATTAGGTGTGTTGGGAACACAAGAGACTTCTTGTATCGTAATTGCAAGGTTGCTTGAGAGGGATACCTTTGACCTCTTCCTCCCTGAGTTCGAGAAACCTTGGGTAATCCACTTAAGGGACACTTGCTATTGTTCTACAAACCTCTACACTTGGAGGCCCAACTCTATCTACAAGAATAGAATCATGCATAGACATCAAAATCTTTTCTGGCGTCGTTGCCGGGGAGGTAAGGTAAAAGGTACTCACATCCTCGGCGTGAGTGCTCAAAGTTATTTCTTTTAGATTCTGCAATTATATATTTTTGTTTCTTGTTTTATTTTCACTAGCTTAATGGAAAACAACAAAATATGAGAGAGCTTTATAATCTTTATCTTGAATTAGGATATGAAGTGTTTGAATATAAAACTAAAAAACCTATGGAGCTTTATTTGCATGCTGGTAGCAATGTTATTAGTATGAATTCTTTGAACACAATTGCTAATGCTATGGAAAAGTCTAAGCTTGGGGAAGCTGGTTTTGATGAATATGATATTTTTAGTCCCCCAAGTTTTGAGGAGGATTTTTTAATGATACTTTGCCCCCAATATATGATGAATATGTTATTTTCAGTCCACCTACTATTGAGGAGAAGTTAATTATGATATGCCTCCTATATTTTATAATCATGGTGATGAGAATAATAATGATAGCTATTTTGTTGAATTTGCTCCCACTACTAATAATGAGAATGACTATGCTTATGTCAAGAGTAATAATTCTTTAATGCATGTGGCTCATGATAAGAATGTTTCTTGTGATAATTATATTGTTAATTTTATTCATGACGTTAATGAAAGTTATTATGAGATAGGAAACATAATTTTATGCATCTCAACAATATCAAGTTTCCCCTCTTTATGTTGAAATTTTTGAAGTTGCATTTCTTTTGTCTTCCTATGCTAGCTACTTTGTGCTCTATTGACTTGTTTTTATACAAGATTATTTTTCATAGGAAGTGGGTTAGACTTAATTTTTTTATTCAAATTTTCTTGTTGATTCTCTCTTTTGCTTCAGTTAATATTTCTCATGTGAGCATCTTCTGAAATTATCATGCCTAGCTAAAAGGCGGTAAATAAAAGCACTTCTTGTGAGATAACCCATGGTTTTATTTTTTTCATTGTTTTTCTATGTTTTCTTTGAGTCAAGGGGTTGTATAATTCTGCAGTAACTCATTTGTATATTCATTTTCATGTATTAATTCTGTCAAGTAAATTTTCTAGCGAAAAGTGGAGTTAATTTTGGATTTCTACGTAGAAAACAGATTTCTGTTGTCCACCGTAAAAAATCGCATAATTCACAGAAAGATCGAAATGGCCTGAATTTTTGTGTGCTTATTCCTCACCTGGTTCCGGAATTTTTTGTTATTTAAGTTTTTTTATTTGAGCAACTTAAGTGCCCTGAATTTTTTTGTCTTTACAGGCTGTTCTGGTTTTGGCAGATTCTGCCATCTTTCTTGCATTTGCTCTTTTACAATGCCAAGTGGATTTCTTTGCTTCACGACACATTATGTCTGTAGCTAATGTTTAAAATTATCAATAGAACTTGTGTTCATATAGAACCCATGGATTTTTTATAGTTGCACTAACCCTCTAATGTGAATTACTTTTTGAGTGTGGGGTGAAGGAAGTTTTCAAGGGTCAAGAGAAGAGGGTGATATATGTGATCAAGAAGAGTGCAAGGTCAAATCTTGGGGATGCCCCCATGGTTCATCCCAGAAAATTTTAAGAACACTCAATCATCTAAGCTTGGGAATGCCCAAGGCATCCCTTTCTTCATCAACAATTTATCAGGTCACTTCTAGTGAAACTATTATTATTCGGCCACATCATATGAAATTTACTTGGAGCGTATGTTATTTTTCGTTCTGTTTTCTTTTGTTTTAGTTGCTGAAATAATATCATTGGAACCTATAATCCTTGTTTGGGAGAGAAACAAGCTCCGCTTTTTCGTTTGAATACTTGTTATGCTCGTATTCTTAGTTTTTCTTCTGGTTGCTGCAAAAATTCTTGTTTAGCTCTCGTTTTCATTGCATCTCTTATTCAGAGCTACTAGTTTTAGTAGTGTTATGTTAGTACTCTCATGCTTTTTATCTGTATCATTTAGATAGTTTTTGTTAAAACATATTTTGTATGGTGCTTGTTGGGAAACGAAACTGTTGCATGTGGTATAATTATAAACGCTGCAAATAGAAGCTTGTATAGACTCTGGCTAGAATTATTCGTATCATGCTAGATGTTATTTTAATGCTAAAGCCTAGTGGTTATTTAGTAGCATGATTTGGCTCAAATAGCTTAGAGTATTGAATGTGCCATTGAAAGAATCATGAGTTGTTCTTGTCATATTGAAGCATAAATTTGTGGTGTTCTCCTTTGAATGTTTTATTTGGTTGACTTGGCGCATGTTTACACCATGTTTATGACTGTGAAATAGTCACTGATAGCCTCTATGATCATTTAGTTTTTTAACTTGTGGTACCAATTATTCTTTAATTAATGATATTTATGTCTCTATGCATGATTATGGCCATTAATACTCTCTTGATTTGTCGCTCCCAGTATTTTGCTAGCCTCCACCTATACTGAGTATGATCTCTACTCGTGCATCCAATCCCCCAAAAACAAAGTTTGCAAAATGTGTCCACCATACCTACCTACATGTGGTATTTAACTGTCACTCCAAAGTAAATTGCTCATGTGTTACCTTTAAAACTTTCAAAATTACTACTGTTTTGTGTTCCTGTTTTAGCTCATGAGGATGTAAATAGAGAATTTTGATCTCACTTGTTGATTGTACTTTCACACCCTGGACTAGGGGCTTCATCCGCTTATCCAATTTATAGAAGATCTGGCAGCAGGGTGCCCAACCCCAAATTAATACATAAAATTCTCTTCACTACTTTTGCCCCTGATTTATCATTGAAAGCATAATTGTGTAAAAAAAAGAAAGAGGGATGACCTTCTACACCAGTTGCGTCCTTCAATAGGATCCGCTCTTGTGAAGTCTAGTTAGCTTGTGACGTACTGTATTTTCTTTTTACCATTCATTGACATAAGCACACACCTCCTAAAAATAGACACTCCTCCACGGTATGTGATTGTTGGCATGCATCTAAGGATTCAGTTAGCCATGGTTTGTGTAAGATGGTTGGGAGGAGTGTCAAACATTTTATACCTCTGTTTAATAAAATAAAATATATAGCACACGTGTGATCCATGCTTCCCTCTGTGAAGGGCCTTTCTTTTACTTTTATGTTGAGTCTCCATCTTCTAACTTTACGCACAGTTGAGAGAACATAGTTGACATTATGAGTTTAATGTGCATTTGTCCCGGAAACATTATTAATTGATAACGATGTGTTATTGTTTGTTCTCAAATTATTTGTTCTAGTCTTCCTCATAAACTTTGAAGTTGTCCTGGCATTTATGTTTTGCCCCACTCTTAACGACTAGCAAAATATCACTTTGCCTTGCTTTCTCTATACTCGAAACAAACGTATAACTTTTGATGCATTGTTATTCATAATATTTTATTTGTGTTACTTCTCATGATGCAAGGTGATTGCTATGCTTTATTGTTAAAATTTTATTTATCATGCTTGTGTTGAAGTTCTTTGATCCGAGCTTACATACGCTTTTACATTATTGGTGATCAAGTTTATGCTGGTAGCATGGCGCCTCAGAAATTCTGTGTTTTTATTGAAGGGGTTCGTTGCATAGAAAATAAAAAAATTCCTATGCGAGAGACACCCGAAAGGCCAAGATCTAATCTAGGAGATGAAGTGAAACGGGCATATAGAGAGTCTTAGGAAACATACCCTCGAATACACAAAGAGTTACGAGATCAAATCTTGTTGTTGGCGTAGTCGTACTCACACCGATCCCGAGAGCGAGAAGATGTGCACCGCAATCCGGCGGTGCCTCCGTCATCGGTCACACGTACGGTTGATGACGACCTTCGTTCCCTCGATCCAGCAGGGAGGCGGAAGTAGAGGATCCCTCGTAACTCCAGCAGCACAACGACGTGGTGGTGGTGAAGAATCCCACGGTCAGAGCTTCTCCAAGCTGGAGACCATGGAATGGAGAAGCGGGTGGAGAGGAAGTGAGGTGGGCAAGTGTGTGAGAGAGAGGGAGCTCATGCCCTCTATTTATAGGAGAGGGGGAGGCAGCCCAAGGGGGGTGCGTCCAGCCCATGGGTGTGGCCCCACCTCTTCCATCATCATGTGAGTGGACACTCCACTCACATCCACTCACCCTTCCTTTATTTCCCACTTAAAAAATGCAAGCGTTTTTCTTTAACAAATAAAAAAAAATTATTTCTTTATTTCAGCATTTGTTAATTCTATTAACAAACATTTTCATATAGCACCTCGAATCATTTGTTAATTCTATTAACAACCATTCAATGAAAAACCCCTTGAACTATTTCAATTTTCCCCGAAACAATTTCGGTGTTGCTCATAACATCCTTCGATATTCCGTATCCTCTCAAATGCGTCATCGAAACTTAAGTGTGTCACCCTACGGTTCGCCAATAAGATATACATGATCGAGACTCCTCTCTGATCAATAATCAACAACGGGATCTGGAGATCCGCGATGACTCCTATATATTCAACGATGACTCTTGTGATCGTGTGAACCATCAACGTCGTGAACTATTCCCTTTGTCTCGCGATATTTTACTTGTCCGAGATTCAATCATTGGTATCAACCATACCTAGTTCAATCTCGTTACGTGACAAGTACTCTTTGCTCGTTTCCGTGATATGACATCCTTGTGATCATATCACGTGCTTGCAAGCGGTGTCGATGTGATATCACCGAGAGGGCCCATAGTATATCTCTCCGTCATTTTGGATGGACATATCCCACTCTTGATCCATGATCCTCAACTAATACTTTCTGAATACCCAACGACACCTTTATAGTCACCCTGTTACGTTGTGACGTTTGATGACATCAAAGCACCCTTCCGGTACCAGTGATTGGCATGATCTCATGGTCTAAGGAATAAGTTACTTTGTATGGAAGATATAACAATATAAACTAAATGACTTGATCGTATTGTTATCTTGATATTGGGCCTATGTTCATCACATAATTCTACCAATGACATGACCCCGTTATTAACAACATCCAATGTTCATGATCAGGAAACCTTGATTATCTATTAATCAACGAGCTAGTTAAAAGAGAGGCTTTAATAGGAACCATTGTTTGCTTATTAAACACACATGTATCAACGTTTCCGGTTAATACAATTCTAGCATGATAAATAAACATTTATCATAAACAAGGAAATAAGATAATCTCCACTTTATTATTGCCTCTCGGGCATATTCCCTTCATTTATCGTTTACCTACTTGAGGACGAGTAGGAACTAAGCTTGGGGATGTTGATACGTCATAAATGTATCCTTAATTTCTGATGTTCCATGTTATTTCCTACATGTTTTCCTTGCAGTTCATGTCATTTTTATCGATTTCCCGGGACTAGCCTATTGACAAGATGCCACATAGCCAGTTCCTGTTTTCTGCTGTTTTTAGTTTCAGAAAAGTTGTTCTGGAAATATTCTCGGATTTGGACGATTCAAAAGCCAGAAGTCTTAGAAGTCCAGGAGGGTCAAGGAAGTCCAAAGGAGACCCGGAGGGGGGGGGCGGAGCCCCCACACCATGATTGGGTGCGGGTGGACCCCTGGCCACGCCGGGGGGTGGTGTGGGCGCCTACCTCTATCGCCCTTTTTCCTATATATGCCCCATGATGCATAAACCCTAAAGGAATCAGCCTTTTTCCAAACAAAAATCCGTAGCTCCGCTGCCGCCACCGACATGTTTCGGGGGACAGAAACCTCTGTTTAGACACCCTGCCGGGACGGGGAAGTGCCCCGGAGCCTTCTCCATCGACTCCACCACCACTTTCATCGTCGTTGTTGTCTCCTATGATGAGGAGGGAGTAGTTCTCCCTCAGGGCTGAGGGCTCTATAGGTAGTTATGTGTTTCATCTATCTCTCCCATGGTGATATTTATGTGATCATGAGCTTTGTAATCTAGTTGAATCAATAGATATTATTCTTCATCTGTTATGCTACTCAAGTGATTTTGTCATGAGATCTCCGTAAACAGTTTGATCACGGTGTAAAGGTGACACTGTGTGCACCGTGTGGTTTAGCATGATATTTATATCTTGTGTTGGATGACCCTATGAAATTTTGGTGTTTGTCTAGTAACTTATAGGGCGCTCATAGTGACAACGTGGGGTTAACTAGACATAGGAATGCGACTTTGAGGAGTGTTGTTATAGCCCTACGCAATGAATTGGCGTTTGTTATTCGACCGGAGAGTGGTTCGGAGTAGCGTATGAAGAGAGATATTTATGCATTCAATTATGCTACTATTGTTGAGAGTGTTCACTAGTGAAAGTATGATCCCTAGGCCTTGTTTTCAAGCATTGAAATACCATTTACAATCAATTCTGCTACATGTTTTCTTGCTGCCATTTTTATTTTAGATTGTTATTATCACTTATAGACATCCATATTACTTGTATTTCACTGTCTCTTCGCCGAACTCGTGCACATGTACAACTGAAAATTGTGTTAGGTGTGTTGGGGACACAAGAGACTTCTTGTATCGTAGTTGCAGGGTTGCTTGAGAGGGATACCTTTGACCTATTCCTTCCCGAGTTCGATAAACCTTGGGTAATCCACTTAAGGGAAACTTACTGATGTTCTACAAACCTCTGCACTTGGAGGCCCAACAATGTCTACAAGAATAGAAGCGTGCATAGACATCAACCCTCTTGGGGGTGTCGTCGTGGATCTCCATTACTCTATGGTTTTGGCAAGTCGTCATCGGCGGGCATGTTTGGATCCTGACTCGAACCTTCTTTGGTCCTGGCGTGAGGCGGTCCGAGCGACCCTCTTTCTTTTATACGTGTCTCCATTGTCATCGTGCCTGTTCCTAGTTGTCGGCTGGCAGGATCGGTGCTCCACGGCCTGGAGCGAGAGGACAGGCAGTCCTCTTCGGCGATAACGTGGTGGGCTTGGTGCAACGAGACCCGATGTTTCTGGTGACCCCTTGTCGGTTGTCTAGGAAGTTACTTGGAGGGGTGTGTCTACTCATGTGTTTTATTGTTTACTTTTGATCTGCTTTGTAAGAGGGTTTTCCCATCACTTTGTATCGGTTCGTCCATGTGGCTTTATTTATAAAGCGGGACAAAATCCTATTTCAAGGAGCCAAGGGTTCTTTAGGATTTGTGTTTTTACAAACATCGAGTCGTGCTGACCCACCCAGCCCATTTCCTTTTTCTTTGAGATTTCCCTGCCCATTTCTAGTTCTCAGCTATCACCCGAAGACGAAGCAGACGCCAACCCTATATATCGCTTAATGCGAGTGCTTACAAGGACTCTCCCACGTAATGCGAGTGCTTACAAGGACTCTCCCACGTGGAAGTTTGAAGTGGGCCGGCCCATTAGCTGTCCAAATACGAAGAAATTGGTACCTAAAAGAAGCGCAAGCAGGATCCGTTCCCGCGACGTGTGGCAACGGGAAGCAAGCATGCAACCACTAGGCTATCATGCCTCTTATGTACATCATTCATTTTCAACCCTTTTATTGTCTCATTTTTCACTTTTTCTTTTCTATTTTCTGTTTCCATTTTATTTCTTTTCTGTTTTTTTTGTTCTTTTTTGCGTTTATTATTTGTTTTTAGTTTTATTTTCCTTTTATTCAAAAATATTTGTTTTTGAAATCTGTTCTAATTGAAAAAATGCGGTTAGACTTGAAACGTGTTGACACTTAAAATCTGTTCAAAATTGAAATTTTGTTCAAAATAAAAAATCGTTCAGATTCAAAAAAAGTTCATATTTGAAAAAAATTCACAAAAAAATGAATTGTTCAAAATAAGAAAGCGTTTAAATTTAAAATTTGTGAAATATGTTCACCATTCTAAAAAAAATCTTAATTTTAAAAATTTGTGTATATTTTCAAAATTTGTTAATTTTTTTCATTTTCCTTAACTGTTCTAATTATGTTTGAATTCATTTACTAGTTTCCGATTTTCGAATTAAACCATGTAGTAAATAATTATTTATATATTTTTTACATAAAAAATCGAGTGAAAAATATCATACTACGTGTATTAGGCCTCAAATCGGTCCAGTAGCATACTGTTTTGGCTCGTGCGGGCGAGCGCTTGCTCCGCCTCGCAGAGAGCGCGGCATAGGTAACCCGAAGCAGAGGCAGACCCCGTGCGGCGGGCGTACGGCGCACCGTCCATCCGGGCCTCCGGAGGGAATCGAGGAAGACTCGACGGGAGTGTTCTGCTCCCAAGGAAAAATGCCCCGAACCGAGGCACCGTAGAAATCACGGAGCAGCAGCTGAACCAGTGGGTGCGACACTGCAGCACTATCTAGCATCTCGATCTGATAATTTCCTGGGTATTTCTTAGTTTCTTTTACTCAGCGCGTGTTGTTTGCTGGAGAATTGCGATACTGGTTTAGATTTAGCTGTCAACTGGATCTAGCTTTAGGGCTCCGTCTTATTTTGCCCACGATTTCAATGGAGTATAGACTCGGCAGTCTCGCTTTAATTATTAAGATCCGTTTCGTTGTTGGTGGAGCTCTAAAATCCCAACCTCGTTTTAAGTATGCTAGACTGCAGATTTCTCATGTATCCATGGCGATTTTGCATGGATTGGATTTCTTATGTTTCCACCTCTGATCATCCAGCAGAAACTTGCATGTGCATCAAAGTAAATACTGAGAATGATGGATAAGCCCTTGTACTATGGTCTTTGTGGGGCTGGTCCTTGTGCCTTGGACTGGTTGTTAGGATAAGGCCAAGGACGGTCTGTTAGGATAAGGTCAAGGACGGTTTGTTAGGATAGGGTCAAGGACGGTCTGTTGGGATAGGGTCAAGGACGGTCTGTTAGGATAAGACCCTTGACCAGCATCTTAGACTAGCATCTAGAATATGCTTGGCTGGCTAGCAGCCTATAAATATGTACCCCCAACCCCTCAGGTTGGTATGGCATTGTGTGAGAAAAACCAACGAAAATTGCCCCAACTCTCCTAGTGTCATCCACTATCAATGCTCAGGCTGAAACTGCTCTCAAGTGGTATCAGAGCCAAGTTGTCTTGTAGTCTGAGCATCTCCTGTTCACCTCTCTCCCCGGGGGCTGAGCAGCCCCAGCCGGTAGCATCAGCCGCTCCGACTGCCCCTGATTACTCTCCACCACCCGGTCTGTCGAGCAGAAGCTCGTCAGCCTCTACTCCACGCAACAGCCCCCCAGCAGCAAGCCATGTCCGTAAGCCCCTCTCAGCACACGGCTACCTCGAGCACACGGCGTCGGCAGGAGGCCGAGCGCGCCGTGGCAGAGGAGCGTGAGCGAGTGGCTGTAGCAGCCGTTGCGGCGGCAGCAAGGGCATCGAGGCTGGCAGCGGCGGAGCTGACAGCAGCCAAAGCGGAGTTAGAAGCAGCTAGAGCGGAGGTAGAAGCAGCAGCGGCGGCGGAGGCAGCACGTGAGGCTACGGCGGAGGCCAAGGCACTCCGCAGGAGCTCCAGCAACTCCGTTTCGGCTGACGAAAGCGTCGACGCAGACCGCGACGACACAACGCGGGAGCGGGCGGCACAGTGGGCAGCCGAGCAAGCCGGCGCACATCGCGGTGGCGCTCCAAGAGGAAGCGTGCATGGCGACGACGGCTGGGTCGACCAAGACCGAGGCCTTTACGAGGTCCGGACTGTGGTCAGGGATGTTGGTCCCGGTGTTGGGTGGCCTACCCTCACCAAAACCAACTACGTCGAGTGGGCCGCGATCATGAAGATCAGGCTCCAGGTGCGGCACATGTGGGAGGCGGTCCAGGACGGCAACGTCGACCACCATGAGGATCGACGGGCGCTGGACGCCCTCATCGCCGCAGTCCCGCCCGAGATGCAGTTCTCGCTCTCAAACAAGCGGACTGCCAAGGAGGCTTGGGACGCCATCGCTGCGGCACGCATCGGCAGCGACCGTGCTCGCAAGTCCACACTGCAGGCACTTCGCAAGGAGTGGGAGAACCTGGCCTTCAAGCCAGGAGAAGACGTCGATGACTTTGCTCTCCGTCTCAACACTCTGCTGCAGAAGATGGTGCAGTTCGGCGATCTGACCTACAACGAAGAGAGAGCTGTCGAGAAGCTCTTTCGGTGCATCCCCGAGAAGTACAAGCAGATGGCTCGCTCGATCGAGTCTTTGCTGGACCTCTCCACGATGACGATCGAGGAGGCGATCGGTCGCCTCAAGGTCGTCGACACCGACGAGCCCTCTCTCGGGGCCCATCGCCACCGGCGGGAAGCTGCTCCTATCTCGGGAGCAGTGGGATGCTGGCCTCGGCGACAGGAAGAAGGGGGAGCCCTCTTTCACGGCTGGCGGCCGCAAGCGCGGCAAGCCGCGCAAGGCGCGAAAAGGCGCCCACAACAAGGCACAAGGACGTGCTGAAGGTGACCCCCGTGAAGGTGCCAGGGACGGCGCCGCTGGCAAGCCCAAGCCGGCACAGGACAACAGTTGCCACAACTGTGGCCGGCGCGGCCATTGGGCCAATGAGTGTCGACAGCCACGACACGGCCAGGCCAATGTCGCACAGGCGGAGGAGGAGGAGACGGCTCTGTTCATGGCGCATGCAAGCATCGAGCTACCTCCAGCGACACCGGCCGCAGCGGCACCACCCGCGGCGACTCTCCTCCACCTTGACGAGCGAAAGGCTCACGCCCTTCTTGGCGATGGTTCCGGGAAGGACAAGACTAGCGGGTGGTGCCTCGACACCGGCGCCACCCACCACATGACCGGTCGACGGGAGTTCTTCGCCGAGCTCGACTCCGACGTACGAGGCTCCGTCAAGTTTGGGGATGCCTCTGCCGTGGAGATTAAGGGTGTCGGCTCCGTCATCTTCACCGCCAAGACTGGAGAGCATCAGCTGCTCACCGGTGTCTACTACATCCCCGCGCTGAGGAACTCCATCATCAGCCTGGGACAGCTGGACGAGAATGGCTCGCGCGTGCCGATCGAGGATGGGATCCTACGCATCTGGGATCGCCGACGTCGCCTTCTCGCCAAGGTAACCAGAGGTGAAAACCGTCTCTACGTCCTTGACGTGCAGGTGGCACAACCCCTCTGTCTCGCTGCTCATCGGGACGACGAGGCATGGCAGTGGCATGAGCGCTTTGGGCATCTTCACTTCGAGGCCCTGAAGCGGCTCGGTGCCACGGAGATGGTGCGAGGCATGCCGTGCCTCGACCATGTGGAGCAGTTCTGCGACGTCTGCGTGCTGACGAAGCAGAAGCAACTCCCCTTTCCCCAGCGGACGAGCTTCCGAGCCAAGGAGAGGCTCGAGCTCGTGCACGGGGACTTGTGCGGCCCGGTAACTCCGGCCACACCAGGAGGTCGACGCTACTTCCTGCTGCTCGTCGATGACTTCTCTCGCTACATGTGGGTGACGGTCCTCGGCAGCAAGGGGGAGGCGGCGGACGCCATCAGGCGTGCACAGGTTGCTGCGGAGGCGGAAAGCGGCCGCAAATTGCGCGTGCTGCGCACCGACAACGGCGGCGAATTCACGGCAACTGAATTCGCGTCATACTGCGCTGATGAGGGCATCCAGCGCCACTACTCAGTGCCGTACAGCCCGCAGCAGAACGGCGTTGTCGAGCGGCGCAACCAGACGGTTGTGGGGATGGCTCGGGCCCTCCTCAAGCAGAGAGGGATGCCGGCTGTCTTCTGGGGAGAGGCGGTGCTGACGGCTATCTACATCCTCAACTGTTCGCCTACTAAGACACTCGACGGCATGACGCCGTATGAGGCTTGGCATGCGCGAAAGCCGGCGGTCTCCCACTTGCGGGTCTTTGGCTGCCTGGCATTCGCCAAGGAGCTTGGCCACATCGGCAAGCTTGACGACAGGAGCACTCCGGGAGTGTTCATCGGCTACGCGGAGGGTTCGAAGGCCTACCGCATCCTTGACCCAAAGACGCAACGTGTGCGCACGGCGCGAGACGTTGCGTTCAACGAAGGGCGAGGATGGGCGTGGGACAAGGCGGTGGACGACGGCTCGACTCCGACATATGACGACTTCATTGTCGAGCACGTCCACTTCAAGGAAGCTGGGGGAGTAGGCAGTCCTTCATCGGGCGGGCCTACCTCAGTCCCCGAGTCTCCACCGACTCCGGCGTCTACTACACCAGCAGCACCACGCTCTCCGACCACGACCTCAGCTGCTACGAGCCCTTCACCGGCTCCAGCACAGTCGGCGCCACGTATTCCAGCACCGACAGCCACTCCTCCGAGCCAGGTGGAGTTTGCTTCCCCGCTCTCTCACGACGAGGAGCGCATCGACGCGTATCATGACGGCGAGCCGCTAAGATACCGCACGATGGAGGACCTACTCGGCGACCAGCCAGCGCCGAGACTGGTGTCACGCGATCTGGAGGCACAACTGCAACTTGCGTCTGAGGACGGCGAGCCTCGATCCTTTGCAGAGGCCGCGAGAGACGCGGCTTGGCGTGCCGCAATGCAGTTGGAGATGGACGCGGTCGAGCAGAACGGCACATGGGAGCTCACTGACCTTCCTCGTGGTCACCGCGCGATCACCCTTAAGTGGGTGTTCAAGCTGAAGAGGGATGAAGCCGGCGCCATCGTCAAGCACAAGGCTCGCTTGGTGGCACGAGGTTTCCTGCAGCAGGAAGGGGTCGACTTCGACGACGCCTTCGCTCCCGTGGCACGGATGGAGTCCGTGCGACTTCTTCTTGCGCTAGCTGCCCAGGAGGGCTGGCGTGTCCATCACATGGATGTCAAGTCGGCGTTCCTCAACGGCGATTTGAAGGAGGAAGTCTACGTGCATCAGCCGCCGAGATTTGCAATTCCCGGCAAGGAGGGCAAGGTACTCCGCCTGCGCAAGGCTCTCTATGGCCTGCGACAGGCACCAAGAGCGTGGAATGCCAAGCTGGATTCCACGCTAAAGATGATGGGTTTCGAGCAAAGCCCGCACGAGGCGGCCGTCTACCGACGGGGCAGTGGAGGAAATGCCCTGCTGGTGGGCGTCTACGTCGACGACTTGGTGATCACCGGTATCAAGGATGCAGAGGTGGCGGCGTTCAAGGAAGAAATGAAGGCCGCCTTCCAGATGAGTGATCTAGGGCTCCTCTCCTTCTACCTAGGGATCGAGGTGCACCAGGATCACTCCGGGATCACGCTTCGACAGTCCGCCTACGCCAAGCGCATCGTTGAGCTCGCTGGGCTCACCGACTGCAACCCAGCTCTCACTCCGATGGAAGAGCGGCTGAAACTGAGCCGCGACAGCACGACGGAGGAAGTGGACGCTACACAGTACCGACGTCTTGTGGGGAGCCTTCGCTACCTCGCCCACACACGGCCGGACTTGGCATTCCCCGTCGGCTACGTTAGTCGGTTCATGCAGCGACCGACGACAAAGCACCAGCAGGCTGTGAAGAGAATCATCCGCTACGTAGCGGGGACTCTCGATCACGGCCTCCACTATCCTAGGTGCCCCGGGGCGATTCACTTCGTCGGATACAGCGACAGCGACCACGCCGGCGACATCGACACCAGCAAGAGCACAAGCGGGATCCTCTTCTTCCTCGGCAAGTGTCTTGTGAGCTGGCAGTCGGTCAAGCAACAGGTGGTGGCCATGTCAAGTTGCGAGGCCGAGCACATAGCAGCCTCCACCGCGTGCACTCAGGCGCTATGGCTTGCTCGACTGCTTGGTGATCTCCTCGGCCGGAACACCGGAGCGGTGCAGCTCATGGTGGACAACAAGTCCGCTCTGGCCCTGGCGAAGAACCCTGTTTTCCACGAACGAAGCAAGCACATCCGGCTGAGGTACCATTTCATCCGAAGCTGCTTGGAAGAAGGAAGCGTCAAGGCGAGCTACATCAACACCACGGATCAGCTGGCCGACCTGCTCACCAAGCCTCTTGGGAGGATCAAGTTCCTCGAACTCTGCTCCAAGATCGGGATGGTTCAACTTCCCCTCAAGACGACGTACAAGACTTAGGGGAGAATGATGGATAAGCCCTTGTACTATGGTCTTTGTGGGGCTGGTCCTTGTGCCTTGGACTGGTTGTTAGGATAAGGCCAAGGACAGTCTGTTAGGATAAGGTCAAGGACGGTCTCTTAGGATAGGGTCAAGGACGGTCTGTTAGGATAAGACCCTTGACCAGCATCTTAGACTAGCATCTAGAATATGCTTGGCTGGCTAGCAGCCTATAAATATGTACCCCCAACCCCTCAGGTTGGTATGGCATTGTGTGAGAAAAACCAACGAAAATTGCCCCAACTCTCCTAGTGTCATCCACTATCAATGCTCAGGCTGAAACTGCTCTCAGAGAAAATAGTTAATAATGTTACACATTCCATAAGAACGGTATGCTTGTACATTGTTGACGTTGCTCATTCACTAATCATTTTTCCTGTTACAAAGAGTACAAAGTGAATATCACTGACTCAGGATACCATTTTACCAGGGATGTTTATCTTGCAGAGGCCGGATCCCCTGACACGGTCTTGCTGAACTGAAAAATCACTTTAGATCATGCCATGTTTTGGGGGTGGCTGCAATAGTCACAAGAGTTGCCAAAATATCTGGAGTAATACTACCTGATCATATAGGATTCTTGCTACAAAGAAATCACCAAAGGCAATCACAAAAATGACCTCAGTGCCAATCCCTTTTGAGGAGACAACGGAAGCTGGACCTGCTTCTGTTGAACGGCAGTGGTTTACAAGCATATGACCACACCATTTAGGTTTGCTATCATATATCGAACTAGAAAGATACCCCGCGCGTTGCAGTGGGTGTCTCTTTAAAAAAAATCTAAATAAAAGGTTTGAAACTTGAAGTTCTCTATAGAATATGGAAGATTTAGTTATTCATAAAATCCGAGATGCTAAATTAAAATGACATGAAATGTACATATATGTATTTTGCGGTTTAATGGTCATAATGTTTCAAGGGTGTACCCGATTGGTACTGATAGGTTGAAATCAACAGACTGAATAAACGAATGATGTGGATCTCTTGCATAAAATTTTTACAAAATTTTCAGTGGTTGGTTAAATATAGAATTTTCAGCGGTTGGTTAAAATTTTCAGCGGTTGGTTAAATTTTCAGTGGATCACAAAAATGACCTCAGTGCCAAACCCTTTTGAGGAGACAACGGAAGCTGGACCTGCTTCTGTTCTGTTGAACAGCAGTGGTTTACAGGCATAGGACCACACCATTTAGGTTTGCCATCATATATAGAATTTGGAAACTTCTAAGTTGTCCTAAAGTTGGGATAGGTACTTCAGGACATTATTGGAAATACTGAATCCGAAAGGAACTGCAGATTGTTCAGCGCAGCTGGAATCTAACCAGTGAGACGATTACCAAACAAGTCAGAGCACATGCAGAGTCGTTAGGTTCCAGATCAGATCAGACCTGGACCGGCAGATCCCATGATCCTTGCTGGTCGCTCTATTCCCAACTCCAGAGGTAAATGCTGTGATTAAGGTACCGGACAGATCATGGAGCTTCTGCTTAATTAGTGTGATAACGTACCACTATCTAGCATCATTGTCACTGTCCAGCAGAACTGACCTAAGGTTGCTGACGAAACAATAATTCAAGAGATCAAGCTTGCGAGAGATGTTCGTTTTGCTGGGGTCTTTCTCAAGTGAGAACTGGTTGAGATCATATCATGGCTGGGAACTTCTTGCGATAGTAATACCTAAGAATTTAGTCTGGCTCCAGTAATGTTTAGCAAGTAAAGGAAATGGTGAAGTTAAACTCCAATTATTTTTTGTTTTGTTCCGCTAAAAGTTATACAGAGTACTGATAAGGTCTACTTTTCATTGCATTGATACTGCTTCAGTTAAAATCGTCCCACATTATTACATACTTCTGCATCTCCACAAAATATATTCTCTCTTAATCCTAGAATCTTTCTGCAGACCTAATTATGACTGAAATAAATACACCTGAAATACCTCGATAGAACTATTTGATCATACATCACCCCTACAACAAAGAATGCACTGAATGCAATCCCAAAGGGCACCTTGTAATCAATTTGTTTTGTTAACGGAACAGCGGCTGGAGGTGCTTCTGCTGAACCACATTTGTGAAAGAGCATAGGCCCGCAGAGCTTTGTATTCCCATCAAAGCTAGAAGTGCCAAATGTGTTAAACTGGCCTCCAGATGGAACGGGACCTTCTAGATCGTTGTCAGAAACATTAAACGCTCCAAGGAAGTGCAGATTGTCCAATGCACCTGGGATTGCACCTGTGAGATTGTTGTTGGACAAGTCTAGCAAAAGCAGGTTTGTGAGGCTGCCAATTGATTTTGGGATCTCTCCAGATAACTTGTTGAAACTGAAATCAAGCACACCAAGTACTTTCAACTGGCCAATCTGTGGGGGGATCGCACTTGTGAAGTAGTTGTGGCTTAGATTCAACACTGTTGGGACAGAAGTAAAAACACGGTATTGAAGTGATGGACCATTGTAAACAGGCAGCTGAAAGGCCAGGTCAAACTGAGTTGCGTCTCCAATTGATTTTAGCATTGGCATCTCCGTCAAGTTCGACGGTATTTCTCCTGAAAGATTGTTATTTGACACATCCA
Organism: Alopecurus myosuroides; assembly: GCA_028641055.1. NCBI lineage: Eukaryota > Viridiplantae > Streptophyta > Magnoliopsida > Poales > Poaceae > Alopecurus > Alopecurus myosuroides. The sequence continues at coordinate 299,718,811 of CM054060.1, read as the reverse complement.
TAAAGAATAGATGGCTTAGGGAGTTGATCCAGCCTGGTATTGGTCCAGTGAGTTGATTGCTATTTAAAAGTAACATATCCAAATTAGTGAGCCTTGATATCCATAGAGGTATTTTTCCTGATAATTGGCAACCTTGGATGTCCAAAACCTGAAGGTTCTCAAAGCCATCAATTATGTCATCCTCTGGCATGAGCTCTCCCTGGAAGTTATTGCCGATAAGCAGGGTGGCAAGGTTCTTGCTGCTCTGAAGGATGTGAAGTGCATTTGTGATGTTTGTGAAAGAGTTATTAGCAAGTGATAGGAAGGCAAGGTACTTCAGGTCGCCTATTCTTGGTGAAAGCTGCCCATCTAATTTGTTGCTAGATAGCCGTAGTCCAATCAGCCTGTTGCAGGAGTATATACTTTCTGGTATAGTGCCAGTGAAGCTGTTGTACAGAAGATCCAATTTTTTTAGATTGGACATGCTTGAGAAGTTGACCTTTGTGAGTTCCCCACTGAAGTGGTTGGTTCTGAGGTCAATTGTTACGAGATTTGTGCAGTTGCTCAGAGCTGCTGGCAGTTCCCCTGACATTATGTTGTAATCCAGATGCAGCTCCTCCAATCTCTTCAGGTCACCTATAGACTCTGGAATATTGCCACTGAGGTCATTCCCCCCAAGATCAAGGGTGACCAGATTTGTAAGCTTGCCGATGCCAACTAGAGTTCCTTCTAACTGATTGCTCGGTAAAGAGAGGTGCTCCAACGAGGTAACACTGAAAAGCTCCTCTGGAGGAGTCCCACTGAGACTGTTGTAGCCGGCGCTGAGAAATTTCAGCATGGTGCAATTACTGAGCCCCTGAGGGATGTTTCCACTGAATTTGTTAAAACTGAGTTCAAGGACAGCAAAAGATGGCGCACTATAACAGTATGTAGCTGGTATCCGCCCAGTAAAACTGTTGTTGCTAGCATTGAGTGCAACCAGACTCTTCATCACCTCCCATGCAGCAGATGGAAACCTTCCTGTGAACTGGTTGCTGGAGATGTTCAGTACCTGCATAGGCGTCTCGGCGGTTGAAGATGGCAGCTCACTCAGGCCTCCTGTCAGGCTGTTAAAACTGACATCAAGGACAAGGATGCTGCCGGACCGCAGCAATTCAAGCGGCAAGCCACCCGACAGTGCGTTGCCAGACAGGTTGACTCGCAGCAGGCCGGTGAGGTTGCCAAGGAACGGCGTGATGGACCCCTCAAGTCCTCGAGAAGACAGTGAAATATCGCTGACCTTCCGATCTTTGCTGCAGGTGATCCCTTCCCATATGCAGCAGTTTGTGTCGTTCCGCCATGTCGCCGTGAGGCCACCGTCCCGCGAGAGCCCGGAAAGGAGCCGGAGAAGGGAGCTCTTGTCCTGCTCCGTGCAGGAACTGATGGGAGATACCAAGGAGACCAGCAGCACCAGAGACAAGGTAAGGGAAGGCATGTGGAATTTCCTGGTGTACATGTTGTGTGAAAAATCTGTTGGCTGCATGGTCTTGTTATGAAACTAGCATGGAAACCAGCTGCTTAAACTGTGACCTGTCCGCGTAAAGCGTCAACGGTCCGAGAGCACGAGAAAGAAAACTTTCCATATCCCACGGTCGTGGTCTGCGGCAGGAAAACTAGCATGGAAATCAGATGCTAAAATTGTGATCTGACTGGGTCTTAGCAATATTCTATTCTGATTGTAGTGCTTGTGTAGAAAGGAAACGGTGGCAATGTCGATTTTATGCAATTTAGTTTCCTTCTAGTTATCTATCATGAGAGCACATAAACATTAGCCGTTATTGATCATTGTGCGTGTGGTTGGAAGAAACAGCAAGTGTTCTCTTTGCATATTGCTACGGTGAACTACGGGTAATCTTTTGCATTTTAGGAGTTTTAGGGCATGTTTGATTTCCCACCGCCACCCCCCAACCAGTCCCCCTGGGTGTAAAAAGTGTGCGTTTGGTTGACTGGACCATTGCACGAAAGTTGGCCCGTTAGGAACGGTCGAATCGGCCGTTTTTCCACAGCCAGGCTTCCACAACAAGGCAGAGGAAAGTCTGCATGCCTCTCACTCGCACGCGTTGGGAAGCGCGGGAGACGGGACGTTTCGGTTAACTCCCCAAGTCCGCTCACTGTTCGTGCCCCATTCCTCACCTTTCCGCCTCCAATAGTCGGCGCTCCTCCACCGCCATGCTACTCCACACATTCATTCGGCACCAGTGGCGACCTGCACTCCTCATGGGTCGATGGCATCATTGCACGCAATGTGTCGACGTGGGAACTCGAGCGGCTATTCCAGGCACCATCCCCGCCCGGCCCGCCATTGGGCAGGTGGCGGCAACGGCGGCCTCATCCACGTCTAGGCCATCATCGGCCGCTCCCGTGACTACCTCAACATGTGCGTCCGGTTGTCGATTGGACTGATGGAGCCGTTGCTCGTGCCGCCACTTGTTGGGATTTCCATCTCGTGTCTTCCTCGACTCCGGCGCTATCCGCACCCGGTAAATATGTTCTGGCCATGCAAATTTTTTTCTAGAGGGTAGATGGTAGATTACACTCCGATTTGGTTAGAGTTTCTTTTTTATCGAGCGGCGGTTGCCTCCGCATGTCTATGTTCATCGGAGGTTGCTCCGCAAGTGGAATCCTACATTGTAGAACGTTGCACATCGGTGGATTTATCTTTATACTATTAAAAGGTTGTTGTGGCGGTGGTGTCACACTTCAACATAATTACACATCAATGCTACCGCACTAATTTTTTTTGCCAACTGTTGCATGCAGCCTTATCTTTTTTTCGCGAAAACGCAAAAGTTTTACGTTTCATTGCATTGATAGAAAGAGAGTTTATGTACAGGCCTGCGGAAGAGGCCACCCCACCAAGTACAACTCAACCCAAGGCCCACACCTAAGCTAAGGGAGGAGTTGATCCAGGCCTGTAGCCCCCGCGCTCACCCAATCCCGAGCTTCGGATTTGATGGTCTCCACCAAAGTGCGCACCGATGAACTCGCGTTGTCGAAGACGATTTCGTTCCGTTGCTTCTAGAGCCGCCAGGCTACGAGCGTGACCATCGTCGAGGTGCCCTTCCGGAGTGCGCGGGGGGTGGCGCCTAAGAGCAGCGTCCACCAGTCAACGAAATCGTCGTCGACGGTCGGGGGACGGAAAGTGGATCTGATCCAGGATAGGACCTCGTGCCAGATTGTCCAAAAGAAAGGGCATCCAGTGAGCAAGTGATTCATGGACTCAACACCCTGGTCGCAGAGCGGGCAGGTCGCATGGTCTATGGCGAAGAAGCAGTGCTTCCTACGGACATGATCCATGATAGCCCAACATTGTAGACATACGATGACTCAGATGCCAAAAATGCGCGTCAATATGTCGTTGATCTCTTAGAAGAAGAACGAGAACTTGTGTTGCAAAGATGCTCCATTTATCAGCAAGGCTTACGGCGATATCATAGCCGAAAAACCAAACACCGATCTTTTAAAGAAGGTGATTTAGTGCTACGAGTAGTACATGATAGAAAGCACAAGCTAGCCCCAATCTGGGAAGGATTGTTTGTCATTAGCAAGGCTATGAAAAATGTGTCATATTACCTTGTAGATATTCGAGACACGGAAGATGACCCAAAAAATCTGAATCGCAAGAGGAAAAGAAGCATAGATGTAGAACTAGGAGAGAAAAATAGGTCCTGAAGCATCCAGCAGTTACGTCCCTTATCACTTGGCGTGAAGATTGCATACTTTTGGAATCACTTTAACACTAAGGAAAGTTAAGGCATACAAACCAGAGAATTAAGAACTGAAAACTTGCAAAGCTGAATTTTACTGCAAAGGATAGAAACTTGTTCATACAAAAGATAAAATGCATTGCAATTGAGTTTTACATTATAAGAATAGTAATGCACCCTATTTGGCTGATGGCTTCACAGGCTCAGTCGGCGTCCACGAACTCGTCGCTATCACTCGGATTCTCCAAAGTTGATGGAATTTCTTCCTCGGGGTAGAATGTCGAAGTAGAGACCATTCGGGCTATCTTTGAGGCATGACCCTTGATAGACTCGAATATTGCCGCCCTTTTGTGTCTCGGTGCATGCTTGTGGAACACTGATGGCGATGCGCGAAGACTTGGCGGTGGTGTAATGCATTTTTATCTGTCCTAAGGCCATGCGTACACCACCGCGGGCGGCAGATTTGAGCCAGCTTTCGCGTTGGTTTTCAACCTCCACAAAGTCTTCTAGGAGCCTAGTAGCTTCCGAGAACTCGCCAACTTTGTTCGGAATACACTTATTGATAAGAAGCATTTCGGCATTCTTCAGCTCGGTGACGTACGTCTCAAAAGCCCGGATGCGGTCGATCCGAGTGATAAGAGGATTCCCATATGTCAGTAAAAATCAAAATAGATTAAAAAACAAAAGGGAAAAGAATGCATTATGCAAAGAAAAAGTAAAACTTTAGTAAAAGTCCAAAATCTTACCAAGGATCTTGTCTATTTCAGCGACTTCTTCAAGGCGTTATTGGAGCACAGCCTCGAGATCCTTGATGGTCTTCCTATCTTTCTTGGCTTGCGAAGAAGCCCGAGAATCGGACATGCCCAAAGCCAATTGGCTTTCCTCCAAGTCTTTTTTGAAGCTTTACATTCATTTTGTAAAGCTTAAAATTCTCCTTGCGGAGGTTCTCGGTGTTTCCGGCATCCTCAGCAATCTGCTTGGCCTAGGCCAAAGAGACTGAGAAGAACATGAGGCAAAGGAATTAAAACTTGGAAAAAATCTTAAGAAAAAGATCTGAAAATTTAGAATTAAAACCAAGGAAGAACAAAGACGCTTACCAGAAGTCTCCTTCAGTTGATTCTGAATCTCGAACATTTCCGATCATTCTCATTCAGAATACCAAGATGAGATTTCACCTCTTGGTTTTTTATGGTAAGTTTATTAAGAACTTCCATGTTGATGCTTTCGTAAGTTTGCTGAAAAGCATACAGAGGAAAAGATTTGGTAGACAAAAAACAACCAGGCAAAGAGGAAAAGTATTAACACTAAGAGTATGTTTTTGTATTAAAACTTGGGGGCTAGAGATATTATCTGGTTCATCCTTTGCAAAACGCTTAGCATATCTGAGAAGTCTTTGGTGTATTCCGAGAAGGAAACTACCATATGGTGGATTCCGTCTTGGATAACCTGCCGAGGTGAGAAGACGTAAGTATTCCGGACAAGTAATCCACCTTGTGGCCAGGGGCGAATCAAGGGGACTCGGGGGAAATACTTTTTTTGCCCACGGATGAATATATCTGAGTTCATCAAAGCAGGCCTCTTATTTTACCTTAAACTTCTCGTCAAAAGTTGGAATTGTCTCAACTTGGGGGGTCGTTGAAGGTCCTCCGTCTTCATGTGTCTCCCTTTCCCGCGCGTCTGTATCAGGCGCATCAGGATGGCTAGACTGAAGAGGATAGAGGGCTTCTTCTCGAACAACCAAGTTCTCTTTGTTGCATGCCACTTGAGAATCCAGGGTACTAGCAGGGGAAGGATTAGGCCCCCTAAGAGCAACAACCTTGAGCTTCTTCCTGCCTCTTCCCTTCAAAGGGACAAAAGCAAAGGATGAAAGAAGAAAGAAGGAACCGAGATAAAAAAAACCAAGAAAGATTTGAAGAAATCATGCAAAAGGAAAAAAAATCACAGTCTTACCTAGAGGTGGCGACGGGAACTCCGTCAAGGCTGATCACTTCCTAGCTCAAAGAGATCTTCTTGCGCTTCCGTCCTCCGGCTTCTAAGAAGCGGGCTTTTAGCTCCGCTAGTTCAGCTTCAGAGGCAAGTTGATCTTCTCCGAGATCACCAAGCTGCAAAGAAATAAACCCGAATCAGTTAAAATCATCCGAGAGAGACAAAGCTCGAAGAAACTTCCCAAAAAGACATAAATTGAAAGCATACCTTGGGAGCGGGATTTTGGGTGTTGTACATTTGTAGACTTTCCTCGTACTGATCACGAGTGGCTACCAAATGGTTGACGCGTTTTTTTAAACTTAGGCCCTGTGAATTCACACAGAAGTCGGCCGCAGTGAATGCAAGAGGTTGGATCCTCCTTCCAAGCAAGCAAATGATTGTATCCATGCCGGTCAGAGAAGGAGAATAAGCAACGAGTTTTGCTATCCTCCTTTTGATTCGCAGTAGGTCTGTAGGCAGAACCTGGACTGCGTCCAATGCTCAGTTGTCTCTGGGTGTGGCAGCGGAACTGGCGAAAGCCGGAATTCCCGTCTCCTTTCCAGGATAGGGAACCTCTGAGTGATAGAAGAACGATCCCGTCCAGAATTTGACGGACTCGGAGGTTTTTATTTTTGGAAACCACTCCTCTCTAAGTCTAGAGAGATTGAAGGAGATGGTCCCGCAAGTAGGAAGGATACCGTCGGTGGTATTGCATTTCACGTTGAAACAATATTGGAAGAAATCTAATCGGGGTTCTATCCCTAGATAACCCTCGAAAAGAACCTGGAACCCAGCTATATACAGAATGGAACTCCGTAGCTATATATGAAGGTGGAAATCCCATACCTCGGATGACATGGGAGGCCAAAACGACCCTTTCTCCGTCTTTTGGAGAAGGTTCAGAGTCCTCTGCATCCATCCACCAATTGTCTTTGGTGATGAATATGTCCTTCTCCATTGCGTTGAGGAGATCCACTACCACGTTGCAGTGACTCCAATTCCCGGAATCACCTTCATCTTTGCCTCCGCCTATGGTGGCGATGACGGCCGCCGCGTTGTCACCATCGCGAGCGGAAGATTCCCCCTCCTCAGTTTTGGGGATGGGAGGAGGAGGAGGAGGAGGAGTAGCGGACGGTGGCAGCATGGTTCCGACGACAGGGTTAGAATCCCCGCCCGCCCATGCGCTCTCGGGAATCTCTGGCGCGGCCGTGGAGGAGCTCGGGGTGCCACAGTAGCAGAGAGGGAGACGTTCTCCATCGCGGCGTCGAGGTCGGGGGGCGGTCTCGGTCGCGCGTGCAGGGATTCCGGTTGCCATAATCTGGCAGCGCTGCCGTGCGATGGAACATTGGCCTCGAGGTCTTGGTCTCCGGCGAGGTTTGGACCTGGTTCGTTCTCCGTTTCCTTTCTCTCAAAGTAGTGGAGTCGGCTCTGCGCTCTGGATGTCTCGAGGTGGAAGAAGATGCGGAAGGGGAACCGGAGGACTCGAGGTGTCTATTTATAGCCATTTTACGCTGAGATTCGTCCCAATGGATATTCTAGCCGTTGGATGACCGACGTGTGTTTCGCCGAAAAACCCGGGAAACGAGGGGACGGGGTAATAATGGCTATCTCCTCGTTTCTCGCAAAAAATATGTCAGGGATACAATTTCAGTCTTTTGATTGAAACCAAGCGTCTGTGATGTAAGCACGATTTCATCTCTTGTGTCACAGGTTCCTTCTCCACGAAGGCTCGAAGAAAAAATGCCGGATTTGCGTAAATCCGAGTTTAGCATTGAATGTTTCTGTTGAAAGAAGAATCAAGAAAAAACGCCGACATTTCTGAAGAGAATACAAATCTACGAGGAACGGCGAAATGAAGTCTTAATCCTTCTTGGGGGCTAATGTCGGATATATGCCAAATAGGGGTATATCCGGCATTGGCCGAAGGCCAGATTACCAGGGTGTCCCATTGGGCGGCCCAGTAAGCTGACGCGCAGGAAGCCAGATTCTAGAAAAACCCGGACCACGATCCAATCATGGTTCGGCTTGGAGAAGAAGTTGGATGCCTTACTTTCTAAGTTAGATACTTTCCGTAGTCTTCTAAGTTTCTTCCTGTTAGCCCTAGTCTGGCTATCTATATAATGCCAGACGAGAGCAAAAGACAAGACAATCACAATTTAGCTAGAAGCCAACTCGTCGGGAAGCTCATCCTCGCCGAGTTAGAAAAACCATACTCACAATTGTACTTTGTATGCTTCAGGCTTCAGCCCTGATTTTAGTGAGATTGCAGGAGTAGGAACGCCGCCTACTTGCGTCGTTCTGAACCTGGGTTAAACTGTGTTTTCGTTTACAGTTCTTCCACGTCCCCTCGCGGTTCTACCAGTAGGATTATGGCACCCCCGTCCATGATCCTTACTGCGAAGTATCGACACACCTGCTTCTCTCAAGTCCTTTGACAAGTGGAAGTGGGAAGATTACAAGGAGCTGAGGGAGCAGTATGTCTATGCTTTTCAACACAACCGATGTGTGTCCAATCCCCACTTTACACTAATGATCAAGAGCTCATTTATCAGCAAGTACATCAAGCTAAGGGGACCATGGTTAACAAGCAGTGCTTCATCAACATTCCTCATTTGCGCCTCGAGAAGCATGCCGCTTACTTTGCCGAGGCCCTCGCCATGTGTAAAGAATTCAACCTCATTCCTCTCATGAAGGTGCATCAAGACTATGATGACTACTTGATGTCTACGCACGCTTCTATTCTTGTAGACAGTGTTGGGCCTCCAAGTGCAAAGGTTTGTAGATAGCAGCAAGTTTCCCTTAAGTGGATAACCCAAGGTTTATCGAACTCGGGGAGGTAGAGGTCAAAGGTATCCCTCTCAAAGAACCCTGCAATTACGATACAAGAAGTCTCTTGTGTCCCCAACACACCTAATACAATTATCAGTTCTATATGTGCACTAGTTCAGCGAAGAGATAGTGAAATCCATGTAGTATGGATGATTATAAGTGATAATAGCAATCTGAAATAAAAATGGCAGTAAGAAAATGATGGCTGACGTTCGTAAACCCCAAGAGAAAGGTTGTGAAGAGTGCAGTGGCAAGTTTTCCCTCACAAAAGAAACCAAGGTTGAATTGACCAGTAGGAGGACAAGCAATCTTTGATGGTTGATGCAGCTGAGGTGGCAGGGCGCACTGCTGGTTCAGCAGCAACGTGGATCCTACACAACACAATCAAATCACTTTGCCCCAAGGAAGCTGTGAGGTTGTCAATCTCACCGGTTTTGCTGAACACAAAGAGATTAAACATATGGTGTGGAAAAAAATATGAGAACAGTATGAAAGTAGTACCAGCAGTGTGAAAACAGTGGAAGCAGTGTGTGTATTATCAGTATGAGAAAATGGACCGAGGTCCATTGTTCACTAGTGTTGTCTCTCCATAAAAGATAAATAACATGTGTTGGGAACAAATTACAGCTGGGCAATTGAAAGAAATGAATACTACATTGTAGTGCATATGGAAAACATAAATATTACTATGTGATTCATGGAGGCATTACAACAAGATACATAGACCGTCATCCAACTGCATCTATGACTAGTAATCCACCCTCCGAATATCATCCGAACAAACATTGAGTATTAAGTTGCAAGAAACAGACAATCGCATTAAGCAAAGTGTGTAATGTAAACAATGTAAACAAACTAAACATCATTATGTTCTCCCTAATGGCAACATCACATCCTCCATCTGTCACGTTTCTGTCACTCGAGCACAGATGCAAAGGAGGCATGAACCCACAATCGAGCATAAATACTCCCTCTTGGAGTTACTAGCATATACCTGGCCAGAGCATCTACTAACAAGGGAGAGCTTGCTATATCATAAATATCATATGCATGAAGAAAACATGATAGATTGATAATTAGAAGACATAGCATTCAACATTCATTGGATCCAACAAACACAACATGTAGCATTACATAAATATGATCTCGAGCATGTAGGGAAGCTCATGAGATCTAAACATGAGGCATAAAGTGGGGAAGACAACCATCTAGCTACTGCTATGGACCCGTAGTCCAAGGATGAACTACTCACGCATCACTTCGGAGGAGGGCATGGTGGTGTAGACCCCTCCGGTGATGAATTTACCTCCCGGCAGGGTGCTGGGGAGAGCTCCAGATCCCTCCCGATCTCGGGATGATGGTGGCGGTGGCCTCGGGTGTTTTTCATGGAAAAGTGGTCTATTTTAGGGTTGATGTATCGGGGGGAATAGGCAAAAGGGCGATGCCGGTGCGCGCCCGAGGGTCCCACACCACCACGCCTGGGGCGCGCCGCCCTATGGTGTGGCCACCCTGTGGCCCCCTCCGGGCCTTTTCGGGACTCCGTGGAACCTTCAGGATTTCTAAGACTTCCGGGTTTCGAATATTCCAATTCCGAGAATATTTCCAGAACAACTTTTATGAAACTAAAAACAATAGAAAACAGGGAACTGGCTATGTGGCATCTTGTCAACAGGTTAGTCCCGAAAATCGATAAAAATGACATGAAGTGTATAGCAAACATGTAGGAAATAACATGAAAACAACATGGAGAATCAGAAAATAAGGATACGTTTATGACGTATCAACATCTCCAATCTTAGTTCCTACTCGTCCTCAAGTAGGTAAACAATAAAAACACATAATTTTTGAGGTGACATGCTACCAACATAAATTTGATCATCAATATTGTAAAAGCATATGTAAGCTGGTATCATAGTACTTTAAACACAAGCATGATAGATATAATTCTATCAATAAAACATAACAATCACTTTTCATCATGAGAAGTAACACAAATAAAAGATCATGAATAAGAATGCATTGTAAGTTACATGTTTGTTTCAGTCATAGAGATAACATGGCAAAGTGATATTTCACTTGTCCTTAAGAGTGGGGCAAAACATAAATGCCAGGACAACTTCAAAGTTTATGAGGAAGACTATAACAAATAATTTGAGAGCAAGTAATAACATATAATGAATCAATTAATACTGTTTCTGGGACAAATGCACATTAAAATCGGAATGGAACCTATGCTCTCTCAACTATGCATAAAGTTAGAAGATGGAGAATACACATAAAAGTAAAGGAAAGGCCCTTCGCAGAGGAAATCATGGATCACTCATGTGCTGGAGATTTTATTTTATTAAACAGAGGTATAAAATGTTTGACACTCCTCCCAACCATCTTACACAAACCATGACTAACCGAATCCTCGGGCTCCTGCCAGCAATCACATACTATGGAGGAGTGTCTATTTTTTAGAGAGGTGTATGCTTATGTCAGCGAATGGTAAATAGAAAATACAGTATGTCACAAGCCAACTATACTTCACAAGAGCGGATCCCATTGAAGGACTCAACTGGTGTAGAAGGCCATACCTCTTTCTCTTTCGTTTAGACAATTATGCTTTGACTGATAAATCAGGGGCAAAATAGTGAAGAGAATTTATTTCTATTATTTGGGGCTGGACACCCCACTGTCAGCTCTTCTATCAATTGGATAAGCGGATGAATCCACTAGTCTAGGGTGTGAAATCCAATCAACAAGTGATATACAGATTTTCTATTTACGTCCTCATGAGCTAAAACAGCAACACAAAATAGGAATAATTTTAAAAGTTTTAAAGGTAACACATGAGCAATTTACTTTGAATGTTTTATTTGGTTGAATTGGCACATTAAAAACTCATAATTCTTTCAATGGCACATTAAAAAATCTTAGATATTTGAGACAAATCATGCTACAAAATAACCACTAGGATTTAAAATTAAAATAACATCTAGTATGATATGAAATCGTCTAGCCACAGTCTATACAAGCTTCTATTTGCATCATTATAAATTCTACACATGCAGCAGTTTATTTTCCCAAAAATCACCATACAAAATATGTTTTAACAAAAAATCTCTAAATGATAGAAAAATAAAAAATGAGAGTACTCACATAACACTACTAAAACTAACATTTCTGAATAAGAGATGCAACGAAAACAAGAACTAAACATGAATTTTTCAGCAGCTAGAAGAAAAACAAAGAATACGAGCATAACGAGTGTTCAAATGAAAAAAAAGCATGTATTTCTCCCAAACAAGGATTCTAGGTTCCAATGATATTATTGCAGAAAGGAAAACAAAACAGAAAAAAAATATACGCTCCAAGTAAATTTCATATGATGTGACCGAATAAAAATATAGTTTCACTAGAAGTGACCTGATAAGTTGTTGATGAAGAAGGGGATGCCTTGGGCATCCCCAAGCTTAGATGCTTGAGTCTTCTTAGAATTTTCTGGGATGAACCATGGGGGCATCCCCAAGCTTTGACCTTGCACTCTTCCTCATCACATCATATTATCCTCTTCTCTTGACCCTTGAAAACTTCCTTCACACCACACTCAAAGAGTAATTCGCATTAGAGGGGCAGTGCAACAATAAAAAATCCATAGGTTATGTATGTGCACAAGTTCTATTGATACTTTTAAACATTATCTACAGCCACTGATGTTTCTTGAAGCAAAGAAATCCACTTGACATCGTAAAAGAGCAAATGCAAGAAAAATGGCAGAATCTGCCAAAAGCTGTAAATACGAATTTTTTGGGGGCACTTACGTTGCTTAAATAGAAAAACTTAAAGAACGAAAAAGTTTTGAATTAGCTGAGGAATAAGCAAAAACAGTTTCAGGTCATTTCGATTTTTCTGTGAATTATACATTGTTTTACGGTGGACAGAAGAAATCTGTTTCCTGCGCATAAATCCAAAACCGACTCCAACTTTCTTCACAAACTTTACTTGGCACAACTAAAACATGAAAATAAAGATACAAAGTAGTTTCTACAGAAGTATACAACCCCTTGACTCCAAGAAAATAGAGAAAAAAAAACCATGGGTTATCTCCCAAGAAATGCTTTTCTTTAACGCCTTTTAGCTAGGCCCAGAAAAGTGGATTCACGTGTTTTAAAATGAAGAAGCATCCAAATCAATAATTTCCTCTAAGACACAACATTTAGAAATTGGCACTTTGGATCCCCCATAGGAAGAAGCAATATTCAAATCGCTTGTAGTTGCATTAAAGGTCTTATTAGTTTTAGGCATATTATGGGATTTTGGTTTAGACATCTTGGGGACATATATGAATTTTTGTTGTTTTCCCATAGAAGTTTTATCTTTCTTAAACTTAAGAGAAGAAAAAGTTGCACTTAAATTTTCCATAGCTTCCTCTAATTTACCAATCCTCATATTTTGACTATCATGGATATTTTTAGCTTCTAGAAAGGTAATTCTCTTGTTGATACTAACTATTTATTAATTAACTTTGCTAGCATTATCAAGGAAATTTGGCATTTTTTTCTCCATAGAGTTTAGTTTTTTAATAAGATCATCTAAAGTAGGTGGTGTTCCAACTAAAATTTCAATTAAATTACAAGCTTCCAAAGCAGGTGTTACTAGAAAATTACCACGTGTAAGAGTGTCTATAACATGCCTATACCAGCTAGTAATGCCAACATAAATATTCCTAAGAAGGATAAAAGTGGAATATTTTTTTTGAGCATTTATGATGGGCATCACTTATCCTATAGCAAGCATCTTTCAAACTTTCTCCACCTTGTTTCTTAAAAGAACGAATCTCAACTTCAGGAATACTCATTTTAGCAAGATTAAAATCAGGACAAAAACTACAACTAGAATAAGAACTAATTTTTTGTGTGTTTTTTATGAAGAGAATAAAACAAGATAAAATAAAATAAATTAAGGAAAACTAAAACAAAGTAAAGAGATTGGAAGTGAGAGACTTCCCTTGTAGAAATTCTTTTCCTCCCCGGCATCTGCGCCAGAAAACTTGTTGATGGCTGACGTTGGTAAACCCCAAGAGAAAGGTTATGAAGAGTGCAGCGGCAAGTTTTCCCTCAGAAAAGAAACCAAGGTTGAATCGACCAGTAGGAGGACAAGCAATCTCTGAAGGTTGATGAAGCTGATGTGGCAGGGCGCACTACCGGTTCAGCAGCAACGTGGAACCTACACAACACAATAAAATCACTTTGCCCCAAGGAAGCAGTGAGGTTGTCAATATCAACGGTTTGCTGAATACAAAGAGGTTAAACGTATGGTGTGGAAAACAATATGTGAACAATATAAAAGTAGTAGTAGCAGTGTGAAAATAGTGGAAGCAGTGTGTGTATTATCAGTATGACAAAATGGACCGGGGTCCACAGTTCACTAGTGGTGTCTCTCCATAAAATATAGATAATATGTGTGGTGAACAAATTATACCTAGGAAATTGACAGAAATGAAGGCTGCACCGTAGTGCATATGCAAGACGTAAAGATTACTATGTGATTCATGCGGGCATTACAAGAAGATACATAGACCGTCATCAGACTACATCGATGACTAATAATCCACCCTCTGAATATCATCCGAACAAAAGTTGGATATTAAGTTGCAAGCAACAGATAATCACAGTAAGCAAAGTGTGTAATTAAATAATGTAAACAAAGTAAACATCGTTATTTTCTCCCTAATAGCAAGAACACATCCTGCATCCGTCACGTTTCTGTCACTCGAGCACAGATGCAAAGGAGCCATGAACCCACTATCGGGCATAAATACTCCCTCTTTGACTTACTAGCATCTACTTGGCCAGAGCATCTACTAATAACGAAGAGGATGCAATATCATAAATAATATATGCATGAAGATAACATGATAGATTGACAATCAGAAGACATAGCATTCAACAATCATTGGATCCCAGCAAACACAACATTTAGCATTGCATAAAGATGATCTCGATCATCTAGGGGCAGCTCACGAGATCTAAACATGAGGCATAAAGTAGAGAAGACGACCATCTAATTCTATGTACCCGTGTCCAGGGATGAACTACTCACGCATCACTTCGGAGGAGGGCATGGTGGTGTAGATCCCTCCGGTGATGAATTTCCCTCCCGGTAGGGTGCCGGGGAGAGCTCCAGAGCCCTACCGATCTCGGGATGACGGTGACGGCGGCCTCGGGTGTTTTTCATGGAAAAGTGGTCTATTTTAGGGTTGATGTATTAGGGGGAATAAATAGAAAAAAGGCGATGGCGGTGGCCGCCCTAGGGGCCCACACCACCCCCAGGCTTGGCTAGGGGGGTGCGCCGCCCTATGGTGTGGGCCCCCACCGGGCCTCTTTGGGACTCCATGGAACTTTCGGGACTTCTAAAACTTCTGGGCTTCAAATTTTCCAATTCAGGGACTATATTCAGAACAACTTTTCTGAAACAAAAAACAGCAGAAAACAGGGAACTTGCTCTATGGCATCTTGTCAATAGGTGAGTCCCGGAAATCGATAAATATGACATAAAGTGTATAGCAAACATGTAGGAAATAACATGAAAACAACATGGAACAACAGAAATTAAGGATACGTTTATGACGTATCAGCAAACATGTAGCAACACTGATTATAAACGGTGTTTCGATGCTTCGAAACAAGGCCTAGGGATCCTACTTTCACTACTGGACACTCTCAACAATAATAACATAATTGAATGCATAAATATCTCTCTTCACTACGCTTTTCCTAACCAATCTCCGGTCGAATAACAAACACTAATGATTGCGTAGGGCTGTAACAACACTCCTAAAGTTTGTATTCCCTCTCTAGGGCACCCCATGCTGTCACTATGATCTCCCTAAATTAGTACTAAACAAACGCCACAATTTCATAGGGCCATCCAACACAAAAATATAAATATCAAACCACATGGTGCACACACTGTCACCTTTACACCGTGATCAAAGTGTCTACGGAGATCTCATAACAAAACCACTTGAGTAGCATAACAGGTGAAGAATAACATCTACTTATTCAACTAGATTACAAAGCTCATGATCACATAAAAGATCACACCATGGGAGAGTGAGATGAAACACATAGCTACCGGTAGAGCCCTCGGCCCCGGGGGAGAACTACCCCCTCCTCATCATAGAAGACATCAATGACGATGAAGATGGCGGTGGAGTCAATGGAGATGGCTCCGGGGGCACTTCCCCGTTCCGGCAGGGTGCCAGAACAGAGATTTCTGTCCCCCGAAACTTGTCGGCGGCGGCGGCGGAGCTACAAAACTTTTCATGGAAGGAGGACGATATTTTCAGGGTTTATGCCTCGGGGGCATATATAGGTGAAAGGGCGATGGCGGTGGGCGCCCGAGGGGCCAACACCACCTCCCGGCGCGGCAGGGGGAATCCGCATGGAAGCATGGTGTGGGGGCTCCAGGGCCCCCTTCTGGGTCTCCTTTGGACTTCCTTGACGTGTCGGGAATTCTAAGACTTTTGGCTTTTGAATCGTCCAATTCCGAGAATATTTCCAGAACAGCTTTTCTGAAACTAAAAACAGCAGAAAACATGAACTGGCTTTGTGGCATCTAGTCAATAGGTTAGTCCCAGAAAATCCATAAAAATGACATAAAATGTAAAGAAAACATGTAGCATATGGCATGAAAACAACATGGAACATCATAAATTATGGATACGTTTATGACATATCAACATCCCCAAGCTTAGTTCCTGCTCGCCCTCGAGTAGGTAAATGGTAAAAACAAATAATTTCTAAGAAGACATGCTACCAACATAAACTTGATGATCGTAGTAATATAAAGCACGTAAACTAGGATCAAATAAATAAAGGTTGTGGTTTATAGTTGATATCAAATAGAATAATGTATAAACCATTAGGAAGAACAAAGTAAAACTTTTCGATGAATCAATACTAAAAGACAATCAACCGTGCAAGGTTTATTAGAGATGATTTAAGCTTCAAGAAAAACTATATAATAATCCAAGGCATCAAACTCTCACAACAACTTCTGTTAGGACCAAGTCAAGTGACAACAATATGCTTGTAGGAAAATCATTAAAATATTTGTGCACTCAAAACAAGCAAGTGTTCTGTATTGGTCCCTGGCACCAGGATGTTATGGCTAAAAGAACATTATGGGGGGTTTGGATGGTTAATGGAAGAAAGTCTCACACAATTGAAAGTGATCATTAGACAAGAGGAAGTCTTATAATCGAAGTTATGAAGAGTAGTGATTTCCACACAACGGATGCACATAGAGCTATAAGTGTATGAAAGATCTATCACTTTTGAGGAGGCTCATCACTGGAATATACAAGCCAATTTCTGTAGTGTAAGTTCCCCACATAATTATGCAAGTCATAAAATGAAAACTCTCTCCAAACTTAAGAATTGGTGCTAGATAAGCACAAGTGTGGAATAAATGATAGTAGTGTTGCCCCCTCTCTCTTTATTATCTCTCTTCTGCCCTTTTTTTTTTCTTTTTGGGCTTTTTCTCTTTTTTTATTTTTTTAAATATAACCTCACTGGTAGGGGCAACACTCTATTTTACAATGAATCATCACACTTTTAGTACTCATAACGCAAACTGAAATATCTCTGATATGTATAAAACTAAATGCTCCTACCAGTGTAGCATGACAACACGTAACATAATGAGGATGAATGTCGTATGGCAATATATCTCAGAATGACTATGGAAATGTCATGGTAGATAGGTATGGTGGTTGTTTTGAGGAAGATAATTTTTGGCTTATGTGTAGAAGAACAAAGTTCTCCCACGGGGTTTGGATGCACTGGCGAAGTATGCACCAACTCTCAATGTGAGAATGAGCAATGCATAGTACCGAAGAGGCTAGCAAATATGGATGGTGGAATTGCGACAAAACCGCAACATAGAACTCACAAGTTAAAAGATTACAATTAAAATCATGATCTTACAAGGCATGATGAAAATCACTCCAAGGGGGTCCGTGGCAGTAACAAGCCACTGTAACCTACCCCGACCGTAGCGCGTAACAAAAAGCCATTACGATTGTTATCGGCAGAGGAAGTCATATACCATTATACTATCAACTGGTTTTTCGAGTGTGGCATAGTTTCAATCTTTTAGACCAACCATTAATTGTTTTTATTTTACTAAACCAGCAAGCTTACCATTAAGCATATTAATATCTCAAAACAACACCAAATAATCAAGTGAAACAATTTAGTGATCTACAAGAATATGCAAGCTTTTTCGTTATACTATCTACCACATGTAGCATTTTGTATTTCCATCAAACACCAAACAACAAAAACTCTCCAAATAATATAGAAATATAACAAGAGAGTACTAACATAACTCTACTAGAACTAACAGCTCTGAAAAAGAGATGCATGAAAACAAGGGCTAAACGCAGTACTAGCAACAAGTCAACACTCACCGAACAATAAGAATGAAAACTGGAGTGTTCTAAGAAATGAAAATGGAGTGTGTATCTATCCAAAAAAAAGTATGTTAGGATCCAACCATAAACTACAACAAAGAAAACTAAAAAAAACTGAAAGCAAAAATAACTGACGCTACAAGTAAAATTCATATGACGTGACCGAATAAAAATATAGTTTCACTAGAAGTGATCTGATAAATTGTTGATCAAGAAGAGGATGCCTTTGGAATCCCCAAGATAATATGCTTGAGTCTTCTTAGAATTTTCTGGTATGAACCACGGGGGCATACCCAAGCTTTGACCTTGCACTCTTCTTGATCACATTATACCGCCCTCTTCTCTTGACCCTTGAAAACTTTCTTCACACCACACTCAAATAGTAATTCGTATTAGAGGGTTAGTGCAAGAATAAAAAAATCATGGGTTATGTATGGGAACAAGTGCTATTGATAATTTTAAACATTAGCTACAAACACTTATGTTTAGCGAAGCAAATAAATCCACTAGACATTGTAAAAGAGCAAATGCAAGAAAAATGACAGAATCTGCCAAAACCAGAACAGTCTGTAATGACAAATTTTTTTCTGTTCACGTACGTTGCTCAAATCGAAAAAAATAAAGAACAACAAAAATTCGGAATTAGCTGAGGAATAAACACAAAAAAATCAGGTCATTTCGATTTTTCTGTGAATTATACGATTGTTTACGGTGGACAGCAGAAATCTGTTTCCTGCGCAAAAATTCAAAACCAACTCCAACTTTCGCTAGAAACTTTACTTGACACAACCAATACATGAAAATAAAGATACAAAGGAGGTTCTACAGAAGTATACAACACCTTGACTCAAATAAACAGAGAAAAACAAAGTATAAATAAAACCATGGGTTATCTCCCAAGAAGTGCTTTTCTTTAACGCCTTTTAGCTAGGCATGATGATTTCAAAAGATGCTCACATAAGAAATATTATTGAAGAAAAAGAGAGCATCAAGAAGAAAATGCGAAACAAATTTAAGTCTAACCTACTTACTATGAAAAATAACCTTGTAGTAAAACAGGTCAATAAAGCACAAAGTGGTTAGCATAGGAAGACAAAAGAAGTGCAACTTCAGAAATTTCAACATAAAGAGGGGAAACTTGATATTGTTGAGATGCATAAAATTATGTTTCCCTCTTCATAATAACTTTCAGCAGCATCATAAATAAAATTAACAATATAACCATCACAAGAAACATTCTTATCATGATCCACATGCATAAAAGAATTAATACTCTCCACATAAGCATAGTCATTCTTATTAATAGTAGTTGGAGCAAATTCAACAAAATAGCTATAATTATTATTCTCATCACGATAATCATCAAATATAGGAGGCATATTGTAATCATAATTAGTTTTCTCCTCAATAGTAGGTGGACAGAAAATAACATATTCATCATTGTAATCATCATATATTGGAGGCAAAGTATCATCAAAGAAAATTTCCTCCTCAAAACTTGGGGGACTAAAATATCATATTCATCAAAACTAGATTCCCCAAGCTTAGACTTTTCCATAGAATTAGCAATAATGATATTCAAAGAATTCATACTAATAACATTGCTACTAGCATGCAAATAAAGTTCCATATGTTTTTTAATTTTCTCTTCAAACACTTAATGTCCTAACTTAAGATAAAGATTATAAAGTGCTCTCACATTTTTGTTGTTTTCCATTAAGCCTAACTAGTAAAAATAAAAACAAGCAACAAGTAAAAAATAAGCCTAACTAGTGAAAATCAGAAACAAAAAGGTATAATTGCAGAATCTAAAGGAAATAACTTCGAGCACTCACATAGGATGTGAGAACCTTTTACCTTACCTCCCCGAACGGCGCCAGAAAAGAGCGCTATGTCTATGCATGCTTCTATTCTTGTAGACAGTGTTGGGCCTCCAAGTGCAGAGGTTTTTAGAACAACAATAAGTTTCCCTTAAGTGGATCACCCAAGGTTTATTGAACTCAGGGAGGTAGAGGTCAAAGGTATCCCTATGAAGCAACACTTCAATTATGATACAAAAACACTACTAGAGAAAAGCCTATAGGAGGAAATTGAGGGATCGAGGCGCATATTGGGAAAATGCGTCATCCCTACCAAGCCTTCGGACTCGCTCCTGGCCATGGAGAGGGCTGACGGAGTTGGTGCACGCCGGAGACGCGAGCAACGGAGGGGGCAACAGATCCTGGGCTTCGTCTCCTTCGACCTGCACGCAGCAGGTGAGATTCCCTATATCTAACCCATCTTGCGCATCCATCTGTATCCCATGTTACTTGAGTCGTTCCTTGACACTAGAATGTCTTAAAACAGTTTCTTCTAAGTAGTTTGGAATGGAATTTAATCGGGTTCATATGCTCAATCTGGTCGATGACTAGAGTTCCTCATGGATTGCAAGTAAAGATTTAGGTGAAAGAGAAATAGGAGAAATCAGTACAAATCTACGCACTGGTGGTCTCATGTAAATTTCCTAGGACGTTGAGTTGGTCTATGTTGTTGTAGCGTTTGCGTCATGCTGTACATCGGCAACAACATAGGTGCTCATGTTTTGTAGCTCCATCTGTACTAGTAGAAACATGATTACTAGTCACAGATTGGTGCTCGTTTACCGCCTGAAGTCAATGGCAAAAGAAGGAGGATGGGTAGTCTTTTTCTTTCTTACGAAATAATAATCATCGCAAGTTAAATGCACGTTGAATGTCCATTTTCTGTATGAATATCCCGGTGTTGATTTCCTTTTTCTGTCCGTCGGCGGTGCAGGTGAAGGGATGTGGACTGGTGCGGCTGGGTTTGTTCCCCCGACGCTCTCGTGCATCGTTGCGTACGGCTCCGTCGAACTCGCCCGACCGCGCCGCTGGAGGAGTGCAGTGCCTTGTCGTCCTACGGAAGTACTGACGTGAGTAGGCGCATGTCCATCATCGCTGGCGTTGGCAACGGCAGAGAGGATGCACTGGAAGTTCCCTCGCGTCTGCAAAGGCACCTACAACAGCCCCACATCGCCTCCATCCCACTTGCTAGGTGAGGACCACCGTACCTAGTCAGCTCTGGTTTCAGGTTTGGTTGACCGGCCAAGACCCGGGGTTTCGATTTCCAATTTTGCTGTCTATGTGTGCTAATAAAACAGATGAGTAGGGAATTGTAGCTTGACAAGTTCCTTGTCAATAGAGATGTAGATTGTAATAGGTAAATAGTTAGGTTTCTTTTAAACATTCATGTCAGCACATTTTCTTTTGATCTTTGCTCCTGATACTGCATATGACCCTGCTCGATTTAAACTGTTTGTAGTTATATTCGTACGTTCATGTGTAAATGTGGTTATTAGTGGTGTATATATGGTTAGTTGACACAGTACACCAGACATGATTTTCCGCTGTAACTGTACATTGATAATCTGAACTCTGTTACATCGAATGTTCTGTGTTTATTCCTCTGCCTTATTGTTTATAATCTGACATTATTTGTCCCCCCACCCCCCACCCTGCAGGCATCAACGTTCTTACCTAGCATAGACCCTTCTGTTCCAAGAAAGAAGTGAACCATTATCTTTGTTTTGTCGAGAAGAAAGAAGTGAGTCGTTATCTTTGTTTTGTCAAGAAGAAAAGAAGTGGAGCCATTTATCTGTGTTTTTGTTGAGATACCTAAAACCAGTGGTGTTTGTTTGTTTGTAGGTTGGCGGACTGACCATATTTGGAATAAGACGAGTCATAGAATATATAGTCAGTCTGTGCGTGGGATTGGTGTCCTGATGTAGTAGTGAGGAGGATGAGTCGGTGTATATTTTTGTGTGTGAAATATTGGTCTGTCTACGAGTATTGGCAGCTTGAGCTGATGTACCCTCTTTTTCTTGGACGACGGTTGCCCTGTGTTGTCGATTCGGGTGAATGGTCATCTTGCCAGGCATGAACGAGTGCTGATCATGTGTTGCCGTATGTCTCGTTTGTTCATCCGATTGTCACGTATGTAACATCTCAAGGGGGGAAAAGGGACGTTGTCCAGATCTTTAAAAACCATCCGATTTACAATATGTGTGCGATGGCAAGCTCATCTCCCGATCAAGAGTTTGGAGGCGCTGGCTTCTTCGATCTATATGTAAAACATACTGAGCATATGCAAGAAACAAAATCATGAAAAAAAATCTGCAAATTTTAAAAATCCAAAATGTTATAGGAGGCTCATATTGGGAACTATAGAAGGCACATATGTGGAAATATAGGAGGCGCATTTCTCTGCATATGCAAGTATAGGAGGCGCATATTAGATGCGCCTCGCATAACCATATACGCGAGGCTTGGCGCTGGAGGCGCATTCTATATGCGCCTCGCATGCAAATAAAATGTGCCTCCTATGATGTTTTATGTAGTAGTGGAACTCTCTTGTGTCCGCAACACATCTAATACAATTGCCAGTTGTATAGGTGCACTAGTTCGGCGAAGATATAGTGAAATACAAGTAGTATGGATGATTATAAGTGATAATAGCAATCTGAAATAAAAATGACAGCAAGCAAATATGTAGCAGAGCTGATTATAAATGGTGTTTCAATGCTTAGAAACAAGGCTTAGGGATCATACTTTCACTAGTGTACACTCTCAACAATAATAAAATAATTGAATGCATAAATATCTCTCTTCACTATGCTACTCCAAACCAATCTCCAGTCGAATAACAAACACTAATTATTGCGTAGGGTTGTAGCAACACTTCTCAAGTTTGTATTCCCTCTCTAGGGCACACCACGCTGTCACTATGAGCGCCCTAAATTAGTACTACACAAACGCCACAATTTCATAGGGTCATACAACACAAAATATAAATATCATGCTAAACCACACGGTGCACACACTGTCACCTGATCAAAGTGTCTACGGAGATCTCATAACAAAAATATTTGAGTAGCATAACAGGTGAAGAATAACATCTACTTATTCAACTAGATTACAAACCTCATGATCACATAAAGATCACACCATGGGAGAGAGAGATGAAACACATAACTACCGGTAGATCCCTCATCCCCGGGGGAGAACTACTTCCTCCTCATCATGGGAGACAACAACAATGATGAAGATGGCAACATAGTCGATGGAGATGGCTCCGGGGGAACTTCCTCGTCCTGGCAGGGTGTCGGAACAGAGATTTCTGTCCCCGAAACTTGTCGGCGGCGGAGCTACGGAACTTTTCATGGAAGGAGGCCGATCTTTTTAGGGTTTATGCATCGGGGCATATATATAGGCAAATAGGCGATGGTGATGGGCGCCCGAGGGGCCCACACCACCTCCTGGCGCGGCCAGGGGGAGTCCGCACGGAGGCATGGTGTGGGGGTTCCAAGGGCCCCCTCCGGGTCTCCTTTTTACTTCTTTGACGTGTCGGGAATTCTAAGACTTTTGGCTTTTGAATCATCCAATTTCGAGAATATTGACAGAACAACTTTTCTGAAACTAAAAACAGCAGAAAACATGAACTGGCTTTGTGGCATCTTGTCAATAGGTTAGTCCCGGAAAATCCATAAAAATGACATAAAGTGTAAATAAAACATGTAGCATATGACATGAAAACAACATGGAACATCAGAAATTATGGATACGTTTATGACGTATCACTACTACATCAACCAGTTCTACTCCACGGTCTATCTTCATGATGATGATGCCAGGTCCTTCACTTGGATGAACGAGGGCACCAAGCTCACTACTACTTGGGATGAATTCACTGCAGTTCTTGGGTATACCATCAACGGTGAACATGATGGATGACATTGTCATGACAAGGGTACATTTGGTGGGAGGAAGGTACTTCGTGATGTCACCATGGTGGGAGGTATCTGTGGGCAAACTAAGGATCTTGTGCCCCCATTTGAGATTATGCACCGCATCTACCGCGAGACTATTGCTCCCCGGGTGGGCAATTGGGATCAAGTCCATGGCTATGTCTTCGATCTCCTTTTTCTGTCCTTCAAGCAACAAGGCAAAGGGCAGGCCCTCGATGTCATGGATTTCATATACCAGGAGATATGGTTCACTGTGCTTGATAGGAGAGCTCCGGCTTATGGTCTGTATGTGCTGAAGCTTCTCATTGCCAAGTATGCTGAGGACAAGAATGGTGCCAATCTTGTGGATGGCCTCACATTGACCCCTCACAATCCCAAGAGTCTCCAGGTCAAGGAACATCTTCTTCTTTCGGAGAGGTCCAGGCTGAAGGGCAAGACTGCTGCTGAAACTGCCACTCCCTCCTCCTCGAGTGTTCCTGATGATAAGCCGAGTTGTTTTGACAACTTTACCTCCAAGGTCAAGGCCTCAGTGCTTCCGTAATGACTGTCTCTATGATGCTCACCTTGCTGCACATCACTCTGGGAGACGTCAGAAAGAGATCATGGATACACTACACCTCCCCCACTCTCATGTGTCTACTACTCCTCCGGGGAAGGCTGCTTGGATTCGTTCTCATGGTGTTTCTTGGAGTGACAGTGATGATGCTCGTGATGATGCTGAGACCGAGGCTCCTGAGGATGGTGCTGATGATCCGGGGCGTACACCTTCCAGAAGCTCTCAGGAGTGATCTCCTAGGGACTCTAGCATCGCGCTCCTCTCTTTTTGGTATCTTTGAACCAAAGGGGGAGAACTGTTCTCTTAGGATTGCGGGTGTTTGCACGAGAGATCCACAAGCCTATGTTTTCTTGGATGTTTTTCTCGCTTGGCTTGTGGACTCGTTATTTGCTTTGTCATATTCAAACTATGTTCTTATGTTTGATACCTATCTATATTCAGTTGTATGAACCTATATCCGTTTATCTAAGTTCATTATATCTATGTTTAGCAATTCCCCTTGTGTACTAACTTGTGTTGTCATCAAAAACAAAAAAGGGGGAGATTTAAAGGGCATTTTGTGCTATACCCGTTTTGGAGTTGACGACAACACATTTAGGTTATCTAACGGTCTTTGTGCTTCTCATAGTCTACAGGTTCACCTGGGATTTCCCCTCCCAAAAAGAAGAGCGCTCAATTTCACGATGATATCTTTTTTTTGCTCTGATTTGCGGTAGTACCGCAGTTTCGCCCGGTAGTACTACCGCATCCGGCGTGTTTCGGGACAGCAACGTACTGGAATCGGTGCGGTAGTGGCCCCGGCAGTAGGCCGGTACTAATTCCATCGCGGTACTACCGGCGTGACTTCCGGTACTACCGGGGTCCGTGGTACTACCGCGGGCACTACCGCGTTTAGTCAATTTCGGGACAGAAGGGTACTAGCTCTGGTGCGGTAGTGCCCCCGGTAGTAGGCCGGTACTACTGCCTTGTCGGTAGTACCGACCTACCTACCGGTACTACCGGGGCTACGGAAGAAGGATCCGCCAGCGTTTCGACCATTGGATTGGAAGGAGGACCCGATACTACCGGGAATTAGTCCGGTTGTACCGGCTGTGCGGGTTCTGCACAACCATAGTTATGGAGAGAGTATAAAAGGACCCCACCCTTCTTCCTAGTTGGCTAAGCTTCACATGCACACACACACTCTCTCTCTCCATGCAATTAATGTGAGCTTCAACTATTTAGATCTCCCTCTCCAACCACCCAAATACTCCGATACTTTGTGGAGAGCTAGAGGAGACCTAGATCCGTGATTCCACAAAAGAATTTTAAATCCATCCACCACATCCTAGTAGATCTAGAAACCTACTCGAGGACTAGAAACCCTAGTAGAACTTGTGCTTGGAGCTTCCACCTTGTTGCAAGAACCTTCGGATTGATTGAGAGTCTCCATCCATCTTGTGGAGTGTCCTCAACCATGTGTAAAGGTTTGGTCAATGCCTTCAAGTCGACCTCATAGTGGAAACGAGAATCTCCCTCACCGGAGAAGCTCAAAGAGAATAAGGTGTGCACATCAGTGCTATTGAGGAGTGCCTAGGTGGCTCCCCACCTCTCCAACGTAGACGGACTTATCTTCAAAAAGAACCACGGGAAACATATCCTTGTCTCCTTGTTTATACTTGTGGTTTATCTTGTTTCCTTACATATTGCTTCCGTTGCGTATTGTATCTTTGTATCACATAGGTTGCTCATCTAGTTGCACATCTAGAGAACCTTATCTTACTTGTTTAGTCCAAACTAAAAAGAAAAGAAGAAAAATTGGTAGTCAACCTATTCACCCCCCCTTTAGTTGGCCACAGTGCACTTTCAACAGGGCGGACGAGCCCGATGAGAAACGGAAGGGTGACCTTGGCGCTCAAGACTCGACTGAAGAACTTCACCAACGCCTTCGTCCGGCAGGTGTGCCGGGAGCTCGGCTCCTGCACCCAGGACATGTACGTATGTCACTCCAATATGTATTTGTTTGTGTTGGTGGTGGGATGATATTGAATGGAGTTGCAATTGCTGTATTGCAAGGACAGACGTTACATATTTACATGGGTACGTTAGAGCTCATTGTAACAAAAGGAAGAGATAATACAAAGTTGGCATGTTTATGATGTTGGCATATTTACATGGGTAGGTTAGAGCATCACCGTAACAAAAGGAAGAGAGAATGCGGTACTTTCTCCCAAGTTAACTTGTTGGTTACAGTACCGTTCTCCAAGCCTTGAAAGTGCTTTGCAATGTTGTTTTTTTAAACATATTTAGAGGTAATCTTTCATTATGGCTAATATTTTCTAGACATCTCTTTACCAGTGTTTATGATGCAAGTTACGGCTCATATGGTCATTTAAATAGCATCCCAAAGATATAATATTATGGCGATGTTTCCATTCACCTTCCTGATGTTGTCCCTGCTATGATGTTGCCATTCACCTTCCTGAATTCTTGATTTCCTTTGCCGCTGTCTATGTGAAGCACAGATGGGAGCATCTCAAAACATTATGTATTTTTACCTATGGTCTGATGTATACATTGTTTGATGCACTATTCAATTTCACAAGGTTGGCACTTCCCATTTGTATTGGCATCTAGCCAATTGGAGCACATCAAAACACGATTTCACTTACGATTGTATTTAAAATATTTCTACGAATAATCGATCAAATTCCACCTTTCCTTGAATTAGCTTTCTTCTTTTTATACAGATTTTTTCGTCTCTATATTCTTAATCTCCTGTATGTGCAAATTTGTATAAAATTGTTTTTCTCTGTTTTATAATTCCTAAATTTTAAGCAGGAGGATGACCGAGCAATGATAGCTTGGTTCAGAGCCGACGATAGGCCGTTATTATAGTTTAAAAGCGCACTAGGGGGGAGGGGTATAATCCGAGGATGCGGGAATGCAGACGCGAAGTACCATGCACTATATAGTACATAAGAGATAGTGAGAGGAGGGAAATTGCCTCAAATTTGAAGTTAGGACTTTGTTCTTAGTACATATTGCTAATTGTGTTCTTTTGTGGCAACACCAATAATTTGATTGTTGAGTCTATTAGTGTCTTGTCGGCGTACATTCCCCGGATGTATGTAACATGGGTATTTTAATTGGGTTTGGGCTAGGTCCCGATTGCTGCAGTGTCCTGAATAATAATCTCAGTAATAATTATCCAAAGTCACGAGTGATCTCAGTTTTGGAGTGAGCGAAGGAAACAAATTGTTACACTTAAGGCATATTTCTTCTCATATATTCAAAGGAGCATTTTAATAAAACAATATCTACCATAAATTTTGGTTTTGATCTATACAAATATGAACTTACTTTGTGCGTCTACATGACTTGTATTTTTTTTTGTCTCCGTTGCAACGCACGGGCAGATTACTAGTAGGTCTAGTTGCTAGATCTATGCTATTATTGGGTTTTTGTGCACCTAATGAACTTGTGCTTGATTTGGGGTTCTCACGTCATTCGGCTACATGCACTGGCCATTGCTTTCTTCCGTATAGCATTGTATATTACATTTGTGCGTTCTTGAAGTGCACATTACATCTATGTAATGCTGATTGCCCTTGTGCATTGTGCATTGTGTTAGAATTTGGAAAAGTCCTTCTCCTAGAATAAAATAGTCTTATATAGGGAAAATACCCGTGTTAAGGATTTTTTTTTGAGCTAGAAAATAGTCTATTTGTAGCGTCCAAAGCAGTTAAGTTGTCTTTTTTTTTGAGTAGAAGCAGTTTTTTTTTTTTGAATTTTAAATACTTTATAAATAAAGCAAGCAAGCCCGCCTCATTAAAAACCTTGCAGTCCCCTCAGGTACCCTGGTAAGGAAAAGAGTGCGTCCTGAAAACTTGCTGCCACGAGTTCAGAATAGGGATACATCATTTGCTAGTAGGCCCCGGATACAATCTGGTGGGTCGTCATGCCACACCACAGTCTGTAATCCAGAAGCCAAACTGGCAATCAATGAGCTATAGAGTTACTCTCTCTAGGACTAAAAGCAAAAATAACTTGGGTAAAACCCCTAGAGAGGAAAGTGCATTCCTCGAAGATAGCAGCTGCTTCACCAAGAAAATTTCCCCTATTCTGCATTGCTTCCACGACCTCAAGACAGTCGCTATTGACCTCAACTCTAGCACATCCTATTTGTCCCGCAAGAATCAAACCATCCCTGAGGGTTGTCGCTTCCGACATTACATCGCTACTAGCATACTCAATCTCACTACAACTTGCTGCGATAAAGATACCTCTGTCGTCCCGGATAACCGCACATGTTCCCCCTTTGTAAGAATCGGCTGCAAATACTCCATCAACATTGAGTTTCACGAACCCCTCTCTAGGCAGGACCCATGCATGATCCCGGTGTCTGATTTTATTTTTGTTTGCCCTGTAATAATTCAATGCCAGCGCCCAAATAGCCTAGGCCGGTCTAGCTGGGTTTTGAACCGATTCATTGTGCTCAATTTATCTCCGCTCCCACCAGACGTACCAGCAGGTGGTGGCAATAAGCTCATTAAGTTCCAACTCATGCAGATTCGGAGGGGCGTTTCCCTTTGAACGAAACAGTAACTCCAGGACCCCTGAACCATCACGTTCCTGACAGCAAGCATCCGAAATAATATGAGATAATCCCAGGTTTTCCCAAATTTCGACTACCCTTGGGCATTTAAAAAAGGCATGTGTTGTGTCTTCGCAAGACGTAGTGCATATTGGGCATGCACTACTAGAAATAATGTGCCTATTAGCCAATACAACCTTGCACGGAATAGTGCCATGAAGAAACCTCCAGCAAAAAAATTTGATTTTTGATGGTACCTTTAGAGTCCAGATAATTCTCCATACCAGATTGATATAGGCTGAGGATTGATTATTGGGTCTGACCAATTTGCGTCCATGCTGGGAATCCCATTCTGAGTGATACGCTGATCGAACAGAAAAATACCATTTTTTGTGTAATTCCACGAGATAAAGTCATCCATCATGCCAATAGATAATGGAATTTTCAGGATACGAGTAACATCCACCGAGAAGAATGTGTCCCTTAGAGTAGTTTCATCCCACTTTCTGTTCTCCCAATCAATAAGTTCGTTGACTTTTGTTAAGATGATATTCCTCCGAGGTGTAATAATTTTCCTTGTTGGGTTGCCCGGAATCCATGCATCATTCCAAATATTAATAGAAGAGCCATCACCAACCCTCCAAATGTGGCCCTTTTTGAAGGTTTTAATACCATGCCAAATGCTCTGCCATGTATACGAGGATCCCTTCTTTAAGCCTGCATTAAGAAGATCTCCTGATGGATAGTACTTAGCTCGAAGTACTTGTGCACAAAGGGACTCGGGTTCACTAAGTAGTCTCCAACATTGCCTAGAAAGCATAGCAAGATTAAAACAGTGTAAATCTCTGAAGCCCATACCCCCTTTAATTTTCGGAATACACATCTTCCACCAAGCACACCAATGCATGTGTTTCTGATTGTCATCATCTCCCCACCAGTAACGGGTCATAGCATCTGTGATCCCTTTTATTACTTGTTTCGGGAGTGGTTATCCCTTGAGCCACTGCTTTTAGTAACACACCTCCATACGATAATAATTTCTCTCTATAGCCCGCCAAACGGTTACACACCCTGTCAATAAGATATGCAAAACAATCACTTCTGTCCAAGCCAACCAATGGGGGCAGCCCCAAATATCTTTCAGTAATAGCCTCAGTTAGAATATTCAGCTCAACGCATATTTCTTCACGGACCGATGGCAAAGTACAAGGACTGAAGAAAATACTCGATTTAGCCTCAGTTACCAATTGTCCAGAAGCATTACAATACCTTTGAAGAACACTTCGGAGGGAGCTCGCATTGCTCAAATCTGCCCTCATCAATATTAAGGAGTCGTCCGCAAACAATAGGTGAGAAATAGCTGGTGCATTTCTGCAAACTTTAACACCAATCAGCAGCCCGACATTTTCTTCATGATTCAATAAGCTAGTAAGACCCTCTGCACATAAAAGAAGTAAATAAGGAGAGAGGGGATCCCCGTGTCGGAGTCCACGAGTGGGAATAAATTGTTCAGTTTCTTCCCCATTAACCCTGACTTGGTATTTCACCGATCGAACACACTCCATTATGAGCTGAATCCAAATATTGTCAAACCCCAATTTTTGCAAGATCCCCTCTAAGAAGGTCTATTCCACTCTATCGTATGCTTTATGCATATCGAGCTTAATAGCACAGGTACCAAATTTTCCGACCTTTCTATTTTTAATAGCATGGTACGACTCAAAGGCAATGAGGACGTTATCAGTAATTAGACGTCCAGGCACAAACGCATTTTGCGTTGGTGAAATAATCTCCGTGAATATATCTTTCAGCCTCGCCGCTAAGACTTTGGAGATCACTTTGTAAACGACGTTACAGAGCCTTATGGGACGGAATTGGGTTACTGTCACAGGATTATCAACCTTGGGGAGTAGAAGCAGTTCAGTAGTCGAAAAGACCAAAATGCTTTCTGAGAGTACTGAAAACATCGAGTCCTGCCGACCCGCAGCCCGGCCCATTTCCAGTTTTCAGCTATCACACGGAGACGAAGCACCCGCGCACGGCGACCCCGTGCGGCAGCGTACGGCGCACCGTCCCTCCGGCCATCGGTCTCCTGAGGGGATCGACGCAGGGTCGCAGGCCCGATGGGAGTGTTCTGCTCCCGAGGCAAATGCCTCGAACTGAGGCGGCGTAGAAATCGCGAAGCAGCTGCTGAATCGGTTCGATACTGTAGCTCTATCTACCATCTCGATCTGATAATTTCGTGGATATTTCTTAGTTTTTTTACTCAGCGCGTGTTGTTTGCTGTAGAATTTCTATCCTGGTATGGATTTAGCTGTCAACTGGATCGAGCTTTAGGGCTCCGTCTTGTTTTGCCCATGATTTAAATGTATGAACTCGGCGGTCTCGCTTTAATTATTAAGATCCGTTGCGTTGTTGGTGGAGCTCTAAAATCCCAACCTTGTGTTAGTACGGCGATTTTGCATGGTTTGGATTTCTTATGTGTCCACCTCTGATCATCCAACAGAAACTTGCATGTGCATCAAAGTAAATACTGAAAAATAGTTAATAATGTCACACATTCCATAAGAACAGTATGCTTATACACTGTTGACGTTGCTCATTCACGGATCATTTTTCCTGTGACAAAGAGTACAGAGTGAATATCACTGACTCAAGATACCATGTTTACCAGGCATGTTTATCTTGCTGAGGCTGGAGTCACCCACACGGTCTCGCTGAACCGAAAAATCACTTTAGATCACGCCATGGTTTGGGGTGGCTACAATAGTTACAAGAGTTGCCAAAATATCTGGCATAATACTGTCTGATCATATACCATCATATATAGAATGTGGAAACTTCTAAGTTGGCCTAAAGTTGGGATATGTCCTTCTAGGTCATTATTGGAAATACTGAGTCCAGAAAGGAAGTGCAGATTGTTCAGTGCAGCTGGAATCTAACCAGTGAGACGATTTCCGAACAAGTCGAGCACCTGCAGGTTCGTTAGGTTCTAGATCAGACCAGACCAGGACCGACGCAGGCCTGACCGACACATCCCGTGATCCTTGCTGGCCACTCTATTCCCAACTCCAGAGGTAAATGCTGTGATTAAGGTACCGGAGAAATCATGGAGCTGCTGCTTAATTAGTACGACAACATACCTCTGTCTAGCACCATTTTCATCGTCCAGCGGAACTGACCTATGGTTGCTGATGAAACAATAATTCAAGAGACCAAGGTTGCCAGAGATGTTGGTCTTACTGGGGTTTTCTCAAGTGAGAACCGGTTGAGATCATATCATGGCTGGGAACTGCTTGAGATAGTATATACCCAAGAATTTAGTCTGGCTCCAGTAATGTTTAGCAAGTAAAGGAAATGGTGAAGTTATACTCCAATGATTTTTTGTTTTGTTCCGACAAAAGTTATACAGAGTACTGGTAAGGTCTAGTACTCTAGTTTTCATTGCATTGATACTGCTTCACTTTAAATCGCCCCACATTATTACATACTTCTGCATCTCCATAAAATATATTCACTCTTAATCCTAGAATCTTTCTGCAGAACTAATTATGACTAAAATAAATACACCTGAAATACCTCGATAGGACTATTTGATCATACAACACCCCTACAACAAAGAATGCACTGAAGGCAATCCCGAAGGGCACCTTGTAATCGATTTGTTTTGTTGACAGAGTAGTGGGTGGAGGTGCTTCTGCTGAACCACATTTGTGAATGAGCATAGGCCCGCAGAGCTTTGTATTCCCATCAAAGCTAGAAGTCCCAAATGTGTTAAACTAGCCTCCAGATGGAACGGGACCTTCTAGATCATTGTCAGAAACATTAAACACTCCAAGGAAGTGCAGATTGTCCAATGCACCTGGGATTGCACCTGTGAGATTGTTGTTGGACAAGTCTAGCAACATCAAGTTTGTGAGGCTGCCAATCGATTTTGGGATCTCTCCAGATAGCTTGTTGAAACTAAGATCAAGTACACTAAGTACTTTCAACTGGCCAATCTGTGGGGGAATCACACCTGTGAAGTAGTTCTGGCTTAGATTCAACACTGTTGGAAGAGATTGAACTACACGGTATTGAAGTGATGGACCATTATAAACAGGCAGCTGAAAGACCAGGTCAAACCGAGTTGTGTCTCCAATAGATTTTAGCATTGACATCTCTGTCAAGTTCGATGGGATTTCTCCTGTAAGATTGTTATTTGACACATCCATAACGAATAGATGGCTCAGGGAGTTGATCCATCCTGGTATTGGTCCAGTGAGTTGATTGCTATTTAAAATTAACATATCCAAATTTGTGAGCCTTGATATCCAAAGAGGTATTTTTCCTGATAATTGGCAACCTTGGATGTCCAAAACCTGAAGATTCTCAAAGCCATCAATTGTGTCATCCTCTGGCATGAGCTCTCCCTGGAAGTTATTGCCGATAAACAGGGTGGCAAGGTTCTTGCTGCTCTGAAGGATGTGAAGTGCATTTGTGATGTTCGTGAAAGAGTTAATAGCAAGTGATAGGAAGGCAAGGTACTTCAGGTCGCTTATTCTTGGGGAAAGCTGCCCAACTAATTTGTTGCCAGCTACCCGGAGTGCAATCAGATTGCTGCAAGACTATATACTTTCTGGTACTGTGCCAGTGAAGATGTTGTACATAAGATCCAATCTTGTTAGATTGGACATGTTTGAGAAGTTGATCTTGGTCAATTCCCCACTGAAATGGTTGGTTCTGAGGTCAATTGTTACGAGATTTGTGCAGTTGCTCAGAGTTGCTGGCAGCTCCCCTGACATGATGTTGTAATCCAGATGCAGCTCCTCCAATCTCTTCAGGTCACCTATAGACTCTGGAATATTGCCACTGAGGTCATTCCCCCCAAGATCAAGGGTGACCAGATTCATAAGCTTGCCAATGCCACCGAGAGCTCCTTGTAACCGATTGCTCGGTAAAGAGAGGTGCCCCAACGAGGTAAGACTGAAAAGCTCCTCTGGAAGAGTGCCACTGAGACTGTTGTAGCCAGCGCTGAGCAATTTCAGCACGGTGCAACTACTGAGCCCCGGAGGGATGTTTCCACTGAATTTGTTAAAACTGAGGTCAAGAACTGCAAAGGATGGCGCACTAAGACAGTACGTAGTCGGTATCTGCCCAGTAAAACTGTTGTTGCTAGCATTGAGCGTGACCAGACTCTTCATCACCTCCCATGCAGCAGATGGAAACCTCCCTGTCAACTGGTTGCTGGAGATGTTCAGTACCTGCATAGGTGTCTCTGCGGTTGAAGATGGCAGCTCAGTCAGGTCTCCCGCCAGGTCGTTAAAACTGACATCAAGGACAAGGATGCTGTTGGACTGCACCAATTCAAGCGGCAAGCCGCCAGAGAGAGAGTTGCCGGACAGGTTGAGTCGCAGCAAGCCGGTGAGGTTGCCAAGGAACTGCGAGATGGACCCCTCAAGACCTCGAGAAGCAAGCGAAACATCTGTGACCGTCCTGTTGGGACTGCTGCAGGTGATCCCTTCCCAAGTGCAGCAGTCCGTATCCCTCTGCCACGATGCCGCGAGGCCGCCGTCCCGGGACAGCCCAGAGAGGAGCTCGAGAAGGGAGCTTTTCTCCTGCTCGGTGCAGGAGCTGATGGGAGATGCCAAGGAGACCAGCAGCACAAGAGCCAAGCCATGGGAAGGCATGTGAAATTTTGTGGTGTACATTTTGCGTGGAAAATAGATTGGCTGCATGCTCTTGTGATGAAACCAGCATGAAAGCAGCTGCTTAAAAATTGTGCCCTGCCTACGTAAAGCGTCAACTGTCTAGAAGCACGTGGAAGAAAAACTTTCCATTCTGACTGGGTATATAGTCTTGTGTAGTACGGATTCAGTGGCTATGGCTGCTGACGGGAATAGTCTTGTTTGAATTTTCTCGGAGATGTCGATTTTATGCAACTTAGTCTCGTTCCAGTTATCTATCATAGGACTACATAATATTAGCCGTAGTTGATCATTGTGCGATGGTTGGAAGAAACATCAAGTCTCTCTTTGCAGATTGCTTCGGCGAACTAGGGGTAATCTTTTGCATTTTAGTAGGACTTTTGGGGCTCTCGTATCACGACCAGTATCTTGTACTAATCTCATTTCGGAGCTACTGAGCCACTCAAAAATCGATCTTTGTTAAAGTGATTGTTCTCTACACAGGTCACAGTACCTTGTGTAGTTACCCACTTGGAGGAGACCGATCGTCAGTTTACGGGCTTGTGCAGTGTTGTGGCTGTGACCGCGTTCCCTTTCTAGAGGCTTATCGACTTATCGTGCTTACAGACGGAAAAAGAGGCATTTTAGCCATCAACTGTCACCGTACCGGAACATAACACGTTTTTTTACTCTCAATGCCACAGACGTTGCATTTTTTTCCCCTTCGCGTAGAGACCGTGAGTTATTTACAGAAACACCCGTACAACGTCATCATCATCACATGGACAAACTTAACCAATGTCAATTGGACACTAGAGTCGCGAAGTTTTCCGGCCGACAAAATTACGACAGGAGTATCCCTATGAGTAGGGACTTCTTCTCCTACTCAAATAACACTTCACTTTAATGGGACACACTCACACACATGACATAAAACTAGAGTTTCACCCTCCTAGCCACGTAGGGACGAATCCACTGGATTGGTTTTGTCGAGCTTTTTATTTTCCTTTGAAAGGGGTAAATCTGCTACCTCTGCATCCGAAGATGCACACAAGCATCTTTATTAAAATGGCCTCAAGTATTAACCTTATAACATCTCATGGGTCGCACAAAGTGGAGAGAAAAATCAACCACGGGAAAAATAAAGACATGGTGGCTCTATGCATCGTCAAGTTGACTACAGGACAGCTAGCCAGTCTGGTTAAAAATATCCCATAGAACTATCTCCATACGGTTGTAGCTAACTAGCTATACTCCAAGTATCCCTACACCTTCGCGAATGAAGAAATGACTACATATCTTCTTAGAGATCTAAGCGTAGGGCTATTTAAGCCATGAGAATCGCTCTTGGCTTGGGCCTGCTTGTCAGCGGGTGTGCCTGGTGCGTCTGTTTGCTTCTCTGCGTCGTGTCGGCTGTGTGGGCCTGGCCTGTGCGCCGGCGTACGCGCATGTGCCGTACGTGGTGGGCTCGGGAGTACGTCGGTTTCGTCGCCGCGTTCCTCCTTCCCTTTTTGTCGCTCCTCTCGCCTGGTGCCCGGGTTTTTTTTCTTGCTCTTGTACTCGCCTATCCTGGCCATATCTCCATACTGTATCTTTCCCAATCCAATCTCCCAGTCGCTCGTTTGATCGGTGTCGAGACATCGTAGTAGTTTTCATAGACGGAGGTGCCATGAGACTACGGGTAGAGACGTGGGGAAACGGATTTACCCAGGATTTACCCAGGTTCGGTACGACGTAATAATACGACGTTCCTACTCCTGCAATCTCACTAATCAGGGCTAAAGCCTGTGTATACAATTACAATGTGAGGTTCTGTTTAGCTATTCGCTGAGGATCAACTTCCCGGCGAGTTAACCTGTCGCTTCTCTCCTCTCTATCTCATCTCCCGTCCGGCTTTATATAATAGCCGGGTTAGGGCATACAGAGTCAGAAACCTAGAAGACTACGGTAACTATCAACTTGGAAAGTAAGGAATCCGCCTTCTACTCCAAGCCAGATCACATGGGCCGTGATCCGGGTTCTTCTAGAATCCGGCTTCTGCGCGTCAGCTTACTAGGCCGCCCAATGGACCATAGCCCACTACCACTTGGGCCACCCTGGTAATCCGACTCTTTGACTACCATCTGATATACCCCTATTCAGTATATATCCGACAGTAGCCCCCGAGAAGGATTAAAACTCTGATTCGCCGTCTTTCGCCAAATGTATATTGTCCGAGAATTATTGGTCAGCAGTCTTGATTCTTCTTTTTCCTCTTTTAAAAGAGATGGTAACGTAAAACTCGGAATCCTGGAAATCCGGCTTTTCTCACACGATCCTTCGCGGAGAAGGAACCTCCTACGTCAGCGCTTCAATCTTGCTGACGTAAGGGATGTTTGGGTTTCAAGCGGGAAACCCAGAGACGTATCTCTGACAGATTCTCGCGGGAAACGAGGAGATAGCCATAATCACCCTGTCGATTCATTTCCCGGATTTTCCGGCGAGTGACACGCGTTGATCATCCAACGGTCAAAAGAGCCGTTAGCACGTATCGTGACGGATTTCCGGCTATAAATACCCTTCTTCGTCCTCCTGGAAAACCTTCCGCTCCCACTTCCAACGCCATTTTCGCGCCCAAGCTTCCGAGCAGAGAGAAATCTCCGAACGCGTATCACGTCCAAGACCTCACCGGAGGCGAGCCAGCGCCGCCACCAAATGGCCTCTTCGCCGTCTTCGCCCGCCCGCACCGTCGCGCAAGACATCGAGGATATCATCAACACGATGGATCCTATGTTGGATTCCCCAACGCACGCCGGCGGCGATGAACCAGTGAAGACCGCGAGCATCTCGGCAGACGGAGGAGATCCTTCCGCCGCCGTGGATCTTGCGGGCTCGAGCTCCGCGCCTTCTCCGCCGTTCGCTCCCGAGACGGCGGAGGAGAAAATCACGCTTGTTGGCGACGAGCTCGCCGCTGCAGAGGCTGCCGCGTCCGCCGCCACCGGAGCTGACGAAGAAATGGAGACTGCCGGCAATTGGATTGCCTGCAACATTCCACCGTCCCTCCTTCCAAACATGGAAAAGGAGGAGTTAGTGCTGAAAGGGAAGTGGCGGCTTCCGGAGGATGAGAACGAACCCATGCCGAACGACGGCGAACGGGTTCTTCTCTCCTCTCCTGAGAGGTATGAGACTGCCACCTTCTGCCTTCTTCCTCCAAGTCCTCTCCCATTACAATATCCAACCCCATAACCTGCCACCAAATTCTATTCTGTATATGGCCGGCTTTCAGGCACTCTTCGAGGATTTTCTAGGTATAGAACCTAGATTAGATTTCTAGTTATACTGCTTCAGGGTTAAGCGGAACTCTTCGGAGGGCGCACTCCCGACTTGCGGAACCATTTCCTTCACTCTTAGGAGATTTAGGGAGGATTGGTTCCCCAAGATCAAAACCTCGGAATCCGTCAAATTCTGGACGGGTTCCTTCTTTTATCATCCCAATGTTCCTTTCCCGAAAAAGGCCATCGGGGTTCCACCTTTCTCAAACACCGCTGCTGTTCCCCAAGAAAATTGGGGAACTGAAGCCGTCCAAGTTCTGCCGCCTGATCTTCTAAGGATCAAGCGGCGCATCGCCAAACTCACTTCCTCTGATCCGCCTCTAACCGGCATGGACACAGTCCTTTGCTGGTTGGACAGGCGGATCCAGCCGTTAGCCAACCATGGTGGCCGTCTCCTTTGCGAGTACACGGGTGCCGGCGAAAAAATGCGGACAACCAGCAAAGACTGGGCCACGAGGGATCTGCGGAGGCGCGTGAACCGGTTGGTCGCATCACGCGACCAATATGAAGCGAGTCGGCCAATGTATACGGCCGACAATCCGGCTCCCAAGGTATTATTTCCGTCATTTGGGTTTAAACTTTTCCATGTTTTCTCGGATTTTTCGCTTCTAACTCTGCTTTTTCTTTTCGACAGATTGCTGATCTTCCTGAATCGGAGCTGGCCTCTGAAGCTGAACTGGAGGCGTTGCGCGCCGCCTTTGCAGGTGGGCGAAAGCGCAAGAAGATCTCCTCCTCTGAGGAAATCATTGATCTTGACGGGATTCCCGTCGCCACCTCCAGGTTAGAGCATCTGGGTTATTTTCTTTTGTCGAAGTTTTCTTTTGCCTTCGGAGTTTTAACTTTTTCCGGGTTTTTTGTTTTTTGCGTTTAGCCTGCCTCCCTCTACCTTAAAGCCAAAGAAGCTGAAAAGGCACAAGGTCGTGTCCAGCAGAGGCTCTCAACCTTCCCCCGTCATTGCACCGGACACACCGTCCACGATGGCAGAAGAGCATACCACAGCCCCCACCACCGAGTGTTTGGAGCCCAGCCAGCCCGTTGTGCCGGACACGGACACGAGGGAAAGGGCGGCTCCAGAGGTGGGAAATTCTTCTCGAACGACCGATGAGGAGATTCCCACCTTTGACAAGGACTTCAAGAACATCAACGATGGCCTAAGCGCGGCCGGAATTCTTTTTGCGGAATACGCAAAAGAGTTCAATGAAAACTTGGCGGGGTTGCAGCGAATGAGCCAGGTATTTAACTCTAGCCCCCAAGCATTAAGAAAAATGTATACTTTTCGCCTTGATGCTTTTTAGTAACTCTTTTCCTTGTCGTGTTCCAGCAAACTGCTGAATCCATTAACATGGAAGTTTTCAATAAACTTTCTGTCAAGAATAAAGAAGTTAGAAATCTTCTTTCTATTCTTGATGTGAAAGAGGCGGAGCTGGCATCGTCTCAGCTGCAGCTGTCGGAAACAACAGGTAAATTTTTCCCTCTGAAGTTTTTTGATTTCAGCTTTTGATCTAAGTACTTTTCCCGAGTTTTGACTAAACTTGGAATTGTTTCCTTGCTTTCCAGCTGCTTTGGCCAAGGCCAAGGAAATAGCTGAAGATCCCGGTAATGCTGCCAGTATCCGTCAGGGGAATTTGGACCTTCATAAGGAGCTTATGAAGGCCCAAAAAGATCTGGAAGCCAGCAATCTGGCCCTTGGAATTTCTCAGTCCAAGGCTTCCGAGCAGGCGGAAAAGGACAAGTCCACCATTCAGGACTTGGAAAATGCCTTAAATCTGCGCCTGGAGGAAGGCTCCGAAATCGACAAGATTATCAGTAAGTTTATTTCTTTTTACCACTTTTTCCCTGTCTTGCTTTCTTTCTCTGCTTTTTCACTTAACCTTTTGGCTGTTTTGCTCTGGAAAAAACAGGAGATAACCCAGATCTTACTCGGATTGATAGAATCCGAGCCTTTGGGAAGGTGTGGACCGCGATCAGAGCTGCTCGCATGCAGCTGATCAACAAGTTCCTTCCCACGAGGACTGGGGAGTTCTCGGAAGTTGAGAAACTTCCGGGTGCTATCTTGGAGGTGGCGGAGTCCAGGGAGTCCACCTTACGCTCCGCTGCACGGGGTGGTGCACGTATGGATCTCGGCCTTATGCGTATGCATTACCCTGGTGCCAAGTCTTGGCGCGTGGCGTCCGGTATCCCTCAAGGATACACGGAAAACCAGCGAACCACCATCTTTGATGAAATCAAAGGTCACGCCACCAAGATCGCCTCCATGGTGAACATCTCCATCACCTATCCAGAAGAGGAGATCCCTGAAGCCCCCGAGAATGACAGCAGCGAAGAAGACTCGGATGCTTGAAGGGCTGTCCTTAACCTAGATGGTGGAAGTAGACAATAGGAGCATTACTGCACTTTTACAATGTAATTTATATTGTAATGCTTCTATTCCTTTTGTATAAACAAGAACTACGCCTTTTGCAGTTTTAATTATGAAATTCTTTGCAAGGTTTCCGGGTTTTAATATTCCTTTGTCTTCTAAGTTCTCTGGCTTATGTGTTTTAATTGTCCTTAGTGTTTGAAATGGCTCAATAGTACTGTGAATCATCATGCCGAGTAACTGGGTATAACCAATCAGTTTAAACTCGGAAACATGGATCATACTAAAGGCATTTTTACTAACTAGCTCCAGTGACCCAACATATAAACAATCAGATAATGCTTAGAGAAAAGTAAGGAATTTTTTAAAACTTGGGCACGCAGGCACAATCCGAGTTTCCTTTAGCCGTTAGCAGGCTGAAAATCATTCAGTTTTTAAACACCAAGCACGCAGGCACAATTCGGGTTAACATTGAGTATTTTGTAAGATCATTGGGAAATAGATAAGGTGGAATCATGCTTTGTACTATAATAAACTTGTAAAAACATGGATACAGGAATTCCGACAACTTTATTTCATGATCTCAAAGATGTTTACATAGAAATTGAACTAAGTATAGAAGGGACATAACTGCTGGATACTCCAAGGCCTCTTTGTCTCTCCTAGCTCAACATCTATCTTTATCTTTCTTTTGCGATTCGGCTTCTCGGGATCGTCTTCCGTATCTCGAATGTCGACAAGATAATATGATCCATTCTTCATGGCTTTACTAATGACAAATGGTCCTTCCCATACTGGGGCCAGTTTGTGCTTTCTCTGCTGCACCAATCTTAGCACTAGGTCACCTTCTTTAAAAGAACGATGCCTGATTTTACGACTATGATAACGTCGTAAACCTTGCTGGTAGATGGCGGATCTTTGAAGCACAAGCTCTCGTTCCTCTTCTAAGAGATCGACGGCATCCTGTCGTGCTTTTTCGGCATCTGAGTCGTCGAAATCCCGCACTCTGTAACACCTGGGGTGTTTACCCTAAGTAGAAAGTTGGTTGTTTTCTTTTTGCATTGCATCACATGCATCATATGCATTGCACCATGTTTTCAAAACAACTGAAAAGTTCAAACCAATTTAAACTTTCAAAACATGTCTAAAGTTTCCAATTAAAAAATTGCCACCTAAACAACTCAACTTGTTTCCAATAGTTTTGAAGTTGATTTATTTAAATTGCTTGTTAATAAATTTCCCTTTAATTAATACCC
Organism: Alopecurus myosuroides; assembly: GCA_028641055.1. Classification (NCBI taxonomy): domain Eukaryota; kingdom Viridiplantae; phylum Streptophyta; class Magnoliopsida; order Poales; family Poaceae; genus Alopecurus; species Alopecurus myosuroides. The sequence continues at coordinate 299,677,302 of CM054060.1, read as the reverse complement.
TAATGGTAAATTCCAGTTCAACTTCAAATCAAATCATTTATAATGGGCATGATCCAATTGTGGTTTAAGAATTAAAATCTTGCAAGCATTTTAAACTCACTAAGTTTTCATAGTGTTTGAGCTTATTAAATAAAACTTGTTTATTTCAAAAATCCAAATGAAACCCTATTTGAAATTCAACTAACAAATTAAACTCCAATTAATATTTCAAAATTTTGAAATTAAGGTTAACATTGCTTTGACATTACTGTTTTAAAATTAATAACCTTATTTCCTAAAAAAAAAAAACCCAAACCCTATTCTTTTATCTCTCTCTCTTTCATCTCTTACAAAAAAAAAACAGAAAAAAAGAGAAAAGGGAAAGAAAGAGAGGGGAGGGCAGGCCAGCCCAGTTGGGCCAGCCCACCACATCCCCTCGATGGCAGCCCACTCCCATCTTCCCCCACCTCCGTACTGCTGACGTATCCATGGAGGAAAACGACAGCACCACAGCTCCACCTGCCCCCTCCTTATCATCCCCTACCTCCTCCAAACCCTAGGCCGCACCTTCCTCCCTCCTCCTTCTCCCATCCGCCGCCACCTCCCTCTCTTCCCCGCGATCCCCTCCTTCTTATCGTTTCTGTTCTTAAATTCTTCCTTCTGAACACCGCCTAGCTGCCATGGCCGAATCTTTGGGGCCATGGCGCCGCAGATACCCTCCTCGATGGACCCCGGTTCCGGCGGGAATGGAACCGGGGCACATCCAGCTCAGGACGGCGCCTCTTCGTCGGGATCGTGGCGCCACCAGGGCCGCGGCGTCGTCGTGCTTTCCACCGGCGGGAACCTGCTGCTCCAACCTCCCTCGTCCGTCAGTCCGGCCACCAAGCCCAAGGTGAGCCCCGTTTCCCCTTCCTCCTCCCTCTTACCCCTCCTGTACCTGCACACCCACACGCACACGGCGCGTGCACGCTCGCGGTCGAGCAGCAGCAGCTCGAGATCGCCGCCGGCCACCCCTCTGTTTCCTCCCCGTTCGGTGTCTGAAACTTTGCTTGCAAAAAATTCAGTTAACTCGCTTGTATCACTCATATTCCGTCAGAATCACTTACCATCACAACTCACAGAGCACCGTAGTGGTAGCGTCCCCCGCGCGCGCGCCTGCAGACGCGGGTTCGATCCCCCTCGGCCGCGCAAAAGGCCACCCCTTTTTCGCAATTTTCCGCCCGCGCGTCCAGGCCCACGCGTCAGTGGCGTTGGTGGCCACGGGGGATCCACACCCGCACGTGTGGCTGCCAGCGTGGCGCCTGGCCCACGCGTCAGTGGCCCTGGGCGGCTGCTGCACGGTGCAGATCCAAATTCTTGCGCAGATTTTCTCACAGGCCCCTAGTCCCTGCTTTTTCCTCACACCTAGGTCCTCCGAAATTACAGAAGCACCCCTAAAATTCTTTTGCCCATAACTTTCAAACCCCAACTCCAAACAATTCAAATAAAATATGTTTCCCATCCAAAATTTCATACCCTTTCCAAAAATAACATTTGTTTTCTGTTTTGGATAAATAAAACTAATGCAATTACTTAATGCTTTAATTAAATCATTTAAATGGTGAAATTCATAACTTGCTCAATTAAATTCTAATTTCAACAAATAAAATATGTTTTCCACTCAAAATGGAACCACCTTTCTGTTTATCACCTTTGTTCTGCAATTTGGGAAATTAAAATTAAGGTTATTTAATAATCCTTAAAATGATTAACTAAATGGCATAATTAATAACTTTCAAATGGTTGCTCCAAATTAAATACTCCAAAACATGAATTCCATCCAAAATTAAATGCCACACTTGAATATCAACTTTGTTTTCTCGTTTGCAACATTTAAATTGAGTAATTGTTTCACCTCTTATTTAATGCATTTTAAATTGGTAATATGCTTAACTAAATCATTTAAAATTGTTTTCCAACATGTAAAATAGGTTTTCCATCCAAAATACAATGTTCTTTCTGTTTAAAAAAAAGAATATCCTAGTTTTCTATAATTACAAGTGGTGAACAAATTAATGCTTTACTTAAACCATTTAAAATGTAATAATTCATAACTAAATAATTACAATTCCAAAAATGACAAATGAATTACCAACTTGAAGCTAGACTTGTTTTCCTGCTGTTTTCATGTTGCATATTGCCATTTAATCACTTGAACATAAAGTTTGCTATTAGTTTACTAACCTTAACTATGTATGCACCATGGACTTTGCCATATGCATCTCAAATGCATATGGGTTCATTTAAATTGATTCCTTATGTCAACTATTTTATCTTTGATGCATCTTTAAACTTGTCATGCATCCATATCTTGGTCATGCTGGATCTTTTGCCGTAGTAGTAATTGTTGCATCCGGTGTTTGTTCGAGGTTCGTTGCTTCTTCGTGGATAGGACGTTGAGATGATGTGAGCAACGACAAGTTCTTCGGATGTACCTCTACTTGCTGGATTCCAGGCAAGTATACTCACTTGCTGCCTATGGCTGCCTTTCATCACTTGTTACCGATTCTTTCCGTTGTTCTTATGCTAGCCTTACGATTCGATGCTTGTGTCTCGATCCTATCATATGTTTACCTTGCAGCCATGATATAGCCTTCCTTCCACTTCCTATTAACTGTTGTTTGTTTACCCTGTTGGCCCTTGTGTCATAATTGCATGCTTAGTGTTGTTTGCGCTCAAGTCTTGTTGTCCGTTTTATCACCTGTTTAGTTGATAATTGGGCTTCAATTTAATCAACAACATGTTAATGTTTTGGGTAATACTAATTTGATGATAAGGCACCGGCAGGAGGCCCGGCATGGTTTTGAGGCCTGCTAGTGTCGACCCTAATTAGGAAAAAGGGTCTTGTCTACTGATCCATGATGAGCGCACTAACCGCATGTGGGAAGCGAGTATGGGTGCCCCCCTCAACTTGATTCGATTCGCATCTCGTCCAAATCGCCACACTTAGTTCGGGCTTTCCATTTGATGCATGCATGTGCAGGTGCGAACCCTTGGCGCCAGGGTGGAACTTTTGTAGTCGGCATTTAGGGCGGCGTAGTCTTAGAGTGCTATGAGGGTCCCCCTTTTCTTCGTGGGGCTCGATTAGCCGCGCACGCACATCATGTGGTTCTTTGGGCTTGATGCGAAGAAGAGTTGGGTTGTGTTGAGTGCCTCGCTTGGTGGAAGTGCATTTCCTATCTGGCGGGGTATTCTTACGTGTACGGCCAAATTGGTGCATCCCTGCAGGGTTAAATCTTCTCGAGAAGCCGTGTTTTTCGCGGTTATGGATGACTTGGTGAAAGTAATGGCTAAGAAGTACTCAGAACAACTTACACCTAACTATTGATAACTTGACTAGTAATAGTCTTATTGACACAATAACTTGAACCATCATTAATCCAACTGTGTGAGTTATCCTCGGATTGCTTCTTTGGATAAGGGGCGAGATCCAGGATGGGTTTGTTTGATGTTAGTTGTAGTTGGTTACGATACACTATCTTATCCCCCTCTTTTAGCCGGATGTTGTATCGAGTCTCTGTAGTTAGTTAGTGCAGCCCGCTGCCGCTTCTTTGCAATACTCCTTTCCTTTCCGTTGAACCCAAAGTATTTGTATCTTGTGATGACTGGTTACGCCGGTATCTTGTGAGTATGGTTTATCCACTTGCCAGTACTTAACCGTACTGACCCACAAATCCTTTTTCGTGGCTGCATATTCAACATTGCAGTCAACAGGTTTGAAGTCTGACGACGTTAGCTTGGGAATCCCTCCGGCTTGGCCTGGGCAGGGATTGGACGCTCTCGGTTATCTTCAGGACTCTTAGTCCAATTTGTGTCTTGTCCGTAGTCGGACGCTATGTTGTTTCTTCCGCTGTTATTTGGATCTTTGTATTGTATCAGTTGTATCCTTGACTCGTTTGAGTCGTCTTGTATATACCTTCTCTGTTGTTGTTGTGGATTATTCGTGAACTGTTGTAATGTTATCACAAGTGGCAACCTGGAATCGGTTATTATGTGGATTTTGGCGGGAATGCTGAAATCTGCATACTGCCCGATCCCGGGGCGTCACAAATGGTATCGGAGCATGGTTTCCGATTCCCGACATTGTTTCGATACGAATGGTTATCGAAGCAACGGGTCCGCAAAGCCTGTAGGATAACCTCGCTAACGGTCGTTGTTTCTAGAGTGTCAAAAACTATTTCTGCTAAACTATTTTGGAAAACATCTCAATAGGATTCTTTTTTTCTCCTTATCTCTATCCTATTTCCCCTCCCATCTTATTTGTTTTGGAGTCTCCCCTCTTGTCTATCTTTCAAAGTGTTAGGATCCTACGTGGGTGGACGTTTTCTGAGCCTTTAACCTAATAGGTTCGATCATCGGAAGGTTCATGGTGGAGGAACATCGTCGTCACTCCGAGCAAGAATCTCTTGTTAGTGGTGTCGAGAAACCCTTGTTAGTGGTGTCGAGGAGATCAGCTGGAAGCATGAAGGATCGATACTCGAACTTCTTTCCCCTCCCGGGTTAGTAGGTGGATTGCGGGGGCGTAATCCCTTGTTAGTGGTGTCGTCTGTAACACCTGGGGTGTTTACCCTAAGTAGAAAGTTGGTTGTTTTCTTTTTGCATTGCATCACATGCATCATATGCATTGCACCATGTTTTCAAAACAACTGAAAAGTTCAAACCAATTTAAACTTTCAAAACATGTCTAAAGTTTCCAATTAAAAAATTGCCACCTAAACAACTCAACTTGTTTCCAATAGTTTTGAAGTTGATTTATTTAAATTGCTTGTTAATAAATTTCCCTTTAATTAATACCCTAATGGTAAATTCCAGTTCAACTTCAAATCAAATCATTTATAATGGGCATGATCCAATTGTGGTTTAAGAATTAAAATCTTGCAAGCATTTTAAACTCACTAAGTTTTCATAGTGTTTGAGCTTATTAAATAAAACTTGTTTATTTCAAAAATCCAAATGAAACCCTATTTGAAATTCAACTAACAAATTAAACTCCAATTAATATTTCAAAATTTTGAAATTAAGGTTAACATTGCTTTGACATTACTGTTTTAAAATTAATAACCTTATTTCCTAAAAAAAAATTAAAAACCCCAAACCCTATTCTTTTATCTCTCTCTCTTTCATCTCTTACAAAAAAAAAACAAAAAAAAAAGAGAAAAGGGAAAGAAAGAGAGGGGAGGGCAGGCCAGCCCAGTTGGGCCAGCCCACCACATCCCCTCGATGGCATCCCGCTCCCATCTTCCCCCACCTCCGTACTGCTGACGTATCCATGGAGGAAAACGACAGCACCACAGCTCCACCTGCCCCCTCCTTATCATCCCCTACCTCCTCCAAACCCTAGGCCGCACCTTCCTCCCTCCTCCTTCTCCCATCCGCCGCCACCTCCCTCTCTTCCCCGCGATCCCCTCCTTCTTATCGTTTCTGTTCTGAAATTCTTCCTTCTGAACACCGCCTAGCTGCCATGGCCGAATCTTTGGGGCCATGGCGCCGCACATACCCTCCTCGATGGACCCCGGTTCCGGCGGGAATGGAACCGGGGCACATCCAGCTCAGGACGGCGCCTCTTCATCGGGATCGTGTCGCCACCAGGGCCGCGGCGTCGTCGTGCTTTCCACCGGCGGGAACCTGCTGCTCCAACCTCCCTCGTCCGTCAGTCCGGCCACCAAGCCCAAGGTGAGCCCCGTTTCCCCTTCCTCCTCCCTCTTACCCATCCTGTACCTGCACACCCGACACGCACACGGCGCGTGCACGCTCGCGGTCGAGCAGCAGCAGCTCGAGATCGCCGCCGGCCACCCCTCTGTTTCCTCCCCGTTCGGTGTCTGAAACTTTGCTTGCAAAAAATTCAGTTAACTCGCTTGTATCACTCATATTCCGTCAGAATCACTTACCATCACAACTCACAGAGCACCGTAGTGGTAGCGTCCCCCGCGCGCGCGCCTGAAGACGCGGGTTCGATCCCCCTCGGCCGCGCAAAAGGCCACCCCTTTTTCGCAATTTTTCCGCCCGCGCGTCCAGGCCCACGCGTCAGTGGCGTTGGTGGCCACGGGGGATCCACACCCGCACGCGTGGCTGCCAGCGTGGCGCCTGGCCCACGCGTTAGTGGCCCTGGGCGGCTGCTGCGCGGTGCAGATCCAAATTCTTGCGCAGATTTTCTCACAGGCCCCTAGTCCCTGCTTTTTTCTCACACCTAGGTCCTCCAAAATTACAGAAGCACCCCTAAAATTCTTTTGCCCATAACTTTCAAACCCCAACTCCAAACAATTCAAATAAAATATGTTTCCCATCCAAAATTTCATACTCTTTCCAAAAATAACATTTGTTTTCTGTTTTCGATAAATAAAACTAATGCAATTACTTAATGCTTTAATTAAATCATTTAAATGGTGAAATTCATAACTTGCTCAATTAAATTCTAATTTCAACAAATAAAATATGTTTTCCACTCAAAATGGAACCACCTTTCTGTTTATCACCTTTGTTCTGCAATTTGGGCAATTAAAATTAAGGTTATTTAATAATCCTTAAAATGATTAACTAAATGGCATAATTAATAACTTTCAAATGGTTGCTCCAAATTAAATACTCCAAAACATGAATTCCATCCAAAATTAAATGCCACACTTGAATATCAACTTTGTTTTCTGGTTTGCAACATTTAAATTGAGTAATTGTTTCACCTCTTATTTAATGCATTTTAAATTGGTAATATGCTTAACTAAATCATTTAAAATTGTTTTAACATGTAAAATAGGTTTTCCATCCAAAATACAATGTTCTTTCTATTTAAAAAAAGAATATCCTAGTTTTCTGTAATTACAAGTGGTGAACAAATTAATGCTTTACTTAAACCATTTAAAATGTAATAATTCATAACTAAATAATTACAATTCCAAAAATGACAAATGAATTACCAACTTGAAGCTAGACTTGTTTTCCTGCTGTTTTCATGTTGAATATTGCTATTTAATCACTTGAACATAAAGTTTGCTATTAGTTTACTAACCTTAACTATGTATGCACCATGGACTTTGCCATATGCATCTCAAATGCATATGGGTTCATTTAAATTGATTCCTTATGTCAACTATTTTATCTTTGATGCATCTTTAAACTTGTCATGCATCCATATCTTGGTCATGCTGGATCTTTTGCCGTAGTAGTAATTGTTGCATCCGGTGTTTGTTCTAGGTTCGTTTCTTTTTCGCGGATAGGACGTTGAGATGATGTGAGCAACGACAAGTTCTTCGGATGTACCTCTACTTGCTGGATTCCAGGCAAGTATACTCACTTGCTGCCTATGGCTGCCTTTCATCACTTGTTACCGATTCTTTCCGTTGTTCTTATGCTAGCCTTATGATTCGATTCTTGTGTCTCGATCCTATCATATGTTTACCTTGCATCCATGATATAGCCTTCCTTCCACTTCCTATTAACTGTTGTTTGTTTACCCTGTTGGCCGTTGTGTCATAGTTGCATGCTTAGTGTTGTTTGCGCTGAAGTCTTGTTGTCCGTTTTATCACCTGTTTAGTTGATAGTTGGGCTTCAATTTAATCAACAACATGTTAATGTTTTGGGTAATACTAATTTGATGATAAGGCACCGGCAGGAGGCCCGGTATGGTTTTGAGGCCTGCTAGTGTCGACCCTAATTAGGAAAAAGGGTCTTGTCTACTGATCCATGATGAGCGCACTAACCGCATGTGGGAAGCGAGTATGGGCGCCCCCCCTCAACTTGATTCGATTCGCATCTCGTCCAAATCGCCACACTTAGTTCGGGCTTTCCATTTGATGCATGCATGTGCAGGTGCGAACCCTTGGCGCCAGGGTGGAACTTTTGTAGTCGGCATTTAGGGCGGCGTGGTCTTAGAGTGCTATGAGGGTCCCCCTTTTCTTCGTGGGGGCTCGATTAGCCGCGCACGCACAGCATGTGGTTCTTTGGGCTTGATGCGAAGAAGAGTTGGGTTGTGTTGAGTGCCTCGCTTGGTGGAAGTGCATTTCCTATCTGGCGGGGTATTCTTACGTGTACGGCCAAATTGGTGCATCCCTGAAGGGTTAAATCTTCTCGAGAAGCCGTGTTTTCCGCGGTTATAGATGACTTGGTGAAAGTACTGGCTAACAAGTACTCAGAACAACTTACACCTAACTATTGATAACTTGACTAGTAATAGTCTTATTGACACAATAACTTGAACCATCATTAATCCAACAATAAGGGGCGAGATCCAGGATGGGTTTGTTTGATGTTAGTTGTAGTTGGTTACGATACGCTATCTTATCCCCCTCTTTTAGCTGGATGTTGTATCGAGTCTCTGTAGTTAGTTAGTGCAGCCCGTTGCCGCTTCTTTGCAATAATCCTTTCCTTTCCGTCGAACCCAAAGTATTTGTATCTTGTGATGACTGGTTACGCCGGTATCTTGTGAGTATGGTTTATCCACTTGCCAGTACTTAACCGTACTGACCCACGAATCCTTTTTCGTGGCTGCATATTCAACATTGCAGTCAACAGGTTTGAAGTCTGACGACGTTAGCTTGGGAATCCCTCCGGCTTGGCCTGGGCAGGGATTGGACGCTCTCGGTTATCTTCAGGACTCTTAGTCCAATTTGTATCTTGTCCGTAGTCGGACGCTATGTTGTTTCTTCCGCTGTTATTTGGATCTTTGTATTGTATCAGTTGTATCCTTGACTCGTTTGAGTCGTCTTGTATATACCTTCTCTGTTGTTGTTGTGGATTATTCGTGAACTGTTGTAATGTTATCACAAGTGGCAACCTGGAATCGGTTATTATGTGGATTTTGGCGGGAATGCTGAAATCAGCATAGTGCCCGATCCCGGGGCGTCACACACTCTTGGGCTATCATGGATCATGTCCGTTGGAAGGATAGATTCCGCACCATAAACTAGGAAAAACGGGTTTTGCCCAGTTGACCTGTTTGGCTTCGTTCGAATACTCCAAAGCACGGAAGGTAGCTCTTCTACCCATGCTCCAGCTTCTCTATGAAGAGGAGATTCGATTCTTGGGCGTATTCCTTGCAGGATTGAGCTATTCATTCTCTCAACCTGTCCATTGGATTGCGGGTGTGCCACAGATGCGAGGTCTAGGCGAATTCCCGTTTGTCGACAATATTTTGCCAACTCTCCAATAGAGAAATTTGTCCCGTTGTCGGTTATTATGCTATGTGGAACGCCGTATCTCATGACTATGTCAATGATGAAATTTCTGGCAGTTACACCGTCAAGCTTTTTGATGGGTTTAGCCTCCACCCACTTGGTATATTTGTCCACAGCTACAAGTAGATGTGTAAGTCCGCCTCGCGCAGTTTTGAATGGTCCCATCATATCTAGCCCCCAGACCGCAAACGGCCATGTAATTGGGATAGTTTTGAGTGCTTGGGCCGGCATATTAGTCTGCTTGGCGTAATATTGACACCCTGCACATGTGTTTACTATGTGCTCGGCGTCTGTCTTGGCTGTTAGCCAGAAAAACCCAGCACGGAATGCCTTTTTAACTATGCTTTTTGATTGAGCATGATGTCCGCAATCTCCGGCATGGATTTCTTGCAGAATTTCTCGTCCTTCTTCTGGCGAAATACATCGCAGAAAAATTCCGGAAGTACTGCGTTTATACAGGCAGTTATCAATTACCGTGTATCCTTTGCATCGACGCTGAATTTGTCTCTGCAAGACTTTGTCTGCTCCTTCCGGGTACTTCTGATTGACTAAGAAGTTTAAATATGGGATTGTCCAATCCGGGTTGATGAGCATAACTTCAATTGACTCGGAAGCCAGAGGATAGTCAATATCTCCACCTTTTATGGATGGTTCGTACAAATGCTGGACGAATACACCTGGTGGTAGGATTTTTACTCCCTTTTAACGTGGAGTACTTCGAATCCGAAAAAACAGATGGCGAACTCGTCCACCGTTCTCCGATATTCAGCCATTATAGGGCTTTTTGCGTCCCAGGTTTGGTTAAACTGATGATGTACCAAATCCGAGTCGCCGTAGCACAATATGCGTTTGACGCCTATTTCTTTTGCAATATGCAAGCCATGAAGCAATGCTTCGTATTCTGCCACGTTATTACTGGCGTTGAAGTGTATTTGTAATACGTACTCCATTGTGTCTCCTTTAGGGGATTTTAAGACTACACCAGCTCCAGCGCCCTCCTTCATCTTGGATCCGTCAAAATGCATGATCCAGTACTCGGACTCCGGCATTGGTGTTTTCTCCATTGCTTCCGTCCAGTCGGCGACAAAGTCTGCCAAAACCTGGGATTTTATTGCCGTCCTTAGCTGATACTTAATGTCGAAGGCTGCTACCTCAATGCCCCATTTGGCTACTCGGCCAGTTGCCTCCGCATTGTTTATTATATCCCCTAGTGGTGCTTTACATACCACTGTTATGGAATGTCCTTGGAAGTAATGGCGCAATTTTCTAGATGCGACAAATACACCATATGCCAGTTTTTGATAGTGTGGGTACCTTTACTTGGACTCGGAGAAAACTTCACTTATATAATATACCAGATGCTGATCTGGTATGCTTTGTTCGTCTTTCTTCCGTTCCACAACAATTACTGCACTAATAATCCTGTTTGTAGCCGTGAGGTACAATAACATAGGTTCTTCGTCTTTTGGGGGTGCCAAAATCGGAGTTTTCATCAAAGTTTCCTTCAACTGGGTTAACGCTGCATCGGCCTCTTCTGTCCACTCGAATTTGTCGGATTTTTTCAGCAACTTGTAGAGTGGTAAGGCTTTATCCCCCAGCCGACTAATAAATCTGCTGACGGCAGCGGCGGAACCCGTCAATCTTTGGACATCTTTCACACACGTGGGTTTGGAGATGTTCAAGATGGCTTTGATCTTTTCCGGGTTGACTTCTATTCCTCTGTGAGAAACGATGAAACCCAGAAGTTTTCCCGAGGGAACCCCGAATACACACTTTGATGGATTTAACTTCATCTTGTAAGTGTGCAGGTTTTCGAAAGTTTCTCGCAAATCTTCAAGGAGCGTATCTTTTTCCTTGGTTACGACAGCAATATCGTCCACGTAAACGTGGACGTTTTTGCCAATCTGACTATGCAAACAACGTTGCATGCAGCGCTGGTAAGTTGCGCCTGCGTTCTTCAGGCCAAATGGCATGGTTATGTAATAATACGTCCCGTACGGGGTTATAAAAGAAGTCTTAATTTGATCTTCCTTTTTCATGCGTATTTGGTGATACCCGGAATATGCATCCAAAAAGCATAAAAGCTCAGAGCCTGCGGTGGCATCTATTATTTGATCGATTCGCGGTAACGCGAACCTATCTTTTGGACACAATTTGTTCAAGCCGGTGTAATCTATACACATTCTAAGAGCAGTGGTGTCTTTCTTCGGTACTAATACCGGATTTGCAGACCATTCAGTGTATTACTTCCTGTATGAAATCTGCTGCTAAAAGCCGGATAATTTCCTTGCCAATAACCTTCCGTCTTCTTCCGCCAAATCGACGGAGACCTTGTTTGACGGGTTTGGAGCCTGGGATCACCTTGAGTTGATGCTCAGCAAGTTCTCTGGGTACGCCTGGCATGTTAGCTGGACACCAGGCGAAAATATCCCAGTTCTCACGGAGGAACTTGATGAGCTCTCCTTCCTATTTGTCGGTCATCCCAGTTCCTACCACGACAAATTTTGTCGGATCTTTGGGATCTAGGATTACCTGTCTTGTATTCTCGGATGCCTTGAAGCTATCTGCTGGCTTCCGGGTTTCTTTTCCTGCCGGCATTTCTGTCGGCGATACCTCCTTAGCCAGCTCTTTCAGCTCTTCCTTTGCTATGATCTTCTCAGCACAAAGGGTGTTTTCTTTTTCCAGCCAATTCGCCAGCTTGAAGTCTCCAGTTATGGTGATTACCCCTCCTTTCGACCCTGGCATCTTCAGCTTGTTATAAATATAACATGATCTTGCCATAAATTTGGCGAAAGCTGGACGTCCGAGAATTGCGTGATACACGCTTTCGAACGGCACCACCTCGAAGGATACTTTTTCCTGACGGAAGTGATCTTTTTCTCCGAAAGTGACATCTAGGGAAATTTCTCCTAGGGACCGTGCTTGCCTACCGGGAACAATGCCATGGAAGCGTATGTTGCTGTGATTGAGCTGGGTCTCGGAAATTTTCAGATGTCTCAACGTATCCAGGTACATTATGTTGATGCTGGATCCTCTGTCCATCAGCACTCTTTTTAGCCTAGTGTTCTGGACAATAGGACTTACAACAAGAGCTTGTGTGCCGGGTTCAGGGATGTTTCATGGATGATCAGACTGATCCCAGGTTATTGGTGTGCTCGAATACTTTAAGAATTTCGGGGTTGCCGGAACAACCGCGTTTATTTCTCGAAGCGTTCTTTTTGCCACTTTTGCTGATGGAGTTGCTAGGAAAGTTAGGGAGCACTCTCCATCAACTCTCGGAAACTTGGGTTCGCCTTTCCGCTGTTGTTCCTGGATTTTTTCGTCAGTGTCTGATTCACTGTCTTCTTTCTCAGCTTCTGGCTTTTGTTTAGAGAATTTCCTTTTGGAACTCTTCCCCTTGTTTCCGGATCCTGCACTGCCTTTCATGTGCTTATTCAGCCGGCATTGTGCGTTCGTATGAGTGGGTTTCCCGAATTGCGAATGGTGGACGCAAGGTTCCGACTTAATCTTCTCCCACTCTTCTTTAGTGTAGTTGATTGGTTCTGAACTACGTCCTTTCCATCTGTTCCCTTTTTCACTCCCAAAGGCTACGTTAACCTCTTTGGGTTTTGGTGTTGCATTTGAAGTTCTTTTTTTCTCAGGGCGAGGATTTTTCTTGGCTAGTATCAGTGTATCGATATTGCCTCCTCTTGCTCTGATGTCGTCTTCGGCTGCAGCGTGTTCATTGGCGGTTGTCAGCATAGATCCGAAATCTTTGTGTTGTTTAGAACCAACCATGAACGGTACAAGTCCGGGTTTTAGGCCATTGACGAAAGCATGCATTGCTTGTACGTCAGTTACTCCAGAACAACTATTCTTCATTGCAGTCCATCTGGAGATGAAATCCACGTATGGTTCATCCTCGAACTGGGTGCAACGGTTCAGCTGGTTGATGTTGTTCGGGGGTTTATAAGTTCCCCGGAAGTGCTGAGTGAATACTCGAGCCATATCATCCCAGCTGTCGACAGTTCTTGATGGCAATCCATTGATCCAATCTCTGGCTCCATCCAGTAACATTAGGGGAAGAAACTTTACAGCTTCCAGGTCTGTCCCATTGTTAATCTGGACGGCTGTATAGTAGTCTGAGAGCCAGGTATCCGGATTTGTACTGCCGGTGTATTTCTGGTACGTTGGACCGACCTTGGCGAAGCCAGAATGCAGGGTTATCCTTCGGATCCTATCAGTGAAACACTTAGGTCCAAAGTATAGATCATCCTTTTCCGCCCTATCCATGTGTGCGGAATACCTGCCGGCTGAATGGATAGAAGGGGATCTACTCCTTTCTTTTCCATTGTTGCGCAGACGCGCTTTTCCGGGATCGTTTCTATTTCTTCCGAGATCACGCCCTTTTGGATGAGGCGGAGTTCTACTCATGTGCCTCTCTTTATCCTTAGGGGGTGTCCGAGATCTCTCACGCCTGTGAGGTACATCATGTCTTCCAGTTTTTTCAGCTGGGTGTCTCGGAGGTGGCATTGCCTTTCCGTCATTCCGGTGTTTTTCTTGTCTTTTCTCGGATCCGCTTTCTTGTTCTTTGAATTGTCTGAATCTCCCGGTTCTTCCGGTCCAGGTGCTCCAGCGGCGCAAGTAGCTGTTTTGCATAGGGCGGAGTCGTCGTGCAACTTCCCTGATCGCTCTTGGCCCCGCTGTTGTTGTTGCAATGCTTTTCCTATGAAAGCATACACCCCTTGGAGTTTTTCACCGTTGGAGTACATGTCATTGTTGAGGATGGCGAACGCTGCTTCCGCGTTTTCTGCTGCGGTTTTGTATATTGGTTCGCCCCTGGCATCCTTGCCGTTTACTTGTTTTTGCCAAGATGGGTTATGAAACCTTTTCTTTGGCGGCAGTACTTCCGGTCTTACGATTCCGGGTAACCTTGTAGGTTTTATGGCAGATCTATTCTTTTTCTCGTACTCCTCGATTTCTTCCTTCATGAGCTTGATGTCATTCTGGGTTTTTTGGAGGTGTTCCCGGAATCTGAGTAGAAGTTGTTGTTGCCTTTGGAAAGCTCGTCTCCTGGCTTCTAGCATCTCAGGGGGTTCGTTTAGTCCCACTGGCGTTTGTAACAGATCTTGTTCTTCTTGTTCTGTCATTGGCAGAACAAGGATTTCCTTGGTTTTCTTCTCCGCGGGCTTTATTCCGCTTGCATCTCCTACTTCCGGGCTTTCGTCAGCTGGATCAGCCGATTTTTTCTTCCGGAGTTTGTACTGGAGTTTTTAGCGGCTTTGTGCTTTTTCTTGGAAGAGGGAGGCTTTTTGGCAGGTTCATCCTCTGTCAATTCCTTGACGTTGGGAAATATCGGAGAAGTTTCTCCGTCTTCTCTCTCTTCCTATGGCGGAGGAGTTTTAGGGCTTTCCTGACTGCCGGCATCCGTGGTTTCAGCTGGTTTTGCCATTAGTACTTCATGGAATCCCTCTTGAAGAGATTTTACCTTTCTTTTGAAGGCATCCTCATCTTCATCTTCGGAATCGAAATCATCCGATCCGGTTTCTGACTCTAATCTCGCCTCAATGGCGGCTAGCACTGAGTCAGCTTCCGAGTTCATCGCCATGTTGACGGATGTCGGATCTTCCACCTCTGTGGTGGGTGTGCTGTTGTCTGGCTCTTGCACGAGATTTCCACCATCCGTGTTTTCGGCGACTTCGGATTGCACCATACCGATAAAGTGTGTATCACTTTTGTGTCGGCGATCTGAGCAAAATCCGGTATCATAGTCGTCTTCGACTGGGTACAGGGCGGATGGGAAAAATTTTCTTCCACCGCAAAACCCCATGGCCTCTGCAGTTAGTCCGATAAAGATGTTAGCAGATCCGATCGGTAACACGCAGGCACTTACCAGATGATTTTGCGCCGGTATGTAGGATCCATTGTCGAGGAAGCGTCCGACGTCATCGTCGAACTCCAGGCTTCCGACAGTTATGGAACTGCCGATTCCGCCGAGTATCCCAGATCGGAACTTAACGCCTGACGTCGTTTGCCCCACGGTGGGCGCCAACTGTCGAGACATCGTAGTAGTTTTCATAGTCGGGGGTGCCATGAGACTACGGGTAGAGACGTGGGGAAACGGGATCGCGTTTAAGACAAAGACACAGGATTTACCCAGGTTCGGTACGACGTAATAATACGACGTTCCTACTCCTGCAATCTCACTAATCAGGGCTAAAGCCTGTGTATACAATTACAATGTGAGGTTCTGTTTAGCTATTCGCTGAGGATCAACTTCCCGGCGAGTTAACCTGTCGCTTCTCTCCTCTCTATCTCATCTCCCGTCCGGCTTTATATAATAGCCGGGTTAGGGCATACAGAGTCAGAAACCTAGAAGACTACGGTAACTATCAACTTGGAAAGTAAGGAATCCGCCTTCTACACCAAGCCAGATCACATGGGCCGTCATCCGGGTTCTTCTAGAATCCGGCTTCTGCGCGTCAGCTTACTGGGCCGCCCAATGGACCATAGCCCACTACCACTTGGGCCACCCTGGTAATCCGGCTCTTTCACTACCATCTGATATACCCCTATTCAGTATATATCCGACAATCGGCGCGGAGATACGACCACCGAGAGATTTCCCGCTACTAGGAACCGCCTCGCAGCCTGACGCCCCCTCCTCTCTCTCTCCTGCTCCTGCATCCTCGCCAGCTCTCGCTTCCGCCAGGCACCCCCACGCCGCCCCTCCTCGCACTGCTCCCACCTAGATCTTCGTCCTCATCGGCCGTGGCGTCGCGATCGGCGGATCCGAGCAACGGGAGGAGTTTAGGTGGCATTCGGCCGTGTGCGGCCTTGCACGACTGGTGGAAGATGGTGGACGGCCACGCGCACGGAGGGTGGGTGATGGTGCCATGGTGGCCTCAGCGCCGCCCGTGAGATCCTTCTCATGGAGGACCCCATCCCCATATGGGCCTCACCTTCTGGCCCCACTACGCGGCCTCCAGCGCCGTCAGCTGTGGTAGGCGGCGGGATCTCGTGCGGCGCCGGAGCCAGAGTCGCGTGGCTTTGTTTAGTGGCCCTGCGACCTAGGAAGGCATCCCGACCTTGGGTGTTTCAAGAACGGAGAAGATGCACACGTGGCTGGTCGCTCAGTGCCCGGACGGAATGCCGACGGCCGGCGACGAACGAACCAGGCAAGTCCATCCCCTCCCTTATGTTCTTCTCTCTTGATGTTCCCTTCCCGCGTGGCAGTGTAGACTCGATGGCGTGTGGCGGCTGCATCTTGGCGTGTGGCGGCGACGTGGAGGTGCCGACATCTGGGTTTGGGGCGCTGGTGGGTGGTGGCGCGCGTGTCAGAATCTGACCCGCGATGGCATCGACCTCGCTTGATTACCATAGCATCCAAAGTGTTTCTTTTTCACTATTTGCTTTGAATTGGAAACTCATTTTGTTTTGTGTGGTTGCAGAACAAGAAGTTGCAATCGGTTACCGGGTACATCGCATCTGACCTGAAGGACTGCATTATATGAAACGAAAATCTTGGAATGCAATCTGGGACAAATACAAGAAATACAGAGTAAGCACGAATCTTAACAGGACAATTTACATAACGATCATTACATAATTCTTTTGTTGGTCTAAGTGTTGTTCTAACAGAATTATGTAGTCATCTATGAAACAGATCAAGGGTGTATTGGCATTGCTACCTCCTGTTGTGTTCCCTGCATCATGCTTCGGACACCTCAAATAGTATGTGTTCCTCGATAATGTTATACTAAGATCCAACAACACTCTGAGCTTTCCTCGATGGTGATACATGATGACTCAGGATCAAAAGTGGCTTCTGTGTGTCCAGTTAGGGTAGCCATATGTCCTTAGATGCTGGTAATGTCAAACCTTAGCTAAGCACATTTATAGTTGATTTAATATAAATCAATAGCTCAGTAAGAGGCGACAGTTGAGGAGACCTGTATCTATGTATCATACTCATACATTACAATCTAAAGCTTTTATTTATTGGCCCACAATTGCGGTACTTGATTCCATGTTCCCTGGTTCTTCTACATGCTTTCCTTTCTGCTATTGTTATTTAGACCAGAGGTAAAATTAGGTGTATAGAAACAACCTGGCATAGTGGGTAATATGCACCGACTAACTGTTGTGCTCTGTCAATGTTTACTGTTGTGCTCTGTCATTTTTCTTGGGTCAAATCAGAAAGTCTTGTGACTCCTATTGATGAGATCTCTTATTGTAGAATTGGGAATTTTATTTATTTAACGAGAGATCAACTCGAACCATCAACCGAGAGATCAACTTGAAGCATCAATATATTTCCTGAAATTATTTTACCGACGGATCAATGCCAACCGTTAATATCCCTTGTTCTTTTAGCATTTTTTATTTTTAAATTCATACCATTTGTGTAAAATTTAGACCAGAGGTAAATTAGGATTGTGCATAAACAACCTAGCAAGTGGGCAGTATACATCGGCTAATTCCTACTAATGTGCTCTCCACATCATTTTTCTTGGATCAAATCAGGCAATCATGTGATTGTTATTTATGGGATCTCTTAGTTGGAATTGAGAATCTTATTTATTTCATCACATATCAATGCATCCATTAATATATTTATTGATAATTGTTTGAGTGGCATACTGCAATGCACCGGAGTCGGTCACGAATAGAGTAATTGAGCTCTCTCCTTGCTCCTTGCTTTTTGTCCCCACCTGGCAGTGTGTACCGCTGCCCTCTCGTGCCCCCACCTGAAGCCCAACATGCCTTGCGAGCTACATCGGCCTGCTTGCTTAGCTCACGTACGAGCATGTATTTATTCAAAAATATGTGTAAACATGTACTAGCTGCTATCGCTTGTTCACAAATAATGTACGTGCATGTACTATACTGGTATCATGGAAATTCGCAATGTCTCATGTGCACATATATTCCCGTCTGAATAATAAATTTAAAAATAGTAATTTTTAAATGTTGTAAAAATAATTTGTGACAAACATATATAAGTGTTGTATATATGTGCCAAATTCCACTGAAATGACATTTATGATGCTCTGTGCAGCACAAAAAATCAGTGGCTAAAATGAGATCAAGAAAAATAAAATTTAGAGCACTGTTTTTTTTCCCGTACATAGTACCACACATGTCATTTCATCACGAAACATGACACATATTAGAACTTATATAGGTTTGTCATTATTTGTTTTCGACAGTTTTACTTTTTTTTGGTAATCACGCAATTAGGTGAGCGGGGTGCTCAAAGAACCCTCTCTTGTGCGTGCTGATGTGGTTAGCTCATGGTATGTGCTAGATGCTCCATACGCAAGACCTAGCTGGCGGCCGACCTGCTCGGCTCGCCGTACCGTCCGCCATCGCCACCCCCGGCATCGTGTTGATTTCTCCAATTTTGTCGTTGCTCATGGCGGTGACCCTTTCAAAAGGCCAGTAACCACCGGGATCAAGACATAATGTATACGCCAGCTTCCGCCTACACAAGTAATCTTAGCTATCGTTCGGGACCACATCTACGACGAACCACTTCGGCAACTTATCTGTGCCCCTCTAATGTCTACTCCAATGGAGTCATTACCTGTAACTGATGCGTCACTTCGTCATACATTACTTCATTGGGCCACTGCTATGTTGGGCAATGGATCAACCTAGGGATAATTTATCCAGAACGCCGAAGCCATTGTACCGTGCGTCTTGATTGAACCGAACATAGTTACTGGAGGTAACTATAGGTACCCCTTCATTGTACTGATGAGAGAGCCCACTATGAGCAAAGTCGAGCTAATGTTTCCAAGATCTACTCGTGTGGGACCGGGAATTAGTGAAACCTTATTTCTAGGACAGGAAGGAGCGTTCTAACTCCCAAAACCGGTCTATCCCTTACTTTGTCTAGCGATTTACCTTCACCGGCAAATACGAAACCATACTAGGTGCACATGTAACCCACCCTTACGCTAAATGGGGATGCACCAAACGCGTAATAATGTGGCATCTAAGAAAAACCTCCAACATTGCTACTCAAAAACAAACCCACCCAAACTCATCATGCACAATTGATGGGAAAAGAAAACGACAACAATAAAAGATGGCGCAGTGAAGCGCGCAAGGTCCTTCTAGTAGATTCAATGTATGGCCATATAGATAACCTACAAAAGATGAACAACTCGAGTAAACTAAAGCAAATACAACTACTCTAATTTGAGCCTTTATTTTCGTATCATCCATCTAAATCCAATCACAAACAAATTATAATATTAGTTGGGGGAATTATATTAGATGTTACATGCATCACATGCCAAACAAGACTTGCAAACATGCAGGAGATGAATATATGTTGTATTATCTCATCCGGATCACCCCTCGCATAAGTCCTTGACGACCACTTGTCAACATGTTGTGGATCTCTAGCACATGGTGCGTCGATGTCATGATGTGGGTGAAGGAGACTTCGAACGTTTCCTTTTTTTTGAACGGGTACGGCCCCGAAGCGGTGAGTATAATGCTACAGGAGGGAACCGAACAGAAAAGAAAATTACAAAGTTGCCCCCAAAAGTGTAAGCAGGATCCTAGAAAGATTAGCAAAAAAGTAATCAGGTCAATCTTCTTCACCGCAACAGCCAAACGACCTCAAGGCATGGGCACCAACGCCGTCACCGGGGACGACGCCACTTGGGATGACATCGACGAGGAACCCCATACCGAGATCAAAGATCTTCCATCAAAGGAGGAAGGAAACACTCGGGCCAAACTTGCAACCGAGTACGAAGGGCCTGCCATGGCCAAAGATAACGGCGGCACAATATTGTTGTTATTGGGGAACTTCGCAGGTCAACTTTAAAGCAACCAGGCTGCACGCGATGTTGGAGATATGCCATAAAGATAGATTGGACGTATAGTGTGGAAAATGATGTATGCTTGCAGTAAGTAAAGAGAGCAGGAAATTGTTGGGGTTTGTTTAACAGTGTGGAAAATGGACCGGGGTTCATAGGTTCACTAGTGGTGTCCCTCCATACAGATAACATGCTGGGTGAACAAATTACAAATGGGCAATTAACAAATAGAGGTTGCACCGTAGTGCACATTATAACATGATGACTACTATGATATTTAGTGCGGGCATTACAACAATATACATAGAACAAAATCCATCTGCATCTATGACTAATAATCCATCTTCAGGTTATCATCCGAACACCCTTAGGTATTAAGTCGCAAACAACAGATAACTGTCTTAAACAATGTGTGTAATGTAAGCAATGCTTATGCACGCGGGCACTCACACCACTGTTTTCTCCCTAGTGGCAACATCACATTCTCCCCCGTCACGTTTCTTTCACTCGAGCGCAGGCGAAAAGAAGACATGAACCCACTATCTAGCATAAATACTCCCTCTTGGAGTCACTAGCAACCACTTGGCCAGAGCAACCAGTAGCAATGGAAAGCATGCAAGATCACAGATAACATATGCAATAAAGACTATAATCAATTTGGCATAAGTTTAATATTCATCGGATCCCAACAAACACAACATATACAATTACAAAGATCAATCTCGATCATGATAGGCAACTCACAAGATCTAAACATGGAGGCATATGAGGAGAAGACAACCATCTAGCTACTGCTATGGACCAGTAGTCCAGAGATGAACTACTCACACATCACTCCGGAGGCAGACATGGTGATGTATAAGCCTACGATGATGATTTCCTCTCCGACAGGGTGTCGGGAGATAGCTCCAGACCCCGCCCCCCCCCCCCCCGATCTAGGGTTGGCGATGGCGGTTGTGGAACTTTTCGGGGATTTTTTATCAGGTGCTTAGAGTTTTCCATCCGGGGGGAATACATAGGCGAAAGGGCAGAGGCGGTGGAGGCCTAGGGGCCCCACACCCAGAGCTGGCGCGACCAGGGGGACCTCGCCCCCTATGGTGTGCCCCCCTGGTGCCCGTGTTCGACTCTTCTTCGTTGTCCTGGATGCTTTCGGGGAAAATAGGCACTTCGGGCTTTGTGGGGTCCAATTCAGAGAATGTTTCCAGAACAACTTTTCTGAAACAAAAAACAGCTGAAAACAGGAAACTGGCACTTGGCATCTTGTTAATAGGTTAGTCCCGGAAAACGTACAAAATGTTATAAATAAGGGAAAAAACATGTAGCAATTGGCATAATATGATCATGGAGCATCAGAAATTATAGATACGTTGGAGACGTATCAAGCATCCCAAGCTTAGCTCCGACTCGTCCTCGAGTAGGTAAACGATAAAACAATAATTTCTGAGGTGACATGCTACTGTCATAAACTTGATCATTAAAATGTAAAAGCACATGTATGCTGACATCATAGAACTTCAAACTCAGGATGGGCGTTCGGGTTACCCGAAAAAATCGGGTCGGGTTATTCGGGTTTTTAAAAATTTGGGTTCTGAAAAATGATACCCGAAATTTAGCCAAAGTAATAAGAACCAGACAATTCGGGTACCCGATATTTCGGGTTTTCCCGATTTACCTGAATAGGAGCATCACTTAAAAAAATTCCGCAATGCATCACAGTCGTAGCTACTAGAGGAGGACTTAGGCAGATCGATCGGCGCGGCGCTGCACCCGTACACGCAACACCGGAGCAGCACTTCATCACAACATGCCGTTCACTCCAGGGAGACAGCGGGCGCTGCGCTGTACACAGTATGCCGTCAAGGTAGGCGATGAGCGCTACACTGTACCAGAGCATGCCGTCAAGGTAGGCGACGGGCGCTGCATATCACCACAACACGTCATCGAGGTAGGCGGCGGGAGGCGGCGGGAGGCGGCTCCTTGTCATCTTAGGCTAGGACGGGTGCGAGGGGATGGGTGTAAGGCGACCGCGTGTAGGCGGCAGCCAGGTCAGGGTCTCGGTCCGTGGTGGCCTGTTCATGTGCGTAAAGTTGAGCGATTGAAGCTTCGAGGCTTGTGGTCAATGATACGTTCTTGGGCTCTGCGGGAGTTTAATTCACATTGTTGGGATATGAGGGAGTTTATTTCATTGTATTGGGATAAAATTATTTATCTACTTCGGGTTATTCGAGATGTTTGGGTTATAGAAGTATAAACCCGAATTTCCCATATAAAATTCGGGTTTATAGAATTGACACCCGAATAGGTGCTCGGGTTTTTCGGGTTCGGTCTATTCGGGTTCAGGTTCGGGATTTTTGGGTTCGGGCTTCGGGTTTTGGGTTTTATGCCCAACGGGGCTTCCAACACAAACATGATAAATAGAACTTTAATAATAAAGCATAGTAATCACTTTGCACCATGAAGAGTATCTTAAATAAAGGATCATGGATAATAATGCAAAAAAAGATAAACGTTTGTTTCAGGTATAGAGAAAGCATGGCAAAGTGGTATTTCGTTAGTCCTTAAGAGTGGGACAAAACATAAATGCCAGGACACTTTCAAAGTTCATGAGGAATACTAGAACAAATAGTATCACATCATGAAGTAATTATTGATATTTATGGGACAAATGCACATAGATCTCAGAATGGCAAAAATTCTCTCTCAACTGTGCAGAAAGTTAGAAGATGGAGACTCAACATAAAAGTAAAAGAAAGACCCTTCACAGAGGGAAGCAGGGATCACTCATGTGCTAGAGCTTTTATTTTATTAAACAGAGGTATTAAAAGTTTGACATCGTGGAGGAGTGTATTTTTTAGGAGAGGTGTATGCTTATGTCAACGAATAGTAAACAAACAAAACAGTACGTCACAAGCCAACTGGATTCACAAGAGCGGCTCCCATGGTGAAGGACGCAACTGGTGTAGAAGGTCATCCCTCTTTCTCTTTTGTTTACACAATTATGTTTTGACTGATAAATCAGGGGAAAAATAGTGAATAGAATTTTTTTGTATTAATTTGGGGCTAGGCACCCCGCTGCCAGCTCTTCTATCATTTGGATAAGCGGATGAAACCACTAGTCCAGGGTGTGAAATCCAATCAACAAGTGAGATAAAGATTCTCTATTGACGTCCTCATGAGCAAAAACAAGAACATAAAACAGGAATAATTTTGAAGGTTTTAAAGATAACACATGAGAAATTTACTTGGAGTGGCAGTTAAATACCACATGTAGGTAGGTATGGTGTACACAATGGGAAAACTTTGTTTTAAGGAGTTTGGATGCACGAGTAGAATTCCATACTCAGTATAGGTGAAGGCTAGCAAAAGACTGGGAGCGACGAATCAAGATAGCATAAGAGCCATAATCATGCACATCGTCATAAGCATCATTAATTAAAGCATAAGAGGTATCACGAGTTCAAAAACTAAGTGGTCATGGAGGCTATTCTTGATTGGTTTGTAGTCATAAACATGGTATGAGCATGCGCCAAGTCAACCAAATAAAACATTCGAAAGAGAATACCATATATTGATGCTTTACTATGAAAAGAACAACTCATGAATCTTTCAAAACATATTAAACGCTCTCGGCTATTTAAGTCTATTCATTCTACTCAATAATCACAAGGCTTAAAAACTAAAATAAAATTTAGCATGGCATTATAAAGTTTTATCCAGAGTCTATACAAGCTTCTACTAGCACTGTTATAAATTCCACATCAAGGAGCAGTTTTCTTTTCCCAACAAGCACCATACAAGATATGTTTAAAAAAAAATACTCTTTATGATACAGAAAGAAAACATGAGAGTACTCATATAATACAATTAAAACTAACAGCTCTGATAAAAGATGCATGCAAACCAGGAGCTAAATAAATGCAGCAGCGTGACAGAGACTAAGAATACAACGTATTCTCATGAAAAAGCGGAGCGTGTCACTCTCCAATAAAAGAATGCTGAGGTCCAACCAAGCTTATTGTAAAAATAGAAAAAAAAACTGAAAGCAAAAATAAAAGACGCTCCAAGTAAAGCACATAAGGTGTGACCGAATAAAAATATAGTTTCACTAGAAGTGACCTGATAATTTGTTGATGAAGAAGGTGTCACGACCCCGGACCCAGAGATATACATACTGTTATGTGCTCCTAGACATGGACCCACAAGGGCTTCAGGGTTACCAGCCCCGGCCGCAACAAACAACGGCAGGCAGACTGGATTCATCGGCACGTAGTCCGGATCCCCAGTCTACTACTCCTTGTATCCATGCTAGTCATAACCAACTATGCATATCAAAGCGTCCACGAATCGAATGAAACTGAAGGAAACGGGACCAAAGCTATACAGAGATGCTATGTGTCCAGAAAGTGCAACAACAATCGAGGGTTACTGGGGTTACCTCGCCCCAGGCCGATCACATCGACAGGCGGGCTCGGACATGGATCATCGGCTCCACAACCCCTCGACTGCGACAACTATGCAGGCATAGCCAAAACTGTATAACAATGAGCTCGAAACCAACAACCGATCAAAGCAGTACTCTAAACATGAAGTTGTATTAAACAGGTGTTACTAGAGTATAGCTTACAAGCAGAGGCACACGACCCAACATTACATCCGACAACGAAAGGCAATTATGTTGCTAAACAACAAGAACCAAAAGGCCTAAGAGGCCGCAACATAAGGCGACGTCCCAGCCCATAGATTCCAGGCTGCTACCTGGGAACCCCGAACTACTCGTCGATGTCCACGTTGACTCATCACCGTTGGAGTTCTTCTCCTGAACCAAAATTAAGCAAACCTGAGTACGGGAGGTACTCAACAAGACTTAGTTAACCTATTATATATCTGCTAACTTCAGAAAGGTTTTATGAAGGCTGTTTTGCGTAAAGCAATCTTTATTTTCCAAATCGAGGAGGAATAGCACGTCTTGTAGAGGGTTTTCAAAACAGATGAGAAACTCAACTATTGTATCATCATCTTTTCATCCACCAACATCATTTCCCAGCACCTCACATGCTACAAGGATCACCCCTCCCGGCATCTCCGGGGAGGCACCCTTCATCTATTGCCTCCATGCCTTGTCAACATCTTTTACGTCACGTTCAAGTTATCTATGACCTCGTGGCTTTCACCAAGTCGTCCTTAACCGTGGACACGGCTTTCCGAAAGATTTATCCCTGCAGGGTGGTACACTTTACCCACACGTACCATCCGACTCTTAACGCCACATGTACGCTCGTCCATGGAGCGCGGCAGAGGGTGGTTGGCCACGACCTTTACCTTGTCGAGCCCTATCCATGAGTCAACCCAAACAGGGCCACCCCGTCAACAGGGAGTTGGCCACCTCCTGACGGCACCTGTTCTGTGAGTCGGGAACAAGATCCGTGTACGTCCATCACTTGTCCCGGTCACGCCCTAAACACCTCCAAAAGGTTTTTGACTCACACGCAGATGGAAATCCCAAACTACGTGACTCACGGATAGAACCAAACAAGTTAGTTAGTCGAGTGCGGTCTGTTAGGCCTCGCGTGTGGTTGCACGCTCAGTCTTGGTTTCCACGGCGAGACCTTACTCCTAGGGTTGGCAAGTACAGGACCAAGAACCACTTCCCAAGTGGCCTCCCGTCCTCGCCTTAGTCAAGTTAACCACACAGTGCTCATTTCACCACGTCATCATATCATACTAGGTTATCGTAGCTCTGATTCATCAACCGGATGGAGCAGAGGTAACAAACATGTAAAGCTAAGCGAAGCAGATATGAGGCTCTGGCGATGCGCACAAGCAAATCTATGGCGGCTAGGAGCAGTGGATCAGGATATTGAGGCAATGCAGTATATAGGTGAACTATATCTAGTAGCATCAAATAGTTTGGAATCGAATGCAAAGTACGAGATCAAATGTTGTTCGAAAGCATATATGAGCAGATAAGAGGTTATGCTTGCCTTGTGATATGGATATTATAGGGGTACATGATGATTGTTCATGCTTGAGTTGGAAGGAAATATTGAAGTTAATTTATGATTACTATAAGGTGAATTCCTTCTTAATGGATTGTGTTGTTTGTGCTTATAAGAATGTTATACTACCTAAATCCCTGTATTTATGTATGATAGGTTTATTTATAACACAAACATTATTGGAGGCAAGGAGCATGGAATCATGGAGCAAAGCATTGGAGAACTCATGGAAGAAGATGATCATGCAAGTCCAAGGGAGAAGGAGGAGGCAGAATAATTGCTTTGTGTTCTCTCCAAACATAAGAGGTTGTCTATGGTTAGGAGACAAGCCCCTGCGCTCAAGGATGGTTCCCTCCAAACATAAGAGGCTGTCTTTGGTTGGGAGAGAGTCCCACCCGAGTCTAATAAAGCCCTGTGTGGCTGGTTGGCCGCACCCCCTCCTTGGGGTCGGTTTGTATTGGTTTGGGTGCACCAAACCGTGTAGGATTAGGTTAGGGGGCGCACCCCCCCCTCTCTTAGCCGCCACCCCCTCATAAATACCTCTTCCCACGAAATTAGAGGTTAGACCAAGTTAAACATAAACCCTAGATTCCAGAATTGAACTATGTTCATCTGAATTTATCCCCACCAGTTTGGTGGAGTTACCCCTTGCAAATTCTGCGTGTTATCTGTTGTTCCATTGGGAATCAGTAGATACAGGACCACTCGTAGTCTTTGATTACGTTGTGCAAGTGTGTGGAGTTGAGAATATCCAAAGGGATTGAGAGCTGTTGCATTGGCATCAGGGATCAGCCGGAGAGGTTTCAGCAAGACACAAGTTATCCATCAAGTTATCGTGAGTGTTCATCGAGAAGATCGGGCAACCCCCTATCATATGGTATCAGATTTCCAAGTTGACTCGGTGAGCAATTTTTATCCCCTTAGATTCGTTTTGTTTTCTTCCCTATCCACGAAAAAGCCACAAAAAACAGGAGTAGTTGTTTCCTAGCCATAGATCATCACCAATTTCATCCACTAGTTGCTGTTTGTGTTGATTTTTGGCGTTTCTTTCCCTTTTTGTTTCGGTCTAGGTTTAGGGTTCTAGGTGATCTTCAAGTTCTTCCACGGGTGTCCACCAATTCCCATCCAAAAACCCCGATCCGATCCACCCCTACATCCAATTCGAGTCGGTTTTGGTTTTGTACCGCGGCAGAAAAAGTACCAATTCCCTGCCGCCGCCGGAATCCTACCCGCACTCGATTTCGGTCCGCAGCGCGCTTACAAAACCAGCCGCTAGCCCCGTCTCACGCTTACCACGCGAGATCCCCGCGCGCTGCCGCGGTACGGGATCGGCGCGTTTTGCTGCCGTGGGCGCAAACCCTGCCGCGCGCCCCCTGCCTTCGCGCGAAACCACAGCCGGGCTCTGCCCTTGCGCGCGCGCGTGGACTGCTGCCGCGGCACAGTTTCGCAGCGTTTTGCTGCCGCGGCAGGCTGCCGTGGGCACAAAACGGCCCTGTTTCCTGCCGTGAGTCCTACTCCCTCTCGTTTTCTTTTTAGTTTTAGTTTCTTTTCCAATTTCTTTAGGGATTCTTTTCTTATCATTGTGAACCTTAGCTACAGCCATTCCAAAGCAACAGATAGGTACCTTTCCTACAAAGAATAGCTACCTTTTTGCTCCCTCCAGGCTGCTCAATTCATATCATTTGTGTCACATTGATAATTGTGTGCTTATTTTTGCTTCTAGTTCTTTTTGGCCAGTTATAAAAGTATCAAAAAAAAAAAATAGAAAAACAGAAAAGAGAAAAAGAGAAAAACAGAATTGTGAAAAGAGTAAAAGGCCTATTGATCTATTGCTATATTGTTCTTGGAGCTGTTTCACACTACTATATTGACACTTTTCCATTGAGCAATCTTGTGCCTGTGATAAATTGGAGCATAGCTATTGTCTTTCCAGAGCATTGCAATATTTCAATCCATATAATTGCATTGCCACATTTGTCTCCACTTTGGTGTGTGTTTCCTAGGTGCTATTTTTCAGTCATCACAAACAGCAAATAGGACTTGTTATTGGTGTTGTTAGGTATCCATACCAAGCCCCACCATATCCCTTGTTTGTCTTGTGATAGCTAAACTTCCGGGTATTCTCATCTTCACATCAGTACACGTGTTCATACTACTTGTGGTGAGTGTTTTCTTTTCTCTTTGGAGCGGTAAGATACATGTTTTCTTTGCTGTTTTGAGAGAGTTGTGAGAGAACACCACAACCCATTGATTTTGTTTTCCCTAACATAATGGGTGTTTCTAGTGTTGTTGAGGATGTGCAGGTTACTAAGGGAACTAAAGAAGTGATTCAAGATATGCAAGCACAAGTCTCCTCTTTGTCCATAATGATTCATAACATGCATCAACGCTTACTAGCTAAGGGTGTTTTAGTTGATGAGCAGCACTATACAAAATTGAAGCAATTAAGACAAGGAGAAAAATCAGTGGATGCATACTACCTAGAGATGATTTCATTGCTACAATTATCTCGGGTTCTAGAGGATGAACAAACTACAATGCAAAGATTTTATTCCGGGCTACTATTTTCAATTAGACTCCAAGTGGGGCGTGTTGAATATAGTACTTTGGATGAATTATTGCAACTAGCAAGGAGAGTAGAAAAGAAGAAGGCTGAAGTTGAGAAAACATGTGAGGTTGTTTCTACTAACATAATCATGTCTACTCCTAGTGTTGTTTCATGTAATGTGCAGGTTGCTTTTGAAGAAAGGGAGCCTATAGTACAACCTGCACCACCACCACATCCATTGGAGGAGCATGCCATTGTGCCTAGTACTATGTCTTGTGATATGCAGGTTACTCTTGAAGAAAGGGAACCATCACTAGTACAACCTGCATCACCACTTGAGAGAGATGAATCAATGCCTATTATATCTGAGGAGGATGTTATTGCTATTGGTGCTGATTTGGAGCTGCCACTAACAAGTACAACTTTTTGTGAGTCTACTAATGTGTTAGTTAATTCTTATGAGTTGATAACCACATATAGTTCACCACCATGTGATAGTTTGTATATTTCAAATTTTGAGCATGTGGTTTTGATTTCACATAAAGAAGTGCTTGCTAAAATACCACCTATGAATATTGTGTATTCCATTATGTTACATGAACCAATTAATGTGCAATGTGCTATGAGTAGGATTGCTGAAATTTCATATATAAATTCTAGCACTTATGCTACTTGTTTCACTTTTAATTTGGTTGGTGACTATAACATGAATGAAATTTTTATGGTGGATCACATATGTCTTACTTGTGATACAATTGCTGATTTAAATATTGTGTTACCTTGGTTGAATTGTTTACAATTTGCTACAACTAAGCATGATTCTACACATATGTTTGATTTTCAGCAACATTTGATAAGTACATATGCTGATGATTTATACTTCACTTATATTTGCAAAATGAGTTGCAATTACTATGATGGTTATACTATGCATGATAAGACAATTGAATACAATGCTATAACCAATTTTGATTATAGATCTTCTGTGAGAACACTTGGTTTGTTCATAAACAATAAGAATTTATACGATGTTTCTCCTTATGATCATAATTTCCTGAGCTTCACTTATATTTGCAATTGTGATTGCTATGAGATGAGATGCTATTTATTTTCTTGTGACAATTTCGTGATACATACATGCAAATTTCGTTGCATCATGTCATATGAAAATATATATCATGTCCACAACACTAATGCACCCTATTATAGATATATGTATTGTGCATACACGGTGTCCTTTTTGTTTCTTCCTTGTTCAGGTTACCACAAGCCGAGGACGTCTTGTCATGAAGAAAGGGAGGATGATATGGATATTATAGGGGTACATGATGATTGTTCATGCTTGAGTTGGAAGGAAATATTGAAGTTAATTTATGATTACTATAAGGTGAATTCCTTCTTAATGGATTGTGTTGTTTGTGCTTATAAGAATGTTATACTACCTAAATCCCTGTATTTATGTATGATAGGTTTATTTATAACACAAACATTATTGGAGGCAAGGAGCATGGAATCATGGAGCAAAGCATTGGAGAACTCATGGAAGAAGATGATCATGCAAGTCCAAGGGAGAAGGAGGAGGCAGAATAATTGCTTTGTGTTCTCTCCAAACATAAGAGGTTGTCTATGGTTAGGAGACAAGCCCCTGCGCTCAAGGATGGTTCCCTCCAAACATAAGAGGCTGTCTTTGGTTGGGAGAGAGTCCCACCCGAGTCTAATAAAGCCCTGTGTGGCTGGTTGGCCGCACCCCCTCCTTGGGGTCGGTTTGTATTGGTTTGGGTGCACCAAACCGTGTAGGATTAGGTTAGGGGGCGCACCCCCCCTCTCTTAGCCGCCACCCCCTCATAAATACCTCTTCCCACGAAATTAGAGGTTAGACCAAGTTAAACATAAACCCTAGATTCCAGAATTGAACTATGTTCATCTGAATTTATCCCCACCAGTTTGGTGGAGTTACCCCTTGCAAATTCTGCGTGTTATCTGTTGTTCCATTGGGAATCAGTAGATACAGGACCACTCGTAGTCTTTGATTACGTTGTGCAAGTGTGTGGAGTTGAGAATATCCAAAGGGATTGAGAGCTGTTGCATTGGCATCAGGGATCAGCCGGAGAGGTTTCAGCAAGACACAAGTTATCCATCAAGTTATCGTGAGTGTTCATCGAGAAGATCGGGCAACCCCCTATCACCTTGGTTATAAGAAAACCAGATAAAGATCTTCTGGAATAAGTGCTTGACTTGTCGGTTAGGATCAAGTATTCGTCATGGAGTTGTTGGCCTTCACTTCGGAGTCACGTTCTACCGAGGGGGAACAAACACCGAAAAGAGGAACAACAATCAACACATGGCATCGATGCAATGCGCAATATGTATGCATGAGCAGATTAATGCACTGAAATAAAGTCCTAAACATGTTCGATGGGTTGCTAGGGTTCGTATGTCAGTTAAGAAGTTTTACTGAAATTTGCCCGAAATAGACCCCAGAGGGGGTTTCGGACGATTATGAAAGTGAGTGCAATTTTAGTTGCTCAAATGAGTTTGAAAACATCATAACTAGATTGCATTTGTCATTTTGAGCATTTTGGTATATAACTTTTAATTTTCCAATTTTAGTGAATAAAAACTTATTTTCTCCATTTTAAATGATTAAACAATATTAAATAATACTCATTTTCCAACTTTCTCAAACATGAGTGAAAATGATATAGTTGGGTAGAGAATAATTTCCTCAACATTTTGGTACCTTATTTATATTTTTCTGAATTATAAAACAAAAGTTATTAATTATCTAAATTTAATCCATTTTCTGTAATTAAAATGGTGGGGTCCACGTGTCATATTAATTTCTTTTCTATAACAGAGAAAAACTGACTATGACGTCAGCGTGACGTGAGGCTGACGTCACCAGGCCTTGATCCTCACAGATGGCTCGCAATTCCGACGATTTCGCGCGTAATGTAGAAATCAAATTATACCACGGGAAAGAAGAGCTCACGAGGAGCAATTTGGTGGCGGCGGACGGACCGTATGGTCACCGGAGCCTTGCCGGCGACCATGGAGGCGGCGGTGGCCGGCGGCGCACATGCACAGAGAGCTAGAGAGGGAGAGGGGGCTAGGCGAGGCTACTGGAGTGTGGAGAAGCTCACCGTGGAGGTGATGAAACGGGCGGCGAGGCTCGAGGTGGCCTAAATCAACGGCGACATGCAGAGGAGGCCGGCGGCCGGAGTTGGAGGGGACGGGTCGATTCCGGCGACTGGCTTGCTCCCAGCAAGCGTGGTTGCACGAGGAGGAAGAGGGGGTTGCGGTGGAGCTCCTGGAGGGTTCAATTCCTCGGGGGAAGCTGCGGTTCGCCGGCGACGTGGGATCTCGCCGGAGCTAGGGTTTCGGCCGGAAAAACGAAACGAGAGGGTGAGGGAGAGAATGGAGCGGATAGGGAGAGGGAGGAGGTCGTGAGCTTCCTCTAGAACCTATCCACGCAACGAGTGGACAAGCAGGCGCGTGGCGAGGGCGCCGTCGGCGACCATCTCGCCTACTGTCATGAGGTTGAAGAAGACAAAAAGACGATCTTCGGAAAACCCCCTGAAGTTTTGGAGAAATTGCAGATTAGCCCTTTTCTATTTAAAAACAGAACAAAAACCACTGATTTGAGGGCCTTTTCGCAAACAGAAAATTTTGCAAAAATAGGATTTGGAAAGCTCATGAAATTTCCAACAAAACCATGTTTTGCTTTGATGAGATTGAAATACTTTTTAGTACAAAATTTTGGAACCCCTTTTAAGTACTATCTGAGGGATTTTCTGAAACCATTTAAATTCGCAGATTTAATTATTTCAAACACGAGTTAAACTTTTGTTTTCATGCATGTATGATATGAACTCAACACCACAACACTTTGTTAGCAAAATTGGGGTGTTACAAATCTACCCCCCTTACAAGAATCTCGTCCCGAGATTCCTGAAGGAGAAAGAAAGAAGGAACACCGGTTTTGAACGATCTTCTCGAACCTTATGGTTCTCTTATCGAAGAGGTTGATCTGTAGCATCTTGAAGTATTGAACGGATACACCTTAGGTAAGAGGGAAACTCTTAGGAAATGATCTTCACGAAGATCGAGTATCTCATGGCTAACTCAGAACAAGAATGTTCGTAAAGAACTTTTGAGTTAACAGGCATGAAACACATCAAGACAACGGAGTGAATAGAAGATGGTTTCAAGTTTGCGAACGATTGGTCTTGAAAGGATTTAGAATATGAGCTTTGCACAAGACTTTAAATCCTTTTGGAGAAGAAGGGTTGGACAACTTATGACATCAAGATTTCTTCAAACAGAAAACCGAGATGGAAAGGATGGTCTTGGATACCACGACGTAATATCCGTAGACGAGGGGAAACACGAGAAAACACTGTAATTCGTGAGTCAAAGAGAATTTGATACAAGGTCATGTTCTCTCTTCAGAGTGGACACAGAAGATGAAGGAACTTTCATTCCATCAAAACTTTGTCGAAAACTTTGTCAAGGATCGGAATGTTACTTCACGACAGAATATGAGTAACCAAAGGATGTTGGAACACCGTAATGAAGGAGGTATTCTTGGTCACACCATAAGGATGAGTAACCAATGAGAATTGAAACACCAGAAGGGATAGGGAATCTCTTTCCTATGGTGGATTTGACGTAGCAATACGTTTACCACATGGTTAAGATCCCATGGCTGAAGTAACTGACAAATTCACACAATGTGTGAAATGAACAAAACTTCAAGTATAAACAACTTGAAAAAGGAAGCTGATCAACGAAGGTTACAAAACACCACGAGATGATTCTCATGATGAATTTGTTTCCACTGAAAGAAAAGTTTGGAGGATCAACGAAGAGACATTGGAAGAATCAACTTCCAGGTTCTGTTGGATGTTCTAGATACCGTCAGCAGGCTCACGACAAGCCTTCTATAGGTCATCCAGTGGAAGTGAAACTTTGGTTTGGAAGAACGGGGAGGAAAACTTGTTGAGAACGAGGCACACAAGAATTCTCACGGAGAGTGGTTGTTCTTACGAATTCAAAGAGATATGACATTAGGCCTTCCGGCTAATTGTGTCAACCACCACATCAACCATGCCGGATTCTGAAAAGACCTAATTCAATACCCTTGAGAAAACACCAACCATCGTTGCTGCTTGAGATTCAGCTCTGGTTAGTGGATGGATAACTCAGACTCAATGTTTTTGATTGAAAAGCTTGCATCGGTTACCACCTGGACACATCTACAAGATTCTCAAGATATGGACTAAGATGCCACGCTCAAAAAGATGAGCGAGATTGCAAAACTCATGTATTAGCAACTTGAGAAAGACGGTTGCACCTACATGAACTACTTGCAAAAGAACACATCGGAGTCCTGGTTGGGAAGACGATACAGAGATAACGAAGTTCTTAAACTTCCTCTCTTTTACGAACGATCGGTTAGTGGCTTAGCGTGAATGCAAACTTCTTTAAGCGAATGGAGGTAAAAACCAACCATCTCAAGAATACTCCACACATGCATGACCGTCTGGGGATTATTCCCGAAGGAACAAGAAAACTTTTCTCGAATCCATGGCGACAACTTTCACCATAAGCACATGGACCGGGGTAAGTCACTTCGAACACCTAGAGCACAACTTCGTGATAACACAAAGATGGTTCTCGAAAATTTCCAACATTAGTGCCAAGTGGTCAACATGAACCTCTTGTAACTCGGAGAAATTAGGAATGTCATCGATGGGCTCGACAACAGACTTATCAAAACACTCCAAGAAGAGGGGTTTCATATGATATATGAACTAGGCAGAACATTGGTCAGACCATAGGACATGAGGTGTACTCGGGCCAAACACCATGAGTGAAAACACCATCAGGATAGCCCTTGAATCTGGACTTGATTTGACGATAGCCCAAATCAAATCAAGGTAGAATGACAACATGTCCATTAAAGAGATACTATTTAGCTTCAACACGAAGGAAACTAGACATCCCTTAACGAAGGATCAAGTTAAGATGAGCTTTTGTCTTTCAACTCTCCAAGTTGTTGTTTAAGCTCGACCAACTAGTCCGGGATATCCAGCGCTGTTTCTTGGAGAAAAGAGTAGTTCAAACTACCCTTTATTTAGACATCACGGTCAGGTGACAACCTGGCGATACTTCTAGAAGGACAACCAGAATATCACAACCTACCGTTAGGCCTAGGAATTTGAAAGGAGGCTTGCTTTTCAAAGCAACTGATAAGATCTTGAGAGCTTTGGTATGAACCTAACTCTCTGATCAACAATGTGCACCGGAATGAACGGATTTGGTAACACCGTCAACTTTAAATAGAGACCGGGTGACCAATAGTGCTAAGAAGGATACAGATGTTTCTTAGAATTTCCAAAGCAATAAGAAAGGCTAGGAGTACCCGATACACATGTCGATGAACAGACCCATCATTTTCAAGCTTTCAAACTTGGAGGAAGGGGGGAGTGAAGATGTGTGAGAGCATCACTTCATCAATAAGGCCATGAAACTTAACACAACCTCCTGATATTAAAGAGTGTGATACTCGGAGGTAGAACAGATTGGAAGTTGATGAAACTTCTTTAATCTGCGGATTACAAAACTTTTGACCTGGTTCTAAGGATGAACGAGGTACTGGAGTTTGTTTCTCCTGACATCCCAAGGTGGAATGTTTTGACGGAACTCAAGAGGAACTGCATTGGAAGAATCCAACACACCTATGTAACTTGGTTTCCAAACAACGGACGGAGTTCGGGAAGCAGCTAAGAGTAGGAACGTGCTCTGGAAAATCCCGAGATCACGTTGGATGCACAGGGTAATACTCATGTGTAGAACCCATGCCAAAAGGTTGGTATAGCTGAACCAGGAACAAAGATATGGGGATCATAAGAACGCTCTTATTGTGATCCCTTTTGATTCCAACTGAAAGCCTACGGCTATGAGAGTTGGAAATTTCCTAACAATCCCAAGGTAGAACAGATTCCTCGGGATCCAAAGAATAAGAACTTGGGTTA
The DNA here is from genome assembly GCA_028641055.1 of Alopecurus myosuroides. Taxonomy (NCBI): domain Eukaryota; kingdom Viridiplantae; phylum Streptophyta; class Magnoliopsida; order Poales; family Poaceae; genus Alopecurus; species Alopecurus myosuroides. Next base: position 299,641,713 of record CM054060.1, on the reverse strand, counting down.
AAGGTCAGCATCCTGTGCTGGTAGCATACACATCACATGATTAGGAATCATATGATTCGACATACTTCGATCCAGCACATTCCGGGACCTTCGGTTCAAGTCCAAGGTTAGAAACTAAGAGAAAGGAGTAACTACTATCTTAGTGCCTTAAAGGACACTATGAGTAGCAATTACGAGGTAGCTTTCAAAAGAAAAAACATAGCTCCGGAAGAATTTTGAGCAGAGGATAACGGACACATTCGAGACGAAAAGGACATCTCGAGGTTCAGGATTTTGAAACTTTAGAACAAGAGCATGTGGAACCTACATAACTCTGAGAGACTAGGATGGAAAGGAAATCTCCCAGTTAAGAGATAACGGAGTATGAAGCACACACGACTCCAGAAACTTTAACACTAGGTCAACTTGGGTAAAAGAACGTCATTGCCAAAGAAGGCACCTAAGTTTTGAATGACTAGAAAGGACAACAAAACCTTTTCAAATCAAAACAGGTAAGATGACCCAGAGTTAGAACGATACCAGGTACGGAGTAAAAAGAATCCTAAGAAGGTTTTTCACAATCATTTGAAGTTTCAAAGTAGTTTTCACAATCACTAGACTCAACATCGACCGAGCAATAAGGTTTTCCTACAGGCAGTCCTGCTCTGATACCATGACTTGTCACGACCCCGGACCCAGAGATATACATACTGTTATGTGCTCCTAGACATGGACCCACAAGGGCTTCAGGGTTACCAGCCCCGGCCGCAACAAACAACGGCAGGCAGACTGGATTCATCGGCACGTAGTCCGGATCCCCAGTCTACTACTCCTTGTATCCATGCTAGTCATAACCAACTATGCATATCAAAGCGTCCACGAATCGAATGAAACTGAAGGAAACGGGACCAAAGCTATACAGAGATGCTATGTGTCCAGAAAGTGCAACAACAATCGAGGGTTACTGGGGTTACCTCGCCCCAGGCCGATCACATCGACAGGCGGGCTCGGACATGGATCATCGGCTCCACAACCCCTCGACTGCGACAACTATGCAGGCATAGCCAAAACTGTATAACAATGAGCTCGAAACCAACAACCGATCAAAGCAGTACTCTAAACATGAAGTTGTATTAAACAGGTGTTACTAGAGTATAGCTTACAAGCAGAGGCACACGACCCAACATTACATCGGACAACGAAAGGCAATTATGTTGCTAAACAACAAGAACCAAAAGGCCTAAGAGGCCGCAACATAAGGCGACGTCCCAGCCCATAGATTCAAGGCTGCTACCTGGGAACCCCGAACTACTCGTCGATGTCCACGTTGACTCATCACCGTTGGAGTTCTTCTCCTGAACCAAAATTAAGCAAACCTGAGTACGGGAGGTACTCAACAAGACTTAGTTAACCTATTATATATCTGCTAACTTCAGAAAGGTTTTATGAAGGCTGTTTTGCGTAAAGCAATCTTTATTTTCCAAATCGAGGAGGAATAGCACGTCTTGTAGAGGGTTTTCAAAACAGATGAGAAACTCAACTATTGTATCATCATCTTTTCATCCACCAACATCATTTCCCAGCACCTCACATGCTACAAGGATCACCCCTCCCGGCATCTCCGGGGAGGCACCCTTCATCTATTGCCTCCATGCCTTGTCAACATCTTTTACGTCACGTTCAAGTTATCTATGACCTCGTGGCTTTCACCAAGTCGTCCTTAACCGTGGACACGGCTTTCCGAAAGATTTATCCCTGCAGGGTGGTACACTTTACCCACACGTACCATCCGACTCTTAACGCCACATGTACGCTCGTCCATGGAGCGCGGCAGAGGGTGGTTGGCCACGACCTTTACCTTGTCGAGCCCTATCCATGAGTCAACCCAAACAGGGCCACCCCGTCAACAGGGAGTTGGCCACCTCCTGACGGCACCTGTTCTGTGAGTCGGGAACAAGATCCGTGTACGTCCATCACTTGTCCCGGTCACGCCCTAAACACCTCCAAAAGGTTTTTGACTCACACGCAGATGGAAATCCCAAACTACGTGACTCACGGATAGAACCAAACAAGTTAGTTAGTCGAGCGCGGTCTGTTAGGCCTCGCGTGTGGTTGCACGCTCAGTCTTGGTTTCCACGGCGAGACCTTACTCCTAGGGTTGGCAAGTACAGGACCAAGAACCACTTCCCAAGTGGCCTCCCGTCCTCGCCTTAGTCAAGTTAACCACACAGTGCTCATTTCACCACGTCATCATATCATACTAGGTTATCGTAGCTCTGATTCATCAACCGGATGGAGCAGAGGTAACAAACATGTAAAGCTAAGCGAAGCAGATATGAGGCTCTGGCGATGCGCACAAGCAAATCTATGGCGGCTAGGAGCAGTGGATCAGGATATTGAGGCAATGCAGTATATAGGTGAACTATATCTAGTAGCATCAAATAGTTTGGAATCGAATGCAAAGTACGAGATCAAATGTTGTTCGAAAGCATATATGAGCAGATAAGAGGTTATGCTTGCCTTGGTTATAAGAAAACCAGATAAAGATCTTCTGGAATAAGTGCTTGACTTGTCGGTTAGGATCAAGTATTCGTCATGGAGTTGTTGGCCTTCACTTCGGAGTCACGTTCTACCGAGGGGGAACAAACACCGAAAAGAGGAACAACAATCAACACATGGCATCGATGCAATGCGCAATATGTATGCATGAGCAGATTAATGCACTGAAATAAAGTCCTAAACATGTTCGATGGGTTGCTAGGGTTCGTATGTCAGTTAAGAAGTTTTACTGAAATTTGCCCGAAATAGACCCCAGAGGGGGTTTCGGACGATTATGAAAGTGAGTGCAATTTTAGTTGCTCAAATGAGTTTGAAAACATCATAACTAGATTGCATTTGTCATTTTGAGCATTTTGGTATATAACTTTTAATTTTCCAATTTTAGTGAATAAAAACTTATTTTCTCCATTTTAAATGATTAAACAATATTAAATAATACTCATTTTCCAACTTTCTCAAACATGAGTGAAAATGATATAGTTGGGTAGAGAATAATTTCCTCAACATTTTGGTACCTTATTTATATTTTTCTGAATTATAAAACAAAAGTTATTAATTATCTAAATTTAATCCATTTTCTGTAATTAAAATGGTGGGGTCCACGTGTCATATTAATTTCTTTTCTATAACAGAGAAAAACTGACTATGACGTCAGCGTGACGTGAGGCTGACGTCACCAGGCCTTGATCCTCACAGATGGCTCGCAATTCCGACGATTTCGCGCGTAATGTAGAAATCAAATTATACCACGGGAAAGAAGAGCTCACGAGGAGCAATTTGGTGGCGGCGGACGGACCGTATGGTCACCGGAGCCTTGCCGGCGACCATGGAGGCGGCGGTGGCCGGCGGCGCACATGCACAGAGAGCTAGAGAGGGAGAGGGGGCTAGGCGAGGCTACTGGAGTGTGGAGAAGCTCACCGTGGAGGTGATGAAACGGGCGGCGAGGCTCGAGGTGGCCTAAATCAACGGCGACATGCAGAGGAGGCCGGCGGCCGGAGTTGGAGGGGACGGGTCGATTCCGGCGACTGGCTTGCTCCCAGCAAGCGTGGTTGCACGAGGAGGAAGAGGGGGTTGCGGTGGAGCTCCTGGAGGGTTCAATTCCTCGGGGGAAGCTGCGGTTCGCCGGCGACGTGGGATCTCGCCGGAGCTAGGGTTTCGGCCGGAAAAACGAAACGAGAGGGTGAGGGAGAGAATGGAGCGGATAGGGAGAGGGAGGAGGTCGTGAGCTTCCTCTAGAACCTATCCACGCAACGAGTGGACAAGCAGGTGCGTGGCGAGGGCGCCGTCGGCGACCATCTCGCCTACTGTCATGAGGTTGAAGAAGACAAAAAGACGATCTTCGGAAAACCCCCTGAAGTTTTGGAGAAATTGCAGATTAGCCCTTTTCTATTTAAAAACAGAACAAAAACCACTGATTTGAGGGCCTTTTCGCAAACAGAAAATTTTGCAAAAATAGGATTTGGAAAGCTCATGAAATTTCCAACAAAACCATGTTTTGCTTTGATGAGATTGAAATACTTTTTAGTACAAAATTTTGGAACCCCTTTTAAGTACCATCTGAGGGATTTTCTGAAACCATTTAAATTCGCAGATTAAATTATTTCAAACACGAGTTAAACTTTTGTTTTCATGCATGTATGATATGAACTCAACACCACAACACTTTGTTAGCAAAATTGGGGTGTTACAGAAGGGGATGCCTTGGGCATCCCCAAGCTTAGACGCTTGAGTCTTCTTGTAATTTGCTGGGATGTACCACTGGGGCATCCCCAAGCTTAGGATTTTCACTCTTCTTGATCACATCATATCATCCTCTTCTCTTGACTGTTGAAAACTTCCTTTATACCAAAATTCTCACAATCTTCATTAGCAACGTTAGTGCAATTGAAATAATAAATCCACATGGTTCAGTTTCAACACAAGACTAGCACTAAAAAATACATTATCTACTGTCACAACTTATTTTAAATCTTTTTTTCTCAAAAGAACACCAAAAGAAAAAGATTAAGATGCAAATACAATAATTGGCAGAAATCTGTCAAAACAGAACAGCAGGAATAGATCAATTTTTTAGAAAATCTTCTGTTGCTCAAATAAAAAAGTGGTCAACTAAGAAAAGATGCGTATATAGCCTAGGATTAAGCACAAAAAATCTCATGTCATTTTAATTTTTTGTGATTTTATACGTAATTAACAGTGGAGAGAAGAAATTTGTTTCCTACACAGAAATTCGAAATATAGTCTCAACTTTCCACTAGAGGGTTTACTTGGTTCAACAAAACTACAAAAGAAAAGATACATCGGGGTTTCTAAGGAAATAGAAAACACCCAGGTGCAAAGCACAGAAAAGTAAACAAAGGAAAACTGAATGAAAACAGAGAAATAAAACGGGTTGTCTCCCGATAGCGCTTTTCTTTAACGCCTTTCAGCTAGGCATAGAAAGCAACTCAAGTATTTTCAAGCGAAGAAGCATCAACATCATAACTTGCTCTAATAATAGAGTCAAAAGTTAGCTTCATCCTTTTTCTAGGAAAGTATTCCATACCTTTCTTGAGGGGGAATTGATATTTAATACTCCCAATAATAGCACCAACAATTCTAAGAAAAGGTCTTCCCAAAACAATAGGACAAGAAGCATTGCATTCAATGTTCATAACAACAAAATCAACAGGGGCAAGGTTATTGTTAACCATAATAAGAGCATCATCAATTTTACCAAGAGGTTTCTTCTTAGCATTATCAGCAAGATGAACATGCAAATAACAGTGTTCCAACGGTGGTAGATCAAGCATATCATAAACCTTTTGAGGCATAACAGAGATACCAGCACCAAGATCACACAAAGCATTGCGATCAAAATCATTTGCTTTTATCTTAATGATAGGATCCCAACCATCATCTAATTTTCTAGGGATAGATGTTTCAAGTTTCAACTTTTCTTCCCTAACTTTCATGAGAGCATTGGTAATATGTTTAGTAAAGACCATATTATTAGACGTATAGTGTGGAAAATGGTGTACGCTTGAAGTAAGTAAAGAAAGCAGGAAATTGTAGTGGTTTGTTTAACAGTGTAAGAAAATGGACCGGGGTTCATAGGTTCCCTAGTGGTGTCTCTCCACAAAGATAGCATGTTGGGTGAACAAATTACAGCTGTGCAATTGACAAATAAAAGTTGCACCGCAGTGCACATTCATGACATGATGAATACTATGATATTTAGTGCGGGCATTACAACAATATACATAGACCGCAATCCAACTACATCTATGACTAATAATCCACCCTCAGGTTATCATCCAAACCCCCTTAGGTATTAAGTTGCAAGCAACAGATAACTGCATTAAACAATGTGTGTAATGTAAGCAATGATTGTACACGCGGGCACTCACACCGTTGTTTTCTCCCTAGTGGAAACAACACATCCTCCCCCGTCACGCTTCTGTCACTCGAGCACAGGCGAAAAGGAGGCATGAACCCACTATCGAGCATAAATACTCCCTCTTGGAGTCACTAGCAACTACTTGGCTAGAGCAACCACTAGCAAAGGAAAGCATGCAAGATCACAAATAACATATGCAATAAAGACTATAATCAACTTGGCATAAGTTCAATATTCATCGGATCCCAGCAAACACAGCATATAGAATTACATAAGATCAATCTCGATCATGATAGGCAGCTCACGAGATCTAAACATGGAGGCATATGAGGAGAAGACAACCATCTAGCTACTGTTATGGACCCGTAGTCCAAGGATGAACTACTCACGCATCACTCCGGATGCAGGCATGGTGATGGAGAAGCCTCCGGTGATGATTTCCTCTCCGGTAGGGTGCCGGGAGACGGCTTCAGAATCCCCCTGATCTAGGGTTGATGACGATGGAGGCTGCAGAAATTTTCGGGGATATTTGATCAGGTTATTAGGGTTTTCCATCGGGGGGAATAAATAGGCGAAAGGGCAAAGGCGGTGGAGGCCTGGGGGCCCCACACCATCAGCTGGCGCGACTAGGGGGGAGGCTGCACCACCCCATGGTGTGGCCCCCCTGGTGCCCGTCTTCGACTCTCTATCTGTCTCCTGGATGCTTCCGGGGAAATAGGCACTTCGGGCTTTGTGGGGTCCAATTCCGAGAATGTTTCCAAAACAACTTTTCTAAAATAAAAAACAATAGAAAACAGGGAACTGACACTTGGCATCTTGTTAATAGGTTAGTCCTGGAAAACGTATAAAAATGCTATAAAGAAGGGGGGGAAATGTAGCAATTGGCATAATATGATCATGGAGCATCAGAAATTATAGATACGTTGGAGACGTATTAGCGCCACTTACTACTCGTCGGAAGATCTGATGTAGAATGGCTCCTCGAGATAGGCAGCGATGGCCTTCTCGAGGAGAACGTCGTTCACCTCGGCTTGGTGGCGGCACTGTGCCTCGAGCTCCCCCTCATCCATTGCAGAGCGCTCGCAGAGCGTCACCACAACGGCTTTGACTGTGTTCTCGGGGACAAAGGCCATCTCCGGCAGCGAACAATCAAATGCCACCGGGTCGTACTCCGGCACAGGTGCCTCCTTGCGCGGCTCCATCCTCACTACGGCACGGGAAGATCTTCCCGAATTGGACGAGTTCCCCGCGCCACTCTAGCTTCCCTCGTCATGCCTAGCGGCCGCATGGAGGAGGTCGAACTCTGGGAGGGCGCGGTAGAGAAGCTTGACTGGCATGGGGAGGTTGTTGTTGGTGAAGACGTGCACCGCCCTCTTCCTCGCTCTGTCTGACCTCACCACCCACCCCCGCGCCGCGTCAGACATATCTGACGGGTCGAATGGGAGGTGATGACCCACAAGTATAGGGGGGTGTATCGTAGTACTTTCGATAAATAAGAGTGTCGAAACCAACGAGGAGCAGAAGATGTTGACAAGCAGTTTCGATGAAGGAATAACTATAAATACTGGAAGATAGATTTGTAGGAGTTTTTGATATTGCAGATAAATAAAGTGCGAGTAAATAAAATGCAGTAGTAATAATTGCAGCAAGTGGCCCAATTCTTTCTTCAGCAAAGGACAAGCCGGTGGGTTTACTTATGATTAACAAACGTTCTCGAGGACACACGGGAGGTTTCTGTCAAATGCTTTTGTTCCATGCAGCTAAATAATTTTAGTTGTTTTGATAAGTGTTGTGTGGGTGAACCTATGATACTCTGGGCCCTCTCGGTGATATCACATCGACACCGCTTGCAAGCACGTGACTAGGTTACAAGGATGTCATATCACAGAAACGAGAAAAGAGTACTTGTTGGTAACGAGATCGAACAAGGTATGGTTGATACCAATGATCGGATCTCAGACAAGTAAAATATCGCGAGACAAAGGGAATAGTCACGACGTTGATGGTTCACATGATCATGAGAGTCATCGTTGAATACATAGGGGTCATCGCGGATCTCCAGATCCCGCTGTTGATTATTGATCGGAGAGGAGTATCGATCATGTCTATTCTATTCGCGAGCCGTAGGGTGACGCACTTAAGGTTCGATGACGCTTTTGAGAGGATACGGAATATCAGAGAAAAATTTGGACAACGCCGGAATTGTTTCGGGGAATATTGAAATAGTCACCGGAATTGTTTCGGGGAATATTTCAAGGTGGTATATTTTAATGTTTGATTAAAAAATAGTTTGTTAATAGGATTAACAAATATTAAAATAAAGAAATAAAATTGTTTTATTTATTTATTAAAGAAAACCCTTGGAATTTTGAGTGGGAATTGATGAGAGAATGAGTGGGTTGAGTGGAGACTCCACCCACTTGATGAGGGGAGAGGTGGAGGCACCAAAATTTCGTGGCTGCCTACCCTCCTATAAATAGAGGGCATGAGATCCCTCTCCCTCACACACTTGGTGTCATCTCTATCTCCATCCTCTTGCTGATCCACCTCATGTTCACGCGCTTGACGAAGCTCTGAACGAAGTTTTCTCCACCACACCACGCTGTCGTGCTGCTGGTTTCCGAGGGATCCTTTACTTCCGCCTCCCCACTGGATCGAGGGAACAGAGGTCGTCATCAACCGTACGTGTGACCGATCACGGAGGCACCGCCGGATTGCGGTGCACATCTTCTCGCTCTCGGGATCGGTGTGAGTACGACTACGCCAACAACGAGATTTGATCTCGTAACGCTTTGTGTCTTCGAGGGAATGTTCACCTTAACCCTCTCTTTGCCTGTTACCTGTCATCTCCTAGATTAGATCTTGCCCATTTGGGTTTATCGCGCGTAGGAATTTGTTTGTTTTCTATGCAACGAACCCTTCAGTGGTATCAGAGCCAGATCTATGCGTAGATGTTTTGTACGGGTAGAACACATATGAGTATGTGGGCGTTGATGATCATGTTATTGCCTCCTTGAGTATTTTATGATCTTAGAGGCATAGTTGGATGAAGCTTCCATAGACTAAGTTTACGTGTACTATGTACGCGAGAATTGTCTCACTTGTGGCTGAGGGGGTGTCCGTTTCTCCAACTATAGTTAAGATCTAATCTACGAAGGGTTGGTAAAAATATGTTTATCAACGTTGTGGTTCATGTTCGTAGGTATGAACGGTTTTATCCTCGAAAGCCTTAAGCCACGTAAAATGTGCAATAATAAATTAGAGGCGTCTAACTAGTTTTTGTTGGTCATGTGATGTGATATGTTCAATGGTACAAATTTGATTATGAGATGATCTCTTTTGTAAATTATTGATATACCGAAAGGTATCCATATGGTTTCCTTATTATTGATGGACAATCAAGATGGGGGTTCCATGGAACTTGGTACCACGCCGGTGGAATGATGGAGATCAAGTGCAAGAAGGACCATATCATATCACATTATCCTTACATGTGATGTTAATCCTTTTTATGCATCTTATTTTTCTTAGAGAGTGACGGTAGCATTATAAGATGACCCCTCTCACTTAATATCAAGATAATAATGTGCTCTTCCTTAAGTATGCACCGTTAAGAAAGTTCGTCGTTTCGAGACACCACGTGATGATCGGGTGTGATAGACTCAACATTCGCATAAAACGGGCGTTTTCAAGCCTAGCATGTACAGACATGGCCTTGAAACACACGCAATACTATGGTTCTACTTGGAGAGCCTAGCATGTACACACATGGCCTCGGAACACGTAACCGAAAGGTAAAGCATGAGTCATATGGATGATATGATGAACATGTCGATGTTCGCCTTTGCAGCTACATCATCTCACGTGATGATCGGTTTTGGTGTAGTGAATTTGGTTCGTGTAATCACTAAAGACGACTAAGAGGGATGTTGTTTTTGAGTGGGAGTTCATTGAATAATTTTGAATTAACTTGAACTTATTTATCATGAACAACTAATCAAAGTGAATTTTCACAAATTATAGTATTCATTGGCATCCACATAACTACCTTACACTTAGATTATTAATTGAGATATAACTGTTATGATCTGGTAATAATCATTTAAGATTGGTACCGTATTAGTGAAATTTAAAATTGAGTCGTATTGTAGATTTTTGGTATGTCCTACCTAGCTCCATATGGTTAATGATTGATTGATCTAGAGAGCAAATAATTCCTACTTAGAATCCAGAGTCATGGTTGCTTCCATATTACTTTATCTTCAAAAGAATGTTTTGTTGATCAAGGTGATTTAGGAACTAAAAAGAATTATTTTCAGAAACAATCAAGTGAAAGATATATTGATATCTAGAAACTTATTTGTGGCAACATGACTGAGTATAATTTAGCGTGGCAATGTATGCTTATATTATTTGAATATATGCAATGATTGAAGATGCTAGGCGTTTGAATATTCCAAGAAGTTGGGCGCTGAAATTATCCTCTAAATTCCTTCCTTCGAGCTATATTATCTTAATCATAAAAAAATTATGATGGGATGGATTAAAAGTATGGGTAAAGTTGTTTACCTTACTTGGAGATTGCTAAGAGTGGCATATAGAAGAATACTATTAATATGGTGATATTAGTAGAACAATCAAACTCCAAGTATGACTCAATGGGTGATAGTATATGACTAACACGCCAAAGAAAATGAGCTAGTAAGACTAGCATTGTTTGATGTTGAATGATTCTGCTGTGAAGGAAAGGGAATATTGAAAATAGAATTACAAAAAGATATATGGCAGAAAAGAAGATAATTGGAGAAGTCCAGCTCAGGAGTATATGCTTGATATACAAGTTGTAGATGTATTTCTAGTTAAAAAAGTATTTTTGGGGTATTTTTATACCACATTGGTTGGTATGAGTTGTCATACAAAGCAACGCAATGCAAGAAATACAAGGGCCTAGAAGAAACTAGTAATAGATGTGGAATCGATTATGACAAGAACAGTAATAAAGTGTTATTGTGTTCATTGTCGTATCGAACCAAACATTCAAGATTTATTTTAAGATCTTAATAAGTTGTTATTTTGTTCTGGTCTTTTGTGAGAACAAATGGGATTGTTCAAACTATGACCATATTCTATAATTGATGGATATGTTAATATAAATCATGTTGATAAAGTAAACATCTATAAGACTAAATGCTAAACGTTGCAAGACGTAAAAGAGTTTCACTTAAATTGTGACACCACTATTTTAGTTCATATCAGAAAGGAAAACATGAAGGAACTCCATATTGATGGACTTCCGGAGTCATTTTGTTTTGAATAAATTAACGCTTGTGAGACCTCTTCCAAAAGATGACTAGAATTCCGTTCTTAGAACAAAGTAGAATATACGACTAATTTAGTGGACATTATACATATTGATGTACATAGTCCATTATGTGTAGTAATGTATGGTGGATTAATATTTCCTTCATAAAATTATGTCGATGATTTGAGTAGATATGTGAGTATATCTATTTAAAGATAACGGAGTTTGAATTTTTGAATTGGTTCAAATGGTTGTTAATATGACGTAAAAAATCATCTTAACAAGATAATCAAGTATTTATGATTGGATCATAAAGGATAAAGTTTGATTTACAAGTTTAGCAAAACATCTGAGGAGTTGCATAATTGTTCTACAACTTATACTTCTCGAATACCCCACATTAGTTTGGAGTATTCAAGAGACAAAATCAAACCTTGTTTGACATGGTAAGATTAATAAAAATGCCATTATAATTTTGTAGTTTATACATTAGTGACAACCGCTTTTTCACTGAAAAGAGCACCATCATGATCCGTTGAAATTGACAACATATAGGATATGGTTTGGGTAGTGACCCGAATTGTCATTTTCTTAAGTTTTGGTACGCATAGCATGTGTAAAATGTTTAAACCAAAATAGGATAAATATATGTTTATAAGGTTATCCCAAATAAAACATTGGGTATTTCTCCTATCACCGTACCAAAAGACAAATGTTGTTTGTCAGAAATGGTTGATTTCTTGAGAAAGTAGTTCTTGCGAAACAAGTGAGTAGGAGGACAGTACAAACTCAACGAGATTAGAGAATCTTTGTTATTATGTCAAGAGTAGCGTAGCACTGGAAGTTGTTCCGGGGTTTCCTATTTTGACTAAGTAGAAGACACTACAAATGTTGTAGATACTTCAAATGAGTTTGCGAACTGAACCACAAAAGTCCTAAAACTTTGTACTTAGACCAACTTATGGTTTAAGAGTAAAGTATTGTTTTGACAACAAAAGGACTTGGACCTTATAAAGGAAGCAAATGGCCCCGACTTCGTAAAATTGACTATGAGTCATTATATCCGCCATAGTATCCTTGTATGAATATCAAGTATGTGACTTGGTAGTTCTTTCGATAGGATTGATGCCTAACGATAGCAAAAGGGTCTATATAGCAACAAAGACATGCATTTTAACATCCTTTGAAAGTTGTACTTATCGAAAAGTTGTTTTCGACGAAGTTCAAAGATGTCGCACCCGGACTTCTAAAGGATACTCGCCGTTCCGTTGAACAGTAGTAGATTGGATTACTGGGCTTACCGGCTCCCGCGTCCTCTTACGAGTAGGCCAACACACGTATGTGTGACAACCAACCCCTATCTGTTCAGCGTCGACGTAAACTATCCCATAGAAATCAGGATACTTCCATTGACGTACTTCAAACCATACACACATGGTACGTCAACGGCGTTTAACAAGTGATATCACAACAGATCTCTACGACACAAAAGTTTGAAATAAGTTGCAAATGACTCTCATTAGAGCAGAGATAGCAGATACAATCATTCAAAGGGCACATGCCCCAACAATACATCATTACATCACAGCGGAAGCATCCAAAATGTCTGAGTACAGACAAGAACCAAATAGGCCTAAGAGGCCGGAAACGAACAGACGGAGCCCATCCACGAAGTCTCGGATCCTGCCCGGGTCCGCTATCTACTCGTCAGCAGTATCGTCATACTCCACGTAGTAGCCACCATGTAGATCTTCGGAAACGTAGGTCTACGGAAACCACAGCCCCAAAGGGGTCAGTACATAAACGTACTGGCAAGCAAGACTCACAGTTCACCAAAGTGTAACCCGTCAACACCAAGCATAGATGCTTTGGGTTCAACGGAAGGAAAGGGATATAAAAGATGCTGCAACTGGCTGCGCTAACCAACTACAGAGATTCTACCACTTCCGGCTAACAGAAAGGAGATAAGATCGAGGATTGTAACCAACTGAAAGATAACTTCAAACAAACCCATCCTGGATCTCGCCCCTTATCCAAAGAAGCAATCCGAGGATAACTCACACAGTTGAAATAATGATGGTTCAAATTATTGTGTCAATAAGCCTATAACTAGTCAAGTTATTAATCATTGGGTGTAAAGTTGTTAATCATTAGGTTTAAGTTGTCCTGAGTACTTGTTAGCCAGTACTTTCACCAAGTAATCCATAACAGCGGAAAACACGGCTTCTCGAGAAGATTATCCCTGCAGGGTTGCACCAATTTGGCCGTACACGTATGAATAACCCGCCAGATGGGATGCCTCCCACCAAGCGGGGCACTCAGCACAACTCAACTCTTCTTCGCATCAAGCCCAGAGCACCACGTGATGTGCGTGCGCGGCTAATCGAGCCCCACGAAGAAAAGGGGACCCTCATAGCACTGGAAGACCACGCCGCCCTAAATGCCGACTACAAACGTTCCACCCTGGCCTGGGCTCGCAAGATCATGCATGCAGCAAATGGAAAGCCCGAACTACGTGTGGCGATTTGGACGAGATGCGAATCGAATCAAATTGAGGGGGGCGCCCATACTCGCTTCCCACATACGGTTAGTGCGCTCATCATCGATCAGTAGACAAGACCCTTTTCCTATTAGGGTCGACACTAGCAGGCCTCAAAACCACCCTGGGCCTCCTGCCGGTGCCTTATCATCAAATTTATTATTAATAGTAACATTAGCATGATTGATTGATTAAACATCGAGCCCCCAGAACGTAAAAGAGTAGTAACAGAAAGTAACGGGTAACAGACTCGAGCAAAACAACCTAAGCATGCTAGTAAGACACGGGCTTCAACAAAAGGTTATAGGTATGGAGGTGAGGCAATATCAGGGTTAAAGGATACATGTGATAGGTTCGTAACAGAAACAACTATTCATAGGGCTAGCAGAATAGACAACGGAAAGTATCGGTATCCAATGTTGAAAGGAACACGATGGTTCATGTGAGTGATAACTTGCCTGCAAACCCAGTAGCCTGGTACTGAGCTAAATCCTTAGAAGGGATGTCGTAAGTATCGTCGGTCTCAACGTCGTTTGGTATCCGAGAAGAAGCAAACAAACAACGCAGAGGCAAACAATCAATAACATGGCATAGTGCACAAACATGGGATGATGCATGACCATTTAATTGATGCATAGAAATAAACTAGTTGACAAGATAACAACATGATTAAATGGACCCACATGCAATTGGATTGCATATGAAAAGCCCATGAATTATGGTTGAATTAATTGTTTTACAACTAACCAATAGATGAAAGTGGATTAGCATGATGCATGGATGAGGAAAACAACAAAATAACAACAATAGAATCAATTGGAAATAAGGTTTACCAAGTTTAGAAACTCACTTATTAAGTTAAGAAATTTTGGTTACTTAAAGGGTTACACAAGCAATTGTTGTTTTCACCACTTTGAATTGTTCAAAATTGATAACAAAGTTCATATTTGATAAGAACACACAATTTTAGGTGGATTGCATGTTTCACTTGTTGAAAAAGGATTTCAAATGATTTATTTATGAATTAAACAAGTGTAAGCAAGAATTAAATGAATTTAATTCAAACATGAACTTATTTGAATTTTTATTTGTTCAAGACATTTAGTGAAGTTTCATAGTTGAAAAGGTTATGCTTTTATGGTTTGAAAACATATTTTATATATCCCAAAAGAATTTGTTTTGATCAAGTTATGAATTTAGCAATATTAAATGAATTAAATAAGGTTTAAATTATTTAACCACTTTTAATTATTCAAAACATGAAACAAATTTTATATTTGGAAAGGTGGTTTAATTTTGCATGGAAAACATATTTCATTTGTGGAAATTGGATTTAAAATGAGCAAGTTATTATTTTGGCAATTTTAAATGCAATAATTAAGAAACAGTTGTTTTCAGCAATTTAAATTATTAAAAACAGCAAACAAAATTTATATTTGGAAAGTACATGAAAAATGGATTGGAAAACATATTAAGTTTGTTGGATTTGGAATTTTTATGCCCAAGTTATGAATTTTGCAAGTTTAAGTGAATTTGACAAGTTTTCAAATATTGCACCAATTTAAAATATTCAAAACAGTAAACAAATTTTATATTTGGAAAGAACATTTAATTTGGGACAGAAAACATATTTAAAAAGTTAAATTTGGAGTTACAATGATTTTCTTATGCAATTTACAAGATATAGTGCAAATCTGCCATTTTTAGTGAAACAGGGACTTAGAAAATAATTTGCAGGGGCTAGAAAAGAATTACAAGGACCTATTGGTGATTTTGTGAAGGTTCTGTGACCAAACAAAAAGAAACAAAAATGTTTGGTTTAATTGGGAGAGGGGGGAGTCGAACCCCTCCCCCTGTGCTGCGCGCAAGGGTTCCTCTACCACTGCGGTGGAATCTGTGTTGCTGTTTGGAAGGGAAACGGGGGGGTTTTGAGGTGCACCCCTCGGGCTTAACTGAACTTCGCCTGCACGTACTGAACCCGATCGTAAGGGATACAGGAGGGATCGCCGGCAGTGATCTCGGTGGCGGGCCGGCCGTGGCTCGCCGGAGGGCTGTGTGTTGCGGCCGTGTGGTGCATGCGTGTGAGAGGAAGGAGGGAGGGAGGAGTAGCGATCGGGGGGGGACGGCCTCACCTAGATGGCCTCGAGCAGGAGGGGGTCGGGGCGGATGCAGGGAGGCGGGCCGGCGAGGACTTGGACGGCGGCGGCGCCTCGGAGCTCCTCGAGGGCGGCCGAGAGGTCGAGGAGGGAGAGGGCGGTGCGGGTATTCCATTCCCGCACCCGCCCTGGCCGGAAGGAGAAGCTACCGGCGGCGATCGCCGGTGAAAGGAGGGCCTTTTTTTCGGTGTGGTGCAGGTTTTCAGAGAGCTTACAGAGAGGAAAAGCAGAGGGTGGAAGAGAGGGAGATCGAGGGGAGAGGCAGGGTGGCGGCGTTGTGGGAGGAGGCAGGCTAGGCTAGCTAGGGCAAGCAGGAGGGAGAGACTTTAAGGAGGCAGCAAGCTTGTGGTGGTGATTGAGGGAAGGCAACGTGGGAAGATCCTGGCCATGCCGTACCGTCAGACAGCGACAGGAGGGAGAACAGCGAGAGGGGGGCTGTGTGGGCTTTGGGAGAAGTGGGCTGTACTGGGTTCTCTCCCCCCCCCCTGAACCGTTGGCTTTTGATCCTTGTTTTTTTTTTTGTAAAAGAGATTGAGAGAAAGGAAAAGGATTTGGTTTTCTTATTTTTTTTTTGAATAACCTTCTCAGTAACTTTGCAAAAACAGCAATTAAAGCAATTTACCAATAACTTCAAAATTTTGGAATATTAATTTGATTGTTTTAATTGGTTAGTTGGACTCCAAATAAGGTTTGGGGTTTTTAATTTTTTTATGAGATGTTTTATTACTTTGCAAACAGTACTCAAAGCAAAGTTACCACCACTTCCAAAATTTTGGAGATGTTAACTTAGTTTTAGAGATGGGTGGTTGAATTTTTCAATAGGGTGTCCCTTGGGGTTTTGAAATAAACAATTTTTTTTATCCAATGAATTCAAACACTTATGACAACATTATTGAATTAATTTGTTTGCAAGATTTTAATTCTTAAGCCCATATTTTGAAGTAGCCAAGTAGGATTGATTTGATTTGAATTTGAGTTTTGAATGCAATTTATATTAGGTGGATTATTAAATGACAAATGAGAGTTGAGCTTATTATTATTTCATGGAAACAAATGGAAGTGTTAATTGAACCATTTTATTTGGAGAGTTTTGTTTTGCAATTTTCATAACTTTCAACAGGGTTGTTGCTTGGAAGAAAAATCATAATTGAATTTACAAAAAGGTTTGATTATTGGGTGTATTTTTATAGAAATAAAACAATAGTTTGGAATCACAAATTTAATGGAAGCAAATAATTGTTTTATTTTAAAATATCATTTTAGAAATTGTAACATCACAAGGATGAAACAAAAGGTTTGAATTTTGGTTTGAAATTCAAATAGAAAACAAAGGAAAACAAATGAAAACAGTTGGAAAACAAATGAAAACAGAGGAAAACAAATGGAAAACAAACAAAACAATTGCAATCAACATGATGCCATGATGCAAAACATAAAATAACAGAGAGAAAACATTCTAAAGGCTTATTTTTCAGACTTGGGATGTTACAAAAGAGTTGACTACTACAAGATTTGATCTTCCGTAGTGATGCTTAGTATTTGCGGATAGTTCTAGCAAAGTTACATATTATGATATTTAAGTTGAATAACAAAACCAACTCTCCTCTCGAAAAAGTTTGATCAAGGATGTGTACTTGACACGATTTGAGAGTTTTGTAAAATTCAAAAGATTGGTAGAAAGGTATGCACACTTCAATGGTTGAAGTGAGCATAACAAAGTTGAAATCTTTGCCTTAATGAAGTTATCAAAAGAGTTTGATTGCATCATGAACGATAAAGATGCTTGTAGAATTACAAGAAATTAAGTGGGAGCGATTTGACATATTTTCAATACTTTATGTAGATGACATATGATTGATTGGAAAATATGTATTTTTAAATTAACACGGTTAAGATTTTCATATTGATGAAAGGCTTAGAAGATATTGGGCATCGATATCTATAAGAGATGGCTTGAAGCGCCTGATATGATTGAAGCCAAATTATATAGATAAAATATTGAAGTAAGTCAATATCGAAATGACAAGAAGGAGTTCTTGTCACATGGAAAATAATTGAGCAAGATTCAAGTGTTTTGACACATGATGAGCATCATTGAAATTGAGATTTCTAAGTCACATGTTCCATGCTATGTACACAACCAGATGAGTCCCGTGCTATAAAATGTTATAGCAGGATAATTCATATGATGACTAGACAACAGTGGGAGAGATCATTATGCCATTTCGTAAATGTTAAGGATGTGTTTTCCTATGTAGTAATGACTAAACATTTGTTGTAATATGTTACACTAATAGTCTTGTCATCTATTCAAATAATTTTATCTCAATTCAAATATGTGATGAAGGGTAGCACAATAGGCTGGAAGAAAGTTCCATGCTGGATTTGAAAGAGTTCCAAAATTAAAGTATTGTGACGGATACTAGAACAAAGGCTAAGTATATCGTTGTGTTGACAACAAAATAATAAGAATATTTTGTGTCAAGGAGTTCTTTATTGAACTTGGTGACTTTCCAAGAATGCTGACACTATGAAACTACATTTTCACTGTCGGATATATACCAACTAGGGGTATATCAGATGGTAGTCTAAAGTGCCGGATTACCAAGGTGGCCTAAATGGTAATGGGCTATGGTCCGTTAGGCGGCCTAGTAAGCTGATGCACAGAAGCCGGATTCTAGAAGAACCCGGATCACGGCCCACGTGATCTGGCTTGGAGTGGAAGGCGGATTCCTTATTTCCCAAGTTAGAGAGTTATCGTAGTCTTCTAGGTTTCCTACTCTGTTTTCCCTAATCCGGCTGTTATATAAAGCTGGACGGGAGATATGATAGATAGACAAGAAGCTAAAGGCTAACTCGCCGAGAGGTTGATCCTTGACGAGCAGCCAATAGAACCTCACATTGTACTCTGTATTTCCAAGCTTTAGTCCTGAATAGTGAGTTTGCAGGAGTAGGAACGTCGCATTACTGCGCCGTACCGAACCTGGGTAAAAACCCTGTGTCATTGTCCTTCGCACAACCACGTCCCCCACGTCTCTATCGGTAGTCTCATGGCACCCCCGTCTATGAAATCTACTGCGATGTCTCGAAAGTTGGCGCCCACCGTGGGGCCAGAGACGTCAGGCGTTAAGTTTCAATCTGGGATACTCGGCGGGATCGGCAGTTCCATAACTGTTGGAAGCTATGAGTTCGACAACGACGTTGGACGCTTCCTCGACAACGGATCTTACATACCGGCGCAAAATCATATGGTAAGTGCCTGCGTGTTACCGATTGGATCTGCAAATATTTTTATCGGATTAACTGCAGAGGCCATGGGGTTTTGCGGTGGAAGTAAATTTATCCCACCCGCCCTATACCCAGTCGAAGATGACTACGATACCGGGTTTTGCTCAGATCGCCGACATACAAGTGAATCACACTTTATCGGCATGGTGCAATCCGAGATCGCCGAAAACACGGATGAAAGTAATCCCGTGCAAGAGGCAGAAAACAACACTCCCACAACAGAGGTGGAAGATTCGACATCCGTCAGCATCACGACGAACTCGGAAGCTGACTCTGTACTAGACGCCATTGAGGCAAGATTAGAGTCGTAAACCGGATCGGATCACTTTGATACCGAAGACGAAGATGAAGACGCTTTCGAAAGAAAGGTCAAATCCTTCCAAGAGGGATTCCATGAAGTACTTATGGCAAAACCGGCTGAAAACACGAATGCCGACAATCAGGAAATCCCTAGAACGCCTCCGCCAGAGGAAGAGAGAGAAGAAGGAGAAACCTCTCCAAAATTCCCCGATGTCAAAGAATTGACAGAGGAAGAACCCTGCAGGAAACCTCCCTCTTCCAAGAAGAAACACAAAACTGCTAAAAAGCTCCAATATAAACTCCAGAAGAAGAAATTGGCTGATCCATCCAATGAAATCCCGGAAGTCGGAGACGCAAGCGGTGTGAAACCTTCGGAGAAGAAAACAAAAGAAATCCTTGTTCCGCCAATGACAGAACAAGAAGAACATGAGTTACTACAAACACCAGTGGGACTGCATGAACCCCCTGAAGTGCTAGAACCGAGGAGACAAACTCTCCAGAGGCAACAGCAACATCTATTCAGAACTCGCGAACACCTCGAAAAAACCCACGACGACATCAAGCTCATGAAGGAAGAAATCTAGGAATACGAGAGAAAGAATAGATCTGGAATTAAACCTACAAGGTTACCCGGAATTGTAAGACCGGAAGTACTGCCGCCAAAAGAAATGTTTCACAACCCATCTTGGCAAAAGCAGGTAAACGACAAAGATGCCAGAGGCGAACCAATATACAAAACCGCAGCAGAAAATGCGGAAGCAGCGTTCGCCATCCTCAACAATGATATGTACTCCAATGGTGAAAAACTTCAAGGGGTGTATGCGTTCTTAGGAAAAGCATTGCAACAACAACAGCGAGGACATCAGCGATCAGGGAAGTTGCATGACGACTCAGCCCTATGTAAAACAGCTACATGCGCCGCTGGAGCAACTGGACCAGAAGAACCAGGAGATTCAAGCAATTCAAAAGAGAAGAAAGCAGATCCGAGAAAAGACAAGAAAAATCCCGACAACAAGGATGAAGCGTCTAGAACCGGATCCCATCTCCCAAAAGACGGACTTAGTCCTCGCGATCGGGAAGAAAAGCACCGGAATGACGGTAAAGCAATGCCACCTCCGAGACGCCTAGCCGAAAAAGCTGGAAGGCAGGATATACCTCACAGGCGTGAGAGATCCCGGACACCCCCGAGAAATAAGGAAAGAAACAGGACTAGAACTCCACCTTATCCAAAGGGGCAAGATCTCGGAAGAAATAGAGAGAATACCGGAAAAGCGCGTTCGCGCCACAATGGAAAAGAAAGGAGCAGATTCCCTTCTGTCCATTCAGCCGGCAGGTACTCCGCACACATGGATAGAGCGGAAAGAGACGAGTTATACTTTGGACCTAAGTGCTTCACAGATAGGATCCGAAGGATAACCCTACATGCTGGCTTTGCCAAAGTTGGTCCAACATACCAAAAATATACCGGCAGTACAAACCCGGATACCTGGCTCTCAGACTATCATACAGCCGTCCAGATCAACAATGGGACAGACTTGGAAGCTGTAAAGTTTCTTCCCCTAATGTTACTGGATGGAGCCAGAGATTGGATCAATGGATTACCCTCCAGAACTGTCGACAGCTGGGATGATATGGCTCGAGTATTTACTCAGCATTTCCGGGGAACCTACAAACGCCCGAATAGCATTAACCAGCTAAACCGTTGCACCCAATTTGAGGACGAACCATACGTGGATTTCATCTCAAGATGGACGGTAATGAAGAATAGTTGCTCTGGCGTAACTGACGTTCAAGCAATGCATGCTTTCGTCAATGGCCTAAAACCCGGACTTGTACCGTTCATGATTGGCTCCAAAAGGCACAAAGATCTCGGATCAATGCTTACAACCGCCAACGAACACGCTGCAGCCGAGGACGACATCAGGGCAAGAGGAGGCAATATCGATACATTGATACATGCCAAAAAGAACCCTCGCCCTGAGAAAAAAGGAACTCTAGATGCAACACAGAAACACAAAGAGGTCAACATAGCCTTTGGAAGGGAAAATGGAAATAGGTGGAAAGGATGCAGTACCGAGCCTATAAACTACACCAAAGAAGAGTGGGAGAAAATCAAGTCGGAAAACTGTGTCCACCACTCGCAATTTGGGAAGCCTACTCATACTAACGCACAATGCCGCTTGAACAAGCATATGAAAGACAGTGCAGGATCCGGAAACAAAGGGAAGAATTCCAAGAGGAAGTTTTCCAAGCAAAAGCCAGAAGCCAAAAAAGAAGACAGTGAATCGTACACTGGCGAAAAAATCTAGGAACAACAGCGAAAAGGCGAGCCCAAGTTTTCGAGAATTGATGGAGAATGCAACCTAACTTTCCTGGCAACTCCCTCAGCAAAGGTGGCAAAGAGAACGCTTCGAGAAATAAACGCGGTTGTCCCTGCAACCCCGAAGTTCTTGAAGTACTCAAATACACCAATTACCTGGGATCAGTCTGATCATCCCGGGAATATCCCTGAACCCGACACACAAGCTCTAATTGTAAGTCCTATTGTTCAAAACATTAGGCTAAAAAGAGTGCTGATGGATGGAGGATCCAGCATTAACATAATGTACCTTGATACACTGAAGCATCTAAAAATCTCCGAGACCCATCTCAACCACAGCAACATACGTTTTCACGGCATCGTCCCAGGCAGACAAGCACGATCCCTAGGAGAAATTTCCCTAGATGTAACCTTTGGAGACAAAGATCACTTCCGGCAGGAAAAAGTATCCTTCGAGGTTGTGCCGTTCGAAAGCGTGTATCACGCGATACTCGGACGTCCAGCTTTCGCCAAATTCATGGCAAGATCATGTTATATCTATAACAAGCTGAAGATGCCAGGACCCAAAGGAGGAGTAATCACCATATCTGGAGACTTCAAATTGGCAAACGAGCTAGAAAAAGAAAACGCCCTTTGCGCCGAGAAAGTCATAGAAAAGGAAGAGTTGAAGGAGCTGGCCAAAGAGGTATTGCCGACAGAAATGCCGGCAGGAAAAGAAAGCCGGAAGCCAGCAGATAGCTTCAAGGCTTCCGAAAACACAAGACAGGTAATCCTAGATCCCAAAGATCTGACAATATTTGTCGTAGTGGGGACTGGGATGACCGACAAATAGGAAGGCGAGCTCATCAAGTTCCTCCGTGAGAACTGGGATATTTTCGCTTGGTGTCCAGCGGACATGCCAAGCGTACCCAGGGAACTTGCTGAGCATCAACTCAAGGTAATTCCAGGATCGAAACCCGTCAAACAAGGTCTCCGTCAATTTGACGGAAGAAGATGGAAGGCTATTGGCAAGGAGATTATCCGGCTTTTAGCAGCAGATTTTATCCGGGAAGTTATACATACTGAATGGTCTGCAAATCCAGTATTAGTCCCGAAGAAAGATACTACTGCCCTTAGAATGTATATAGATTACACCGGCCTGAACAAACTGTGTCCAAAAGATAGGTTTGCGTTACCGCGAATCGATCAAATAATAGATGTCACTGCAGGCTTTGAGCTTTTATGCTTTTTGGATGCATATTCCGGGTATCATCAAATACGCATGAAAAAGGAAGATCAAATCAAAACTTCATTCATAACCCCTTATGGGACGTACTATTACATAACCATGCCATTTGGCCTGAAGAACGCAGGTGCAACCTACCAGCGTTGCATGCAACGGTGTTTGCATAGTCAGATTGGCAAAAATGTCCACGTTTACGTGGACGACATTGCTGTCGTTACCAAAGAAAAAGAAACACTCCTTGAGGATTTGCGAGAAACCTTCGAAAATTTGCGCGCTTATAAAATGAAGTTAAATCCATTAAAGTGTGTGTTCGGGGTTCCCTCAGGAAAACTTCTGGGTTTCATCGTTTCTCATAGAGGAATAGAAGTAAACCCGAAAAAGATCAAAGCAATCTTAAACATCTCCAAGCCTACGTGCGTAAAAGATGTGCAAAGATTGACGGGTTCCGCTGCAGCCGTCAGCAGGTTTATTAGCCGGCTGGGGATAAAGCCTTGCCACTATACAAATTGTTGAAGAAATCCGACAAATTTGAATGGACAGAGGAGGCAGATTCAGCGCTAACCCAGTTGAAGGAAACTTTGATGAAAGCTCCGATTTTGGCATCCCCAAAAGACGAAGAACCTATGTTATTGTACCTTACGGCTACAAATCGGGTTATTAGTGCGGTAATTGTTGTGGAAAGGAAGAAAGACGAACAAAGCATACCAGACCAGCATCCGGTATATTACATAAGTGAAGTTTTCTCCGAGTCCAAACAAAGGTATCCACACTACCAAAAACTGGCATATGGCGTATTTTTCGCATATAGGAAACTTCGCCATTACTTCCAAGGACATTCCATAACAGTGGTATGCAAAGCGCCACTAGGGGATATAATAAACAATGCGGAGGCAACTGGCCGAGTAGCCAAATGGGGCATCGAGCTAGCAGCATTCGACATTAAGTACCAGCCTAGGACGGCAATAAAATCCCAGGTTCTGGCAGATTTTGTCGCCGACTGGACGGAAGCAATGGAAAAAACACCAATGCCGGAGTCCGAGTACTGGATCATGCACTTTGATGGATCCAAGATGAAGGAGGGCGCTGGAGCTGGTGTAGTTCTAAAATCCCCTAAAGGAGATACAATGGAGTATGTATTACAAATACACTTCAACGCCAGTAATAACGTGACAGAATATGAAGCTTTGCTCCACGACTTGCATATTGCAAAGGAAATAGGTGTCAAACGCATCCTATGCTATGGCGACTCAGATTTGGTACAACACAAGCTCAACCAAACTTGGGACGCCAAAAGCCCTATAATGGCCGAATACCGGAGAACGGTGGACGAGTTTGCCATCTGTTTATTTGGATTCGGAGTACTCCATGTTAAAAGGGAGGAAAATTGGAACGCGGATGCATTAGCCCGCATGGGGTCAGAAAGGGTCAAAACCCTACCACCAGGGGTTTTCGTCCAACATTTGTACGAACCATCGATAAAAGGTGGAGATGTTGATTATCCTCTGGCTTCCGAGTCAATTGAAGTCATGCTCGTTAACCCGGATTGGACAATCCCATATTTAAACTTCTTAGTTGATCAGAAGTACCCGGATGGAGCAGACGAAGTCTTGCAAAGACAGATTCAGCGTCGATGCAAAGGATACACGGCAATTAATAATTGCATGTATAAACGCAGCACTACCGGAATTTTTCTGCGATGTATCTCGCTAGAAGAAGGACGAGAAATCCTGCAAGAAATCCATGCTGGAGATTGCGGACATCATGCTCAATCAATAAGCATAGTCAAAAAAGCATTCCGTGCGGGGTTTTTCTGGCTAACAACCAAGACAGACGCTGAGCACAGAGTAAACACATGTGCAGGATGTCAATATTACGCCAAGCAGACAAATATGCCAGCCCAAGCACTCAAAACTATCCTCATTACATGGCCGTTTGCGGTCTGGGGGGCTAGATATGATGGGACCATTCAAAACTGCCAGAGGCGGACTTACGCATCTACTCGTTGCAGTGGATAAATTACCAAGTGGGTGGAGGCCAAACCCATCAAAAAACTTGACGGTGTAACTGCCAGAAATTTTATCATTGACATAGTCATGAGATATGGCGTTCCACACAGCATAATAACCGACAACGGGACACATTTCTCTATTGGAGAGCTGGCAAAATATTGCCGACAAACGGTAAGTCGCCTAGATCTCGCATCTGTGGCACACCCGCAATCCAATGGTCAGGTTGAAAGAATGAATAGCTCAATCTTACAAGGACTACGCCCAAGACTCGAATCTCCTCTTCATAGAGCAGCTGAGGCATGGGTAGAAGAGCTACCTTCCGTGCTTTGGAGTATTCGAACGACACCAAACAGGTCAACTGGGCAAACCCCGTTTTTCCTAGTTTATGGTGCGGAAACAATTCTCCCAACGGACATGATCCATGACATCCCAAGAGTGCAAGATTTCGATGAATCAGATGCCGAAAATGCACGACAGGATGTCGTCGATCTCTTAGAAGAAGAACAAGAACTTGTGCTTCAAAGATCCGCCATCTACCAGCAAGGTTTACGAAGTTATCATAGTCGCAAAATCAGGCATCATTCTTTTAAAGAAGGTGACCTAGTGCTAAGATTGGTGCAGCAAAGAAAGCACAAACTGGCCCCAGTATGGGAAGGACCATTTGTCATCAGTAAAGCCATGAAGAATGGATCATATTATTTTGTAGACATTCGCGATACGGAAGACGATCCCGAGAAGCCGAATCGCAAAAGAAAGAGAAAGATAGATGATGAACTAGGAGAGACAAAGAGGCCTTGGAGTATCCAGCAGTTACGTCCCTTCTATACTTAGTTCAATTTCTATGTAAACATCTTTGAGATCATGAAATAAAGTTGTCAGAATTCTTAAATCCACGTTTTTACAAGTTTATTATAGTACAAAGCATGATTCCGTCTTATCTATTTCCCAATGATCTTACAAAAACCTCAATGTTAACCCGAATTGTGCCTGCGTGCTCGGCGTTTAAAAACTGAATGATTTTCAGCCTACTAAAGGTTAAAGGAAACTCGGATTGTGCCTGCGTGCCCGAGCTTCATTCAAAAAGTTCCTTACTTTTCTCTAAGCATTATCTGATTGTTTATGTGCTGGGTCACTGGAGCTAGTAAGTCAAAATGCCTTTAGTATGATCCATGTTTCCAAGTTTAAACTGATCGGTTTTACCCAGTAACTTGGCGTGAAGATTACAATACTACTGAGCCATTTCAAACGCTAAGAACAGTTAAAGCACACAAACCAGACAACTTGGAAGATAAAGGAATATAAAACCCGGAAAACTTGCAAAGGATTTCATAAAAATTAAACTGCAAAAGGCGGAGTACTTGTTTATACAAAAGAATAGAAGCATTACAATATAAATTACATTGTAAAGTGCAGTAATGCTCCTATTTCCTATTTCCACCATCCAGGACAAGGAGAATTCTTCAAGCATCCGAATCTTCCTCGCTGCTGTCATCCTCGGGGGCTTCTGGAATTTCTTCTTCCGGATAGGTGATGGAGATGTTCACCATAGAGGCGATCTTGGTGGTGCGACCCTTGATCTCATCACAGATGGTGGTCCGCTGGGTCTCCGTATATCCAACAGGGATACCGGACGCCACACGCCAAGATTTGGCACTGGGATAATGCATACGCATAAGGCCTAAGGCCATGCGTGCACCACCCCGTGCCGCGGAGCGCAAGGTGGATTCCTTGGATTCCGCCACCTCCAGGATAGCTTCCGGAAGTTTCTCAACTTCCGAGAACTCCCCAGTTCTTGCGGGAAGGTACTTGTTGACCAGCTGGATGCCTGCAGCTCGGATCGCAGTAAACACCTTCCCGAAAGCTCGGATTTTCTCAATCCGAGTAAGATCTAGGTCATCTCCTGTTTTTTCAAGACAAAATAACCTAAGAGTTAGCGGAAAAGCAGAGAAAAAAGTTAAGACATGGAAAATCCGGTAAAAGTTGATAACTTACCGAGAATCTTGTCCATCTCGGAGCCTTCCTCCAGACGCAGGTTCAAGGCGTTCTCCAAATCTTGGATAGTGGCCTTGTCCTTGTCCGCTTGTTGGGAGGCCTTGGATTGAGCAATTGCAAGAGCCATATTGCTGGCCTCCAGATCTTTTTGAGCCTTCATAAGTTCCTTATGAAGGTCCAAGTTCTCCCGACGGAGATTCTCGGCATTGCCGGCATCTTCAGCTATTTGCTTGGCTTTCGCCAAAGCAGCTGAAAAGCAAGAAAAAAATCTGAGATAAGAAAACTCGGAAAAGTACTTAGCAAAAATTATGGACAAGGAACTACAGAGAACTAAAAGTATACCTGTTGTTTCCTTCAGCGCCAGCTGAGATGATGCTAGCTCCGTTTCCTTAACTTCAAGAATAGAGAGAGGGCTTCTAACCTCCTTATTCTTGACAGTTAGCTTGTTGAAAACTTCCATGTTTATGGTTTCAGCGGTTTGCTGAAATAGGGAAACGAACCAAAACACTTAAGTTAGAAACAAGAATGATAAAGATAGAAAGCATTAAGTGAAAATCATACATTCGACTTATTGCTTGGGGGCTAGAGATAATACCTAGCTCATCCGCTGTAAACCTGCCAAGTTTTCAGTGAACTCTTTTGCGTAGTCGGCAAAAAGAGTCCCAACTGTGCTAAGGCCCTCGTTGATATCTTTGAATTCCTTATCAAAGGTGGGAATCTCTTCCTCAGTTATCCGAGAAGGACCTCCCACCTCAGGGACCGCCCTTTCCCTCGTGTCCGTTTCCGGCACAATGGGCTGGCTGGTCTGCTGGGACTCGGTGTTGGGGGCTGCAGCATGCTCTTCTGTTGCTGCGATTGGTGTATCTGGAGCGGTAGCAGGAGAATGGTGTGGGCCTCTGCTGGACACAGCCTTGTGCCTCTTCAGCTTTTTCGGCTTCAGAGTAGAAGGAGGCAGGCTAAAAAGGAGAAAAAGCCAGAAAAGTTAAACTCCGAGGTAAAGGAAGAAAATCCCGACAAAGTAGAATAACCCAGATGTTCAAACCTGGAGGTGACGACGGGGACCCCGTCAAGATCAATGACTTCCTGGGAAGCGGAAATCTTCTTGGCTTACGTTCGCCGGCAAAGGCGGCGCGCAATGCCTCCAGATCGGCATCAGAAGCAAGTTCCGACTCAGGAAGTTCGGCAATCTGTCAAGAAGGGAAAAAATGAGTTGAAAGCATGAAAACCAAGTAAACGACAAGGATTTAAACCCAAAAGGCGAAAAATGTACCTTGGGAGCCGGATTCGCGGCCGTATACATTGGCCGGCTTTCTTCGTATTGGTCGCGGGATGCGACCAATTGATTTGCGCGTTTCTGCAAATCCTTTGCCGACCAAACCGTGTCGGTTGTCCGCATAGCATCGCCATCTCCCGAGTATTCGCAGAGGAGGCGAGCACCGTGATTCGCCAAAGGCTGAATCCGCCTTTCTAACCAGCAAAGGACTGTGTCCATGCCGGTTAGAGGCGGATCAGAAGCGACGAGCTTTGCGATGCACCGCTTGATCCTGAGAAGATCCGGCGGCAGGGTTTGAACTGCTTCAGTTCCCCAATTTTCTTGGGGAACAGCGGTGGTGTTCGAGAAAGGTGGAACCCCGGTGGTTTTCCTAGGAAAGGGAACGTCGGGATGATAAAAGAAGGAACCCGTCCCAAATTTGACGGATTCCGATGTTTTAATCTTGGGGAACCAGTCCTCCCTAAATCTCCGAAGAGTGAAGGAAATGGTCCCACAAGTTGGGAGTGCGCCCTCCTAAGAGTTCCGCTTAACCCCAAAACAGTAAAGCCAGAAATCTAACCTAGGTGCTATACCTAGATATCCCTCGAAACGGGCGTGAAATCCGGCTAAGTAGAGGATGGAGTTGGGTGACAGATTATGGGGTTGGATGTTGTAGTGGGCTAGAATTTGGAGGAAAAAGGCGGACGGCGGAAGACCCATACCTCTCTGAATATGGGAGGAGAGGAGGACGCGTTCTCCGTCTTTCGGCATGGGCTCGGTCTCGTCCTCCGGGAGCCGCCATTTTCCCCTAAGCACGAGTCCTTCCTTCTCCATTGTCGGAAGGAGGGATGGCGGAATACTGTTGGCACTCCGGTTGCCGGCAGTTTCCGCCTCTTCTTCGGCTCCGGCGGCGGCGGACGCAGCGGCCTCCACGGCCGCGAGCTCGTCTCCGACGAGCGTGATTTTCTCCTCTACCGTCTCGGGCGCGAACGGTGGGGGAGGCGCGGAGGAAGATCCCGCAAGATCCGCGGAGGCGAGAGGGATTTCCTCGCCCTCCGCGCCGCCGGTGGCCTTCACCGGCTCGTCGCCGGAGGCTTGCACTGGCGAGTCCAGCTGCGGGTCCATCGTGGCGATTATCTCGTCTACGTCCTTAGCGACGGTGCGGGGCCGGGGAAGATGACGGAGATGCCATCGAGTGGCGGCGCTCGGTCGCTCCGGTGAGGTCCTGGGTGCTTCGTGCGCTCGGGAAGGGCTCTGCGAGAACTTGGGCGCTGGAGTGGTGCTGGGAAGTGAGAGCGGAAGGTTTCCGAGGAGGACGAAGACGGCTATTTATAGCCGGAATCTCGTCACGATGCATGCTAACGGCTCTTTTGACCGTTGGATGATCAACGCGTGTCACTCGCCGGAAATTCCGGGAAATGAAACGATGGGTGATTATTGCTATCGCCTTGTTTCCCGTGAGAATCTGTCAGAGATATGTTTCTGGGTTTCCCTCCTGTAACCCAAACGTCCCTTACGTCAGCAAGGTTAAAGCGTTGACGTAGGAAGTTCCTTCTCCGCGAAGATTCGTGGAAGAAAAGCCGGATTTTCTGGATTCCGAGTTTTGCGTTGTAACATCCTTTGAGGAGAAAAAGAAGAATCAAGACTGCAGGCCGATATTTCCTGGAAAATATGCATTCGGCGAAAGACGGCGAATCCGAGTCTTAATCCTTCTTGGGGGCTACCGTCGGATATATACCAACTAGGGGTATATCAGATGGTAGTCTAAAGTGCCGGATTACCAGGGTGGCCTAAATGGTAATGGGCTATGGTCCGTTAGGCGGCCCAGTAGGCTGATGCACAGAAGCCGGATTCTAGAAGAACCCGGATCACGGCCCACGTGATCTGTCTTGGAGTGGAAAGCGGATTCCTTATTTCCCAAGTTAGAGAGTTATCGTAGTCTTCTAGGTTTCCTACTCTGTATGCCCTAATCCGGCTGTTATATAAAGCCGGACGGGAGATATGATAGATAGACAAGAAGCTAAAGGCTAACTCGCCGAGAGGTTGATCCTTGACGAGCAGCCAATAGAACCTCACATTGTACTCTGTATTTACAGGCTTTAGTCCTGAATAGTGAGTTTGCAGGAGTAGGAACGTCGCATTACTGCGCCGTACCGAACCTGGGTAAAAACCCTGTGTCATTGTCCTTCGCACAACCACATCCCCCCACGTCTCTATCGGTAGTCTCGTGGCACCCCCATCTATGAAATCTACTACGATGTCTCGACATTCACAATGTTAGGAACAGTGGTTTAAGCTGAGGAATTAAGGTTTCACCGGTTGACCAAATATATACAAAGCCATCTCATTAGAGAATGAGGGATGCGTGTAGGCGCAAAGAACATGCAAATACAATAGGAACTGAACAATTCAGATCTTTTTGATGATGTTTACCACATACGAAGCATGGTAATAACACTGAAACGCCATATGTGTGTGACGCCCCGGGATCGGGCACTATGCAGATTTCGGCATTTCCACCCAAATCCGCATAATAACCGATTCCAGGTTGCCACTTGTGATAACATTAAAACAGTTCACGAATAATCCACAACAACAACAGAGGAGGTATATACAAGACGACTCAAACGAGTCAAGGATACAACTGATACAGTACAAAGATCCAAATAACAGCGGAAGAAACAACATAGTGTCCGACTACGGACAAGATACAAATTGGACTAAGAGTCCTGAAGATAACCGAGGGCATCCAATCCCTGCCCAGGCCAAGCCGGAGGGATTTTCTAGCTAACGTCGTCAGACTTCAAACCTGTTGACTGAAATGTGGAATATGCAGCCACGAAAATGGATTCGTGGGTCAGTACTATTAAGTACTGGCAAGTCATACTCACAAGATACCAGCGTAACCAATCATCACAAGATACAAATACTTTGGGTAGAACGGAAGGAAGGGATTATTGCAAAGAAGCAGCACCGGGCTGCACTAACTAACTACAGAGACACGCTACAACTTCCGACTATTAGAGAGGGATAAGAGAGCGTATCAGAACCAACTACAACTACTCACCAAACAATACCCATCCAATGTTACCCCCTATTAAGGAAGCAACCCAAGGAAACTCACACTGTTGATTAAGGTGAAGTTCAGGTTATTGTGACAATATTCCTATTACTAGTCAAATTATTATTAATTAGGTGTAAGTTGTCTGAGTACTTGTTAGCCAGCACTTTCACCAAGTCGTCACATAACCGCGGACGACACAGCTTCTCGAGAAGATTTATCCCTGCAGGGGGTGCTCCAGTACCCGTACACACTCAAGCCACCAACTAAAACTCAGGTTGGCTCGACACGGCCCAAACCGTCTCTACAACCCATCCTAGGAGCCACGGAGCTATAAGGTCCCAGCCACGCAGCCGAATACTCAGCGCAAGTGTGCAAAACTCCCGCAGGACGCAACACCCCGGCAATACAGGCCTCGCCCTATATGCATCATCATCATCATAACCATCATAATCCTCATCAACCATGGGGGCGCCTCCCATTATGCATATGCACAAATGGAACGCCCGAACTAAGTGTGGCTCTTCGGACAAGCTGCAAATCAGGTCTATGTCGAGGGGGGTCCCATACTACCTCCCGGATGCGGTGAGCACGCTCATCATGGATCAATGGACAAGACCATTTTCCTAGTTTCGACACCAGCAGGCTCCAAACCCACGCCGGGCCTCCTGCCGGTGTCTTATCATCAAATTATTATTACCCCAGCCATTAACATGTTGTTGATTAAATTGAAACCCAACTATCAACTAAACAGGTGATATGAAAAAGGACAACAAGACTCGAGCGCAAACAACACTAAGCATGCAACTACGGCACAGGCCAACAAACAACAGGGTTATAGGTGTGGAGGTAAGGCAATATCGTGGCAGCAGGGTAACATGTGATGGGATCGGAACACAAGCATCGAAAAATACTAGGCTAGCATAAAGACAACGGAAAGAATCGGTAACAAGTGAGGAAAGGCAACATAGGTAGCAAGTGAGTATACTTGCCTGGAATCCAGCAAGTAGAGGTACATCTGCAGAACTTGTCGTTGCTCACATCATCTCAACGTCCTATCCGCGAAGAAGCAACGAACTATACAAACACCGGATGCAACAATTACTACTACGGCAAAAGATCCAGCATGATCGAGATATGGATGCATGACATGCGAGAATGCAACTTAACCAATTTAAGTGGAACCGGAGTCCCAACAATTAATTTAGAATGTTCAAGTTATTTATCTAACCATCAATTTAAATGTTGATTAGCATGGAAAACAGTTCATAGGTGAGTGACACAAAATTAAATGGAATAGGGCACCAATTTAATTGAGCACCCCAACACATTCCATGTTTGTTATTTAGGTGAACATGCATAGCACTAATAGAATGCAATATGGAAGATGCAAACCTGAACATGGATGGCATATTAATGTTCCTTGCATTTTTTCTGGTTGGAAAACATATTTTATATGTTCAAAAGAATTTAGTTTGATCAAGTTATTAATTTAGCAATTTTAAATGAATTAAACAAGATTTAAATTATTTAACCAATTTTAATTATTCAAAACAGGAAACAAAGTTTATATTTGGAAAGCTTGTTCAATTTTGCATGGAAAACATATTTTATATGTGCCATTTGAATTAAATTTGAATTAGCTATGAATTTGACCAAATTTGAAAGAGTTGTTTGAATTTGACTGTTTGAAACCATTTGAAATGTTCAAAACAGTATACAAATGGTTTAAACATGTAGAGAATTTAATTTAGCATGGAATACATATAAAGTTTGAATTATTTGGAGTTGTGGTTCGAAAGATATGCTCATTTGAATTTTTAGGGTTCATTTGCAAAAGTCAGGGACCTGCTGGTGATGAAAACAGAGAGAGAAGGGTGGCCGTGCGAAACAGAGAAAACCCAGGGGGCTGGGTGCAAACCGCCAGATCCAGATCTGGATCTGGGGATTTTTCTCAACGGGACTGAGCCAGCCCCTGCGGCTGACGCGCGGGCCCTGGCCACGCAGGCGCTGGCGTGGCGCGGGTGGAGGACGAGGTGGCAAACCACGCCACTGACGGGCGGGCCCGTGCGCGCGGAGAAAAGAAGAAAAAGGGGAAGCAAATGCTTCCCCTGAGAATCGAACCCGCGATCTGCTGGCGCGCACAGAGGGCTCGGCCCAGTGGGCTACGGATCGATTGGTGTTACGATCGCGTGGCCGAATAAGGAGCAAAGGTGCGCCGTTTAACTGACAGAACTGAAGAACTGCAGGTGCAGTTCGCGACGGAGGACAGGAGGCGATCGCCGGAGCTTTTCCAGGCGGTGGTGGGACTATACCGCGCGAAGGCGAGTACTCAGAGCAAGAGGGGAAGGGAAGGGAGGAAGGTAGGCGGACAAGGGGCTCGCCGAGGCTTCCTGGCGTGGTCGTTGACGCGAGGACGGGGACGGCGTGGAGACGGCGGAGATGTTCTCGGCCGGAGAGGAAAACGACGACGTCGTCGGTGTTGTGGTCGACCAATCGACGAAATTCCCGCGTGGAGAGGTAGCGGCCGACGTCCTGGTTCGATTCCCGGCTTCAGCTCGGCGGGAGGTTGTCCATGGCGTCGAGGTCGAGGGCGACTTCCCCTCCTGCTTCCACCCCCCGAGCGCCAAAACAGAGAAAGAAACGAAGAGGAGGAAAGAGGGGAACGGCGGCGCCATGAACAGTGCGAGGGAGGAGAAAGGAGGAGAGGGCTAGGGTTTGGGAAAGGAGGGGTAGGTATAGGGGAGGGGAGCAGGTGGGAGAG
Source organism: Alopecurus myosuroides (assembly GCA_028641055.1). Lineage (NCBI taxonomy): Eukaryota > Viridiplantae > Streptophyta > Magnoliopsida > Poales > Poaceae > Alopecurus > Alopecurus myosuroides. The sequence continues at coordinate 299,607,588 of CM054060.1, read as the reverse complement.
GGGGTGCAGTGGTGTTGGTGCTCTGCTTCCGTCACCACCGTACGGAGGTGGAAGACCAGGCCGCTCGGGCCAGATCGGTGGGGAGATGGGCCTCCTAGGGTGGTAGGTGGGCCAAACGGCCTGCCTCTCCTAGCAGGTTCTTTTTTTATTATTATTCTCTTTTTTTTGTAGAAGAGAAAAGATAAGAAAACCAAGATTTTTTTTAGGGGTTTTGTTTATGCAACATTTTTGTGGAAATTAGCATGACAATTGCCCAAGAACAAAAGTTTTGGATTTTGAAAATTCAAAAGTTTTTAGTGATGTTTTAAATTTGAATTTGACATTCAATTTAGGGTTTTAAGAAAAGGGGAATTTATTTAACCAAGCAACATTTATTTTCCATTTCAATTTCATTGAAACAATTTGAGTGTGATACAAGAGGGCATTGTTTGAATTTCTTAAATTGGTTTGAAAGTTTTGATTGGTTTGAAAACAAGTGCAATGAATATGATGCATGATGCTATGTCATGTAAAAACAAAAGCAACCAAGAATTCTATTTGGGGGGAAAATTCCCCGGGTGTTACAATGTGTTAAGTGCTTACAGACTAGATTATTGACTCTAGTGCAAGTGGGAGACTGAAGGGAATATGCCCGAGAGGCAATAATAAAGTGGTCATTATCTTATTCCTTGTTTATGATAAATGTTTATTTCTCATGCTAGAATTGTATTAACCGAAACGTTGATACATGTGTTTTTAATAAACAAACAATGGTTCCTAGTAAAGCCTCTCTTTTAACTAGTTCGTTGATTAATAGATGATCAAGGTTTCCTGATCATGAACATTGGATGTTGTTAATAACGGGGTCATGTCATTAGAAGAATGATGTGATGAACATATACCCAAAGTGAATATAGCAATGCGATCAAGTCATTAAGTTTACATTTTTATATCAAACATACGAAGTAACTTATTCCTTAGACCATGAGATCATGTCAATCAATGATACCGGAAAGGTGCTTTGATGTTATCAAATGTCACACCGTAACAAGGTGACTATAGAGGTATCGTTAGGTATTCGGAAAGTGTTAGTTGAGGCTCATGGATCAAGAGTGGGATTTTTGCATCCAAATGACGGGGAGATATACTCTGGACCCTCTCGGTGATATCACATCGACACCACTTGCAAGCACGTGACTAGGTCACAAGGATGCCATATCACGGAAACAAGAAAATAATACTTGTTGGTAACGAGATCGAACAAGGTATGGTTGATACCAATGATCGGATCTCGGACAAGTAAAATATCGCGAGACAAAGGAAATAGTCACGACGTTGATGGTTCACACGATCATGAGAGTCATCATTGAATACATAGGAGCCATCACGGATCTCCAGATCCCGTTGTTCATTATTGATCCGAGAGGATTATCGATCATGTCTATGTTATTTGCGAACCGTAGGGTGACACACTTAAGGTTTGATGACGCTTTTGAGAGGATACGTAATATCGGAGAAAAGTTTGGACAACACCAGAATTGTTTCGGGGAATATTGAAATAGTCACCGGAATTGTTTCGGGGAATATTTCAAGGTGGTATATGTTAATGTTTGATTAACAAATAGTTCAAGGGGGTAAGTGTTAATGTTTGTTAATAGGATTAACAAATATTAAAATAAAGAAATAAAATTGTTTTATTTATTTATTAAGGAAAACCCTTGGAATTTTGAGTGGGAATTGATGAGAGAATGAGTGGGTTGAGCGGAGACTCCACCGACATGATGAGGGGAGAGGTGGAGGCACCAAAATTTCGTGGCTGCCTACCCTCCTATAAATAGAGGGCATGAGATCCCTCTCCCTCACACACTTGGTGTCATCTCCATCTCCATCCTCCCGCTGATCCACCTAATGTTCATGTGCTTGGCGAAACCCTGAACGAAGTTTTCTCCACCACACCACGTCGTCGTGCTGATGGTTTCCGAGGGATCCTTTACTTGAGCCTCCCCGCTGGATTGAGGGAACGGAGGTCGTCATCAACCGTACGTGTGACCGATCACGGAGGCACCGCCGGATTGCGGTGCACATCTTCTCACTCTCGGGATCGGTGTGAGTACGACTCGCCAACAACGAGATTTGATCTCGTTACGCTTTGTGTCCTCGAGGGTATGTTCACCGCAACCCTCTCTTTGCCCGTTACCTTTCATCTCCTAGATTAAATCTTGGCCATTTGGGTTTATCGCGCGTAGGAATTTTTTTGTTTTCTATGCAACGAACCCTTCAATAAGTCCCTATGGTAGTTTCCTCCTTATAGTTGCTTGAAATTAATTTTTGTGATGATTGTTGAAAAATTTCAGAGATGGATAGGTATAATTTTGGAGAGATATTTAGGAGTGATGCTCCTAGAAGGACAAGGCCCTCACGCTCATCCACTTCAGGGAGGTCATCGTACAATGAGGATGTTATTGCATCAACTATTGGCGATGCGGAAGATGATGGTATCGTTCACCCATCTAGCTTTCCTTGCCGTACAGTTTTAAGAAGTGCAAGTCTATTAGATGACTTTCTTATGCTTATTGAAAGAGTTGGTCTAACCAACTTTATGGAAGATGAAAGCAATGAGTATGGCGCACTTACAAAAACTTTTGTTAAGAGATTTAAATTTCAGAACACAAATTATGGTCCATCTGCTGCCTTCAAGTTATATGGTAGTCCTTTTTATTTGTCCTTGGGAGAATTTTGTGCTATTATAGGTATCAACGCCACCGGGATAGCGAGAAGGATTCAAGATAAACCAGCAGACCTCCATGGGATTTACCGAGAAATCACCAATGATGACGGTCGCTCATCCCAGCGTGGGAAGATAAGGAACATTCAACTTCCCGCTCTTAGATACTTTACTTACTATCTTGCAACTAGTATCCTTGGTAGGGAGAACACTAGCAACGTTTCTAGTTACCACCTTGCTTTCATTGATGCTGCGCTAAACCGTAGCATGAAGTATAACCTTGGTGCACTTGTTGCACGCAGCCTTGCTGCTTCTGGGCCTATTTTAGGTGGCATTATTGCTACACGTGTAGTAGCTGCTTTACATGTTTCCATTGACCCTAATGATGAAATAATTGCTCCATATAGGCTTAACCTTGCTGCCATGACATCCCATCAGTTTGTCACTTCTAACTCTGCTGTTGATCAGTATATACAATTTTATATATGGATGGAGAGGAGCGAAAAGTTACTTTACCGCAACCTGTTTTGTTTAAGATTGATAGGTAACTATGGTCGCTCTCGAAGGAGCAGGTAAACGAGCATATGAGCACCACGGAGTTTCACAGGAAGCAGGAGAGGCGAGACGCGCCTTCCGAGGACCGCAACACACAGTACACCGGCGCATCCTCGAGCACATATCAGGGGGAGGGTTCCTCCTGAACATACTACGGGGGTGGCACCTCATGGGCCCCTTGGTGATTGATCCACTTAGGCCAAAAGCCTAAGCTTGGGGGGAGGTATACCGACATCATGCTCATTTATATATCATGTTCTGTCGGTTCTTTGTATATCCATGTTTTCTCTTCTTTCGCTTCTTTTTGTTTCGTTCACTTGTTTTTGTTTCTTTCACTTATTTTCGTTTCTTTCATTTCTTTTGTTTTTTTGTTTTGTTTTCTCTTTCCAAAACACAAAAAGACCAAAAATATTTCTGTTGTTTGTCTCTATTTGTTTCTTTAGTTGGTTTTCTTTATTCTTTAGTTGCATTTTAATATTCAAAAACACAAAAATATTTTGTTTTGTTTGTTTGCTTGCTTTCTTTTATTCTTGTTTCATTTCTAAAAAACCAAAAAGATTTTTCCTTGTTTGCTTGTTCTCTTTTGCTCGTGCTTTCATTGAAAAACCCAAAAATATTTGTTGTTCTTCTCTTGTTTTGTAAAGTTTGCTGCAGAGTTCAACAGTCGTCCGTGATTCCATTGGAGCTTGGTTTTCATTATATATTTTATTCAAGCCACAAGTGGAGAGAAATAATGACGATGTACGACAATTCAAGTGTGGTGAGAGGCTGTTATGAACTCTATTTGTTTTTATTTTTTTACATATATCCATCTATGTGAGCATTCTTAGTTTATTCGTATAAGATATATGTGATTTAATGGATGCTTAATAGTTCGTGCTCTCTCATGTTTTGTTCCAATTTATTAATGGTAGATGACCTATCATATAAATATTTGTTCGCATTGTTCTATTCGTAGAAGGGTATGATATTGTGGTAGCCTCTTCTGGCTATTTCATTTGAATCGACTTGGCACATGCTCACGCATGCTAAGACTAAAAACAAAACGTCAATAAGCCTCGATTATTTATTTTGCCTCAGAGTTCTAGTATCAATTTAATGCCTCAGTTAATTTTACTTTGTCGCAAACATGATTATGATAGTTGCTGCTCTCTTGATTGTCACTCCCTGTCTATTGCTAGCCTTCAGCTGTACTGAGTATGAAATTCTACACGTGCATCCAACTCCCAAAAACCAAAGTTTCCCATTGTGTACACCATACCTACCTACATGTGGTATTAAACTTCCACTCCAAGTAAATTGCTCATGTGTTACCTTTAAAACCTTCCAAAAATTATTCTTGTTTTGTGCCCCTGTTTTAGCTCATGAGGACGTAAATAGAGAATTATTATCTCACTTGTTGACTAGATCACCCTGGACTAGTGGCTTCATCCGCTTATCCAAATGATAGAAGAGATGGTAGAGGGGTGCCCAGCCCCAAATTAATAACACAAATTCTCTTCACTATTTTTTTCCCTGATTTATCAGTCAAACCATAATTGTGTAAACAAAAGAGAAAGAGAGATGACCTTCTACACCAGTTGCGTCCTTCACAATGGGATCCGCTCTTGTGAATCCCGTTGGCTTGTGACGTACTGTATTTTCTGTTTACCATTCGTTGACATAAGCATACACCTCTCTTAAAAATGTTTTCAATACCTCTGTTTAATAAAAATAAAAGCTCTAGCACATGAGTGATCTCTTCTTCCCTCCGCGAAGGTCCTTTCTTTTACTTTTATGCTGAGTCTCCGCCATATTCTTTGAGCACTTTGTTCAGAGCATAATTATCATTCTTAGTGTGATGTGTTTGTCCCAAAGCACGGTTGATTGTGGTATAATATTGATACTTGCATCTTTGATATCTTTACTTGTAGTCTTCCCTTGAACTTCAAAGGTGCCACTTTATCTTTAGGGCAAGCGAGATACCACTTTATCAGATCCTATTATGAATACTACAATCTTGCAAATAGTTATGCTTCATGTTGTTTATTATTAATATGTTGCTATATTTTCATGGTTTGCATAGCTATTAAGCGACAGTATCTTGCATGTACCTTATCACGAGCATAACTAAGTATTTGATCATATAGTGAGTATATTTACATCATATGAAACAAATGTGTTCGTAAAAGTTTTTTATCGCACTCAGTTGTCACTGAATTGCTTGAGGACAAGCAATAAGCTAAGCTTGGGGGGAGTTGATACGTCGAAAACGTATCTCCTTTTCCGAGCACTTTTCCTATTGTTTTCCTCTAAACTTGTGTGTTTTGAATGCAACTAACACGGACTAACGCTGTTTTCAGCAGAATTACCTTGGTGTCTCGTTTTTTGTGCAGAAAAATCAACTTTCGAGAAATTTCCCAGAAAAGACCCCATTGGTCTTAAAACACCAGAAGACCCCGGGAGCCAGAAGGAGGCCAGGAGAAGAGCCAGAGGGGCCCCACACCATCCCCTGGCGCGCCCCCTTAGGCCGCGCCACCTAGGGGTGTAGGCCACCCAGAGCCCCCCTCCGACTCTCCTTTAGACTATATATGCCCTTCAACCCTAAAACCCGAAGGGGTTCGATAGTTTTCCAGAAATAAGTCCGTAGCTCCGCCGCCATCGCGAATCCTTTTTCGGGGTTCAGAAACTCCGTTCTGGCACCCTGCCGGGACGGGGAATTGGAGGAGATCGTCGCCACCGTCATCACCAACGCCTCTCCATCAACCATCCATGTTTCCCCATCCATGTGTGAGTAATTCCCCCGATGTAGGCTGAAAGGGATGGTAGGGAATTGATGAGATCGTTCATGTAATAATGCCGTGATTGTTAGCGCATAGTGCCTAGTATCTTCTATTAGTGCTATTGACATTGTTGCAACTTGTTATACTTAATGCTTGCCACTTTGGGCCTGAGTGCCATGATCTTAGATCTGAACATGTTATTAAATCATGATGATAATTATTGTTTCTTGATCATACCTGCAACTTGTTTACACATATCGTTGTTCGGAACCCGAGGCCCCGAAGTGACAGAATTGGGACAACCGGAGGGTATGGCTGTGATGCGAGGATGAAATGTGTTCACGGAGTGTTAATGCTTTGCTCCTGTGTTCTATTAAAAGGAACACCTTAATTACCAGTAATTCCCTTGAGGCCCTACTGAAAACGGGCTGGTAGGACAATAACTATTGTGCAAGTTCTCAGTGCGAGCACGTACGACTATTTAAGGAACACGTGCCTATGGTTACTTAGTGATTGGATTCTTTCTCTTATTTATCTGCAATGCCGATGTCTTGATTATTATATGAACTATCTTATCCATGCAACGCCCGTTCATCTATCCCTATGCCTACAGTATTTAATCCCGTTGTTTACTTCAAACACTACTGCTGCTGTTTTCATTCGACTGATGTTGTTATTTCACTACTAATGCTACTATAAAAACGTTAGTACGGATAAACCACTGCGAACAAGTCCACTTTCAGGTGCAGGTGAATTGACAACTCACTTGTTAAGGCTCACAACTCACTCGTTAGTACGGATAAATTTGGGTTTTACTTCCCTCGAAGACTGTTGCGGTCCCCTATACTAGTGGGTCATCAGTGTTGTTATTCGACCGGAGAGTGGTTTGGAGTAGCATAGTGAAGATATGGTATTTATTAATTCAATTATGTGATCATTGTTGAGAGTGTCCCCTAGTGAAAGTAGGATATCTAGGCCTTATTTTCAAGCATTGAAACACCGTTTTCCGCATGTTCTGCTACATGTTTGCTTGCTGCCATTTTTTTTCAGATTGCTATTATCACTTATTATTATCCATATTACTTGCATTTTACCCTCTCTTTGCCGAACTAGTGTACCTATACAACTAACAATTGTATTAGGTGTGTTGGGGACACAAGAGACTTCTTGTATCTTAATTGCAGGGTTGCTTGATAGGGATACCTTTGATCTCTACCCCTTGAGTTCGATAAACCTTGGGTCACTTAAGGGAAACTTGTTGCTGTTCTACAAACCTCTGCACTTGGAGGCCCAACACTGTCTACAAGAATAGAAGTGTGCGTAGACATCAGGGACTATAACGGTGATATCTAGGTATGACCTAAAAAGTGTAATGGAACCGAGATCGTTCAAGACTAGAACTTAACTCTTTTAGATGATAGAGAGATACATTCTCTGGGCCCTCTCATTATCACCAGTGACATATCGTCTGGCTAGACATAGTGTGATATAATAACATGGTCATCGGGGATATGGATGAGAAAAAAGAACGATATCGGAAAACAAGTTATATGTGTTATGATCAAAGAGTTTGATCACACTAGATCACATAGTCCCACCTCGTGATATCGTTGGTATCTAAAGTTAAGGGAATAAGTTAAATGAGTAACTTATAAGGTCCCCTCATACATCGGGAATGCACAGGATCCATCATGGACGTCCACGGTCCCGCCGTTGGTTATTGTTCTGTAATTGCCGGAACATGTTTGTGTGTTAGCGAGCCTTTACGAGTAACATGCTTAAGCAAGGACAAGATTTGATTGAGCTAAATAATATGTTGTTATTGGTATTATGAATGTTTGATGTCATTACGATATCATAGAAATAAGTCCGGTGTCAATTGGAGTGGTTTCAGGGAAGTTACTATAAGAGAGAAATCATGTCGGTGTTTGGTACAATTTATATGAGAAGCTACGGAGGACATGAGATGTCCCGGGGAGTTAGAAATGAGTTTCTAACATTGTTAGGTAATATCGATGATTTTATCTATATGGGTAACGGGGTTCCGGGAAAGTTCGGGGGGACTTTCCTTATATGGAATCAGTGCCTGAGGGGGACAATTTTCCCTCTATGGGCAAAACCTAATATTAGGACTTGCCAGGTGAGGCCCATGATCTCACAAAGTGCACGAGGATTCCATAAGTATTTTCCTAAGTTTATTGGATAGATAAATGAGAGGGAAAAAGAAAAAGGAAAAGAAAAAAAAGGAGGTGGGATTGGACTCCACAAGGGAGTACAAGCCGATTCCTCATAGGAGGAGGATCCGGACAAGCCTATGGAGGGGGAAACCGAGCCCCCTCATATGGCAGGTCTCCTCCTTGTCCCGCTATATCATCCCACACCTCCTCCTTTTTGGAGACATAATCTTTTGAGCCTTTTGGCCTTCTCTCTCATAGAATTAGAGATTTAATTAGAGGGCCTCTAAAACTAGATGCTCTAATTAGAGGTCCAAGTAGAGCATCTCTAATTGAATTAGAGCTTCTTATAATCGGGTTTTTTTTGAGTTATACTCTCCCTATTAGACGTAGCTCTAATTGTTTTCTCTCTCATGTGTTGAGAACTTCCGATTTCATAATAGCTCTAATCACAGTTTATTAGTGCTACCAATTAGCAACGCCGGAAGGCTGTCTCTCTTCGTCAGTGCCAAGTCCTAATAGGGACACGAGCATACGCGTGAACACCATAAGAGGGATTACACGTGTGATTCTATGGAGGGAAGACTTAGCGGCATCTTTACACCTAGGCCTAGTTGTGAGGAATTACGATTGTTCAGATCTCTTCTACGACTACATTGATTACGCTGCCTGGCGAGTTGTTTTTTAGATCCTCGCATGTATGGGCATGTCGTTATCTGCATAGTGATCTTCGCGGACTACGTAGGGAATTTTTATAAAATTCTGCAGCGTAGACCGACAGAGGCGGCCTCACGCTTACGGTCTTGTTCTTCGACGGCATGGCAGAGCCGGATCTGCGCTGAGGGCTGTTGGATTGTTCGTCAGAGGTGTATGGCGGCGCGATTAATTGCTCGTCGGAGGCGACGAAGGGTTGTGGGGCATGACCCGAAAATGGATGCGCGGCCACTAGTTAAAGGGATCCACGCCTCGAATTTTCAGGCGTCCGAAAACGGTTTACAGGCCAACTTCGTTTTACGGGCTCTGCTACGTCCAAAAAATGGCCCCAACCCGTAAACCCGCCAGCCTTTTTCAGCTCCACACGTTTTATATGATCTGTCATAGCTGGCCAGATGGGCCGACCCGAAGCATGCCTAATTTGGTCCGACACAGGCATAACACGACACGTCCTAAATGGGTCGCGGCACGACACAGACCCGTCAGTTCCCGGGCCGCTTCTCGAGTTAGAGCCCGTGGGCTGGCACGACACGATCAACTTTTTCTTTTTTACTTTTTTAGATTTTGTAGCTGTTTTTTTGAATTTTATAGCCCATTATACCTTTTCAACTTTTTCTTTTTTACTTTTTTAGATTTTGTAGCTGTTTTTTTGAATTTTATACCCCCTGCGCTCGTTTTGCGCAACAGATTTCTTACTGGGCCGGATGGCTCTGGGAAAAAGGTTCTGACAGCTAGGCCCCGTAGCTCGTGGGACCACGTTGTCAGATGGCTCTGTCTTCATCTTTCTGTTACGCATACGGGGAGAGATCAACTATTTAAGGTGGTGTCCGTTTCACCAAAGTTACGAGGTGGGACTAAAAAAGAGTTCACGGACTGTAGACCGCGCGTATGCCGATTCGCGCGGAGTCTGCGTGGAGAGAAGACATACGCCACTACTGGCTGACATCGATTATGCATGCATGAGCAGAGCACTGTCTCACATGGCTTGACTTTTGCTGATGTGATGTAGGGCTGTGTAAAAGCTGATTTTGTGTCGGCATGCATGCGGCTTGGCCTTTGAGGCCATGGCCAACGGTATGCCTCAAAGCCACTGCCCCATGGTCCATGTAGGCTCGGATGCTTGCGTGTCATAAAGACGGTGGTTTGCAGAGCATAGCTACCTCCTGCAGAGGAGGCGGGATCCTTGGGTGATTGAAGAAAGAAAGAGAAGAGAAACGCAGAGATGGAGTAGTACCAGCGTGGTCAGTCTGCTTGCGTCACAAGGCCAATCATATGGTAGCTTCCCTTGGGTGATTGGAAACATACGGTGGTCTCAGAACTCCATGTCTAGGTGGATACCGTGAGGCAGTAGCAAGCGTATGCCACCATAGCTCATGCCTTGACACATTCACTGCATGCGAATCAATTTCTTTTGGATTTTTCTTTATTACCTCTTAATGGCACATGCATGCGTCTTGGCGAGGAAATTGCACAAACCTCCAACAATTGGGGTCGTTGTTGCACGAAACTACAACTATTGAGGTAAGTTGCACAAACCTACAACTTTCGGGTACATCTGTTGCATGTAACACAAATAATTCAATTAACTATTTAACATCATATCTGACGTGTGGGCCCATACTGTTAGTGCCATGACTGGTGCGTCCGGAGCGATCCATTCTCGATTGTGCAACTCTAGTGGAAAGAGTTGTCGCAAGCGGGGAACCCTCTCTCCGGCATCTACCCCGGCGGTGTTGCGTGTAGGACCTACAGTTGCTAAAAGCTCCAGGGAGGAATTCTTCAACGTCTACCCTCACCGCCGTTGGATTAGTAACACTGTTTGGTCTTTGAGCCAATCTTCTCTGCATGTTTTCTCCCATAGGTGGAAGGAGTGGCGAGTTTGTTGGCGGTCATATATGTGGACGTACCCTATGTTGCAAGGGAGACGTACCCTCTGTTGCAAGGTACTGCTACTCCCATGCCCGCATTTTACTCCATCAGGCGATGTGGCTGCAAAGGGTGGAGGCGTCGATTGGGTGAGAAGCATCGTCAGTCGGGAGTGGAGTTGGGAAGCGATCTTCTAGATCACTACCTTGGTGGTGGGTGAAAGCCGCCCGACATCCAATACCAACCCATGGCTATCCAGAAGCCAGTGAAGGGCTTTGGCACATGTTTAACCTCCTATATGAGGCCCCTCTCGTGGTTTTCCACTGGATACTATGTCTACATGGGAGCAAGTGGTTTATTTCTCTGCTTCCGGGAATGACTACAACAACGACGACCTCCAGCTCGGCAGTGGAGAAAGAGGGGGATCATGTTGATTTTTTCCCATCTTTTATTAGATCTTTTCTACAAATAACAGGGACCGATATGTAATTTCTTATCTTATTGGATCCTTTGTAAAATCTAATACATCCACTATCTAGAATTAATGTGATGTTTCCAGCACCTTCGAGCGAGCTCCTTGTAAAAAAACCAGACCAAGCCTCCGTCCTTAAGTCTGCCACGTCAAAGTCCTCATTGGCATTAACAGTTAGGGCCCACACGTCTGATGTGATGTTAAATGGGTTAACTGGATTATTTGTGTTACGTGCAACAGATGTACCCAAAAGTTGTAGGTTTATGCAACTTAGCTCAATAGTTGTAGTTCCTTGCAACAAAGAGCCCAATTGTTGAAGGTTTGTGCAATTTTCTCTGGCGAGGCCTTTGGCAGACACTGCATGCGGATCGATTTTTTTGGATTTTTTATTACCTCTTAATGGCTGTGTTATAAAGGACAAATAAAAAATGGTACATAAACTACGGTCGTGAGTGACGTACATCCTATTCAAGGTGGATCAAATATGCGCACATTTCTCCAAGAAAAACATGCATATATATTGATACTCATGTCTTGGCCATACATATGACTATGTTACTATGTACTTTCTCCGTTCAACAAATACTTGACTGCTATTTGTATCTAGACACATGTCTTAGCATGTAGATATATTATTTTGTTATATTTGGACAAATGTAAGTCAAGTATTGTTGAACGGAGCGAGTATGCATTATACAAAATCTGAGAACAAATTCTTGAAACAAAATCTAAGAACAAAAAATATTGGAACAAAATATAGGAACAAATGCTAGGAAAAAAATATCTAGGAAAAAATGATAGGAACCCAATTTAGAAAAAAAAATGCTTGGAACAAATGTTTGAAACAAAAATCTTGCAACAAATGCTTGGAACAAAATCTAGTAACAAAGCTTGGAAAAATGTTGGAACAAAATCTATAATGCTGTGTTTGGATGCAGTGAATTGGGCCTGAAATTAGAGAATCTAGAATTGGGGGCTCAATTCATATGTTTGGATGTGCTTGGAATTGATGCCTGGAAACCTAGTCCAATTCCACACGGGGCTTCCGTGGAGGCGAAAATTTGGTCCGCTCGTTTCCGAGCTCGGGAGCTCTGAAATCGCTGGAAACGAGCGAACAGGTACGCGCGTGGACAGACAGACTCTGCCCTTCGTCGCGCCCGTCTCCATCCGCACCTCGCGCCCGCGCCGTCTCCAGCTCGACCTCACCGCCGCCGCCATTGCCGTTCGTCCCAGGTACGCCCGCGCCGTCTCCAGCTCCTCTGGCGTAGCCCCTCTGCTAACTCTAGGCTGCGTCGCCCCTCTGCTAACCCTAACCTGGCCGCCCCTCTGCTAACCCTAGGCGCCTTCGGCCGCGGCCGAGGCGGCGGCGCTCGTCTCCGCGCCGGAGCCCATCCCTCCTGAAGCGCGCCTCCATCCCTCCGTCGCCTCCCCTTCCGCTGCTCGCCGCCACCTCCAGAAACCCGGCCCCTCCCGCAGCTCGCCCCCTCCTGCTGCTCGCCGCCGCTTACAGAAGCTCGCCTCGTCCCGCCGCTCGCCGCCGCCTCCAGAAGCCCGTCCCGTCCCGCAGCTCGCCCCCTCCATCTAGAAGCTCGCCCCCTCCAACTAATGCCCTACGATTCCTGTCTTTGCCACCCAACTAATGCCATGCGATTGCCCCTGATTGCGTTGGTGATGACAAGGAGTTTAGATGCTGCGATGCTATTTGTATGTTGGGTGCTGCGATGCTATTTTCCTGCGTTGGTGATGATAATGCAGCTTGGATGCTGCGATGCTATTTTCCTGTTATGCTAAGCACCTTGTTTGTGATTTGTAGAATCATCATGTCCCACCAAGAATTGGTTCATCACCAAGAATTGGTTCATTACGTTTGTGAAGAGAATAAAAGAAGAAAAAGAAAAAGGATAATGCTCACAAAGTTATATTTTGAGGTGTCCATGGTTGCATTAGCATATGCTAGCACTCTGAGGTCACCGAGGGACCTAGGTGCCTTCGATGACTTTGAGAAGAGGGTTGCATATAGAAAGTATGTATTGAGAAGAACATACAACGGGACGGAGACACGGTGCTATGATGAGTTCCGTTTAACCAAAAGAAATTTTCATAATCTTTGTGCTATGCTGCATGAGAAGTGTGGTCTCAAAGATACAACCTATGTCACAATAGAAGAAAATGTTGCTATGTTCTTACAAGTAGTTGGCCATGGAACTAAAATGAGGATGATTGGCTATGTTCTTACAAGTAGTTGACCATGGAACTTTGTGCTATTTGTGAGACATTCTGTATCCACTTTGTGCTATTTGTGAAACATAATGTATCGACTTTGTGATATTTGTGAGACATAATGTATCCACTTTCTACTATGTGACATAATTATCCACTTTGTGGTATTTGTGAGACATTACGTATCTATTTTGTGATATGTTTGTCACGTGTCTTATATTTTCTGGATTATTAACATATTATTGTGCGAAAATGATATTAAGAAACATCTGAAATATACTGGTATATTTTTATTCATATTACAGAGATTATATTGTTCAAAGTAAAAAATACTCTCATTTCCACACATGTGACATCCAAACAGGATTTGGTATTCCATTGAAACCTCAATTCTACAGCTCAATATCACACGCATCCAAACACTCTTTGTGGTATTCCATTGAATTGGTTGATTTGGTTTTCCATTGCCAATTCAATTCGGAGCTCAATTCTGTGCATCCAAACACAGCATAAACAAAAAATTAGGAACAAAAAATCTAGGAAAAAAAATCTTGAAACAAAATCTAGGAACAAAAAAATTTGAAACAAATGCTGAGAACAAAATGTAGGAACAAATGCTAGAAACAAAAATCTAGGAACAAAAAATTCTGGAACAAGGGTAGGAACAAAGTTTCGTAGACATAACAAAATCTTAGAATAAGGGTAAGAACAAAGATCCATGGACATAGGAACAAAATCTCAGAACAAGGGTAGGAACAAAAGTTCGATGCACATAGGAACAAAATCTCAGAACAAGGGTAGGAACAAAGTTCCATGGACATGGGAACAAAATCTCAAAACAAGGGTAGGAACAAAGTTTAATGGACATAATACAATCTTAGAACAAGGGTAGGAACATAGATCCATGTACATTGGAACAAAATCTCAGAACAAGGGTAGGAACAAAATTCCATGGACATAGGAAAAAAATCTCAGAACAAGGGTAGAAACAAAGTTCCATGGACATATGAACACAATCTCAGAACAAGGATGGGAACAAAGTTTCATAGAGATATGAACAAAATCTCAGAACAAGGGTAGGATAAAAGTTCCATAGAAGAACAAAATCTCAGAACAAGGGTAGGAACAAAGTTGCATGGACATGGGAACAAAATCTCAGAACACAGATATGAACAAAGTTCCATGGACGTAGCAACAAAATCTCAGAACAAAGGTATGAACAAAATTACATGGACATAAGAACAAAAATATCAGAACAAGGGTAGGAACAAAGTTCCATGGACGCATGAAAAAGTTTACGAATAATATAAAATCCAAATATAAAGTGGAACAAAAAAATTAACACACATTGAATATTTTTCATAATTTTTTACAACTCTATAGATAAAGGAACAAAGTTCCATAGATAAAGTAAACAAAAAATCGAAACAAAAAGTAGAAATAAAAAGAGCTCCATTAACATAGGAATAAAAATGCTTGAAACAAAAGTAAGAAAGAAGGATGGGAACAAAAAGCTAAATAGAGATGGAAACCAAAAAGTCCATATAGGATGTTAGGAACAAAGTTCTATGAATATAGGAATACAAACTATCAACAAAAACTCAGACAAAAAAATTAGTAACAAAAGTTACACAAAAAATAGAAACACAAATCTTATAGAGAGAGGAACAAAAATCCACTGACATAGAAACAAACGCTCGAAATACATGGTAGGAATAAAACGCTCGGAATAAATATATTTCTAAATAGAAGAAACACATAGTAAAAAAAAGTACACTAGAGAGAATAAAAGTGTAGACGAGGTACTAAAAAAATTTAGAAAGAAAATATTATGAAAAAAATGTGAATGAAATATATGAAAGAAAAAAGGAGGAAAAAAATGAAACTAAAATTTTAAAATAATAAGCAATAATCTATGATTAAAGGAAAAAAAATATGCATATGCGAACAAAAAAAGTAAAAAAGAATGGTACTATTTTAAAAGAAAAAATAAAATAAAAAAAGAAAAAATAGGGAGAAAAAGACGTGAAAAGAAATAGTATATGAAAGAAAAATAGGTCAATCGGAAATGAGCTAGACACGCTTGTGAGCTACCTACACTATAGCTAAATGGGTCAGTGCACCGTACATAAGGTAGCTATAACTAAATGCGGTCAGTCTACGTGACACAACTAGCGCGTACACGACAAGCAGCAGTCGTGCACTTATACGCTTCGACGAAGGCATCGTACCACAGTATCCGCAGCAAACCTACCCAGCGAGCAAAAGTGCTAACGGGCCGAGCCCACGAACTAATTTTCTTAAGCGAAATGGCAGACTCGCATCGCTCGGGCGATGGCGAGTGAATTCCCGTATTGGGGTCGTGCTTTGTTAGGCATGAATCAGGCCGTTTGGCAGTTGCTCTAAGGAGTAAGGATCGGGACTTGCCCAATTTGAAGCCCCAATCACACACTGTAACCTCCAAGCCCAAACACTGATCCCAAACGGCCCAGCTTTGAATCCTGCCCAACTAATTGCGCCGGTGGGGTGCGCCGCCGGCTTACCGGTGTACCCCGCCTGGTGGAGTCTGATGTTTCCCGGCGACGGGGATGCAGCAACTCGTGGCGACGCGGCTAAGCGCCGGGCCGGCAGCTCCTAGTTCGCTAAGCGCACGGGCACGAACGCCGGAGCCTCCCGAGGTAAGAATTACTGGGAAGAAATTGCGGCACGTGATTGATATTCAGCTACTGTTGCAGATATTATTCTCCCGTTTTTGTCGACGTACTGCTTTGTACGCCGCCGCTAATTATAGCCAGTAGTTGTTTAGTTACTCATGTACTTCAAATTTCCACCCGAGGTTGGCGACGGCGACCCAGAAGACCACGAAATAGTCGCTGAGATCCTTTGCACAGAAGAGAAATCACCGGCTCTAGCTCTCTGACCGCTCCTCCCTCTCCTCTCCGCCGCTGGCCGCTCCGGCCCCCGGCGGCCACCAATCCCCTCCCTTCCTCACCGCCGCCGGCCACTTCTCCTCAAGCCATGACCCCATCTCCCCCTCCCCGTCCCCTACGTCCTCACCCCTGTCCGTTGACGGCGATGGATCTCGCGGCCGCGAGGACCGCTGGCGCGGCGGGAGGGAGAGTGACTCGGACGACTCTCCGCGTTCATACCGCGACGCACTGGCAGGCTCCTCTACGGATGGCGGCGCCGGTGAGGATGTGACGGGCTGTGGCGAGGACACGGCCCGCCAGGTGCTGCGCTCCGAGGTCGCCATGGAGATCCCGTCCGGCGTCGCGTTCGACGCGCTCGACGACTCGGCCGACTCGCTGGAGGAGGATGACGCGAACCAAGCCCCGTGGGAGCAGCCCAAGCGAAAGCGGGCGCGCGGGCGCCGGGGTGGGAAGAAGGCTCAGGGCTGGACGGCGCTGTAACACACTGGAAGCACTGATACAAGGATACATGAGATTTCGTAGAGTTCAGGCCCTGGCGTCACGCCAGGAGGAGAGAATTCTTCGATGAACTCATGTGTTCATCGAGACAAGGGGAAGAGAAGAAGGTTTGACCCGCTCGGGTGTTTACAGAGGTGTTTTTCCATGCCCTAGCTTCTGGTCGCCCGTGCCCTAAGTAGTGGTCGCTGCCAGCGCGTTGCCTCCCGCGTCTGGGCCCTGGCCTGGGCTTGTGGTAGCTTGCTGGGCCTGGCGCAGCTGGTGACGCTTAGCGGCCCGCTGCGAGACCCTGAGAGCTGGTGAGAGGAGATGGGTCGTGACAATACCCCCTCCTAAAGTGCCAGCTTGCCCCCAAGCTGGTGCCTCCGGGAACGCTTCGATGACGGCGAACAGGTGTTCCCATGTTGTGCAGGTTGGTGGAAGCCCCGTCCACTGCAGCTTGATCTGCGGTACCATCTTGCGCCCTCGTTTGATGAACCTCTCTGCTAATACTGCACACGGTTGCACCGAGTTGTGGTCAGCAATGCGATGAACTGGGAGCTCAGAACTTACCGGGTCTGATGGCTTAAGTGCTTGCTTCAACTGAGATACATGTATCACTGGATGGATGCGAGAGTCAGGTGGTAATTGGAGCTTGTACGCCACCGCACCGATGCGCTTGAGGATTTTGAAGGGCCCAAAGTAGCGGAAGCCCAGTTTCTGTGAGGATCTTTGCGCTACGGATGTTTGCACGTAGGGCTGCAACTTGAGGTAGACCATATCTCCGACCATGAATTGCCTCTCAGTTCGCTTTTTGTCTGCCTGCGCGCGCATCCGTTGTTGGGCGCGCTCGAGATGCTGCTTGAAAATGGGTATCAGCCTTTGTCGTTCATGCAGCCAGTGGTCGACGTCAGTGATTGCTGGTTGCAGAGAATTTTGAATCCCAAAGTGTCTTGGTTTGTGACCATAGAGTACCTCGAACGGAGAGCTTCCCAGAGCAGAGTGGAAGTTTGTATTGTACCAGTACTCGGCCTGCGCCAGCCACGCAGACCATTTGTGAGGATTAGCATGTACCAGACACCTGAGATATGTCTCTAGACACTGATTCAGTCGCTCGGTCTGTCCGTCTGTCTGGGGGTGGTACGAGGAACTGAGGTTGAGGGTGGTGTCTGCCAACTGGAACAATCGCTGCCAGAATGCGCTCGTGAAGACCTTGTCTCTATCTGAGATGATGACTGATGGCATGCCGTGTAAACGGTACACGTTGTCCAGGAACAGTTTGGATACTGACGCTGCCGAAAATGGATGTTTAAGTGGAATGAAGTGCCCGTATTTTGTCAACTTGTCCACCACGACCAAAATTGTGTCGAACTGATAGGATTGGGGCAGTCCTTCAATGAAGTCCATGCTTACCGTGTGCCATGGCTCGTCTGGTATCGGTAACGGCTTGAGCAATCCTGGCAGCTTGCAGTGCTCCACTTTGTCCTGCTGGCATACTGTGCACTGTCTCACGAATTCCTCTATGTCCTTGCGCATGTTGGGCCATGCGAACAGCTGCTTCACCTTCTGGTATGTGACCAGGTTGCCCGAGTGCCCTCCTAAGCCACTGTTGTGCAGGGCCTGAAGCACAGCATTCTGCGCCTCTTTGTGTGATCCCAGCCACACGCGTCCTTTGTATCTGATGACCCCCTCCTGCAAAGAGTAGACCTGAGGGTTTGTTGTCGTCAGGCATAGCTCCCGTAGGAGCTGCTGTGCCTTAGGATCGGACTCATAGCCTGCCACCACTGTTTCCATCCAACGCGGTGTCACCGTGGATACTGCGAGGCTATCTGCTGTTTCTGGCCGGCGCGAGAGAGCATCTGCGGCTCTGTTCTCGGCCCCTTTTTTGTACACCACTTTGTACTGGAACCCCATCAGTTTAAAGTAGGCCTTTTGTTGAATTTGTGTTGTGATGCGGTGATCCGTGAGATGGACCAGGCTTCTTTGATCAGTTCGAATAACGAACATGCTGTGTTGCAGGTATGCCCTCCAGCGGTCAATGGCTAGCAGGATCGCCAGACACTCCTTGTCATATGTTGACAGTGCTTGGCTCTTTGGCCCTAGTGCCTTGCTCAGAAATGCCACGGGGTGCCCCTGCTGCATCAGTACTGCACCTATCCCTTTGTCGCTGGCGTCAGTCTCCAGCACAAACTCTTTCTGAAAGTCCGGCATTGCTAGGACCGGTGCGTCGATCAGTGCGTCTTTGAGTGCCTGGAAGGAGGCCTGTTCGTCTGCAGTCCAGATGAACGGGGTGTTCTTCTTGAGTAAGTTTGTGAGAGAGCGAGACATCGCTCCAAAGTTTTTGATGAACCGTCTGTAGTATCCTGCCAGCCCCAAGAACCCCCTCAGCTGTTTAACATTGGTTGGTCTGGGCCATTTCTCGACTGCGGCTATCTTTGCGGGATCAGTAGCTACTCCTGCTTTGCTGATGATGTGCCCCAGGTACTCTAGAGATTGTTGCGCGAAGGTGCACTTGCTTCTTTTAACGAACAGCTGGTGCTTGGCGAGCAATGTGAACACCTCTTTCAAGTGTGTAGCATGTTCTTCCTCTGATTTGCTGTATACCAAGATATCGTCAACGAAAACCAGCACAGACTTGCGGATTTGTGCAGAGAACACTTGGTTCATTGCTGACTGGAACGTGGCTGGTGCTGTTGAGAGCCCAAAGGGCATAACTCTGAATTCGAAGTGACCACTGTGTGTGCGGAAGGCAGTTTTCCCTTCGTCTTCTTCTGCCATACGCAGCTGGTGGTAGCCGGCACGCAGGTCTAGCTTGGTGAACACGCAGGCTCCTGCTAACTCATCAATGAGTTCTTCCACCACTGGCATTGGATACTTATCTGGCACTGTGACTGCATTGAGGTGTCGGTAATCAACGCAGAACCGCCAGGTGCCGTCCTTTTTCTTCACGAGTAAGACAGGAGAGGCAAAAGGACTATGGCTGGGCCGTATGATCCCTTTCTTGAGCATTTCACGAATCTGGCGCTCGATCTCATCTTTCTGCTGGGGCGTGTAGCGGTAGGGTCGCACGCTGACGGGCTTTACCCCCTGTTGCAGTGTGATACGGTGGTCGAAAGCTCGATGTAGCGGCAGCTCTTGTGGCTCCCCAAAGCAAGCATCATAATCTTCTATGACTTGAGCGATCACGGATGGAATATCGCCACCGTTCTCCTTCTCCTGTTGCACTGTACACAACTGGATTACTTGCGCAAGTTGATCAGATTTGAGCAATTTGTGTAGTTGGCTTCCTGATATCTGCTCGCAGCGGTCTGTCCTGTCTTTTATCCCCTTCAGCGTGATGCGTTTTCCCTCATGGCGGAAGCGCACTGTCTTTTTTTTTGAACCTTTTCTAGGGTTTGGCCGGTGGATCGGTGGCTCTGATACCATATGTAACACACTGGAAGCACTGATACAAGGATACATGAGATTTCGTAGAGTTCAGGCCCTGGCGTCACGCCAGGAGGAGAGAATTCTTCGATGAACTCATGTGTTCATCGAGACAAGGGGAAGAGAAGAAGGTTTGACCCGCTCGGGTGTTTACAGAGGTGTTTTTCCATGCCCTAGCTTCTGGTCGCCCATGCCCTAAGTAGTGGTCGCTGCCAGCGCGTTGCCTCCCGCGTCTGGGCCCTGGCCTGGGCTTGTGGTAGCTTGCTGGGCCTGGCGCAGCTGGTGACTCTTAGCGGCCCGCTGCGAGACCCTGAGAGCTGGTGAGAGGAGATGGGTCGTGACAGGCGCGCACGACACGCGACTCCGGCGCCGGCGCCTACGAGGCATACGACGGGCTCTGCCTGCTATGTACCGCGCCGGGACACCGCGCTCGGGACTGCAAGACGGGGCCGGTGTGCATCCGGTGCGGGGAGGCGGGGCACATGTCGAGGGCATGCTCCCTCCCGCGTCCTCGCACGCCGCCGGCCGCCGGGGATGAGCCGGCCAGCAAACGCTCGGCGAACGGCTCCGCGCGGTCGTCTCCAGGCCCCCTTCCTCGACACGGGCAGAGAAACGCCCAGCCGCGGGTGGGCGCCGCCACGGCGGCGACGTCGGGGCGACAGGGTGAGGCGCGCAACCCCCCGGGCCGCGCGGCGCAACGCGGTGCCCCGCAGGGCACTCCGGCGGCCAGTTCGGCGAACGCGGCGGGCTCGGCCTCCACGCGCAGGGTGGCGGCGCCGCTTGCGCGTCAGGGTGCTGCCGCGTCCACGACGTCACGCATGACGACGGCGCCTGTCGTGCGCCAGGGTGCTGCCGCGTCGACCTCCACGCGCACGGTGGCGGCGCCGATTGCGCGCCAGGGTGCTGCCGCGTCCACGACGCCACGCATAACGACGGCGCCGGTCGTGCGCCAGGGCGCGCCGTCCTCCTTCATGGGAGACGCCAGACGGGGCCAGCGTGCGCGACACGACGCTGCTCCGCCGGAGCGCGCAAGGACGACGCCGATGCCGCGCCAAGCCGAGCAGGTGGGCCGGGTGGATGTGGACTCTCGACGCGACGAGCGTTCGGTGGTCGCGCCCCTCCCCCTGTCTCGGCGCGGTGACTGGACCGGAGGGCGCACCTCCCTGGGCTCGGCGCGACCGACGTCGCTGGGCGGCGAGCTCGCCAGGAGGCCGGCGAGGGCGGCGTGCATCTTCCCGCGCACCCCGGAGGTCGACGAGGCTGAGCTTGCGCTGGGCAACGCGCTCGTCGCGGTTCCGGTTGGGGTGAACCGGGACGTCTCCACGGAGGACCTGGCGGAGGCTCTCACGACGATATACGACCTGCCGGCCGAGGTTTTCTCCGTGCACCGCCACCGCGCCGGAGGATTCCTTATCTACTTCCTGGCCGGCGAGGATCGACGCATGGTGCTCAACAACGAGTACATCGAGTCGTCGTTCTTCCGTTTGCTTGTCCGTCCGTGGTCGCGACGGGCCGGTGCTACGGCGGGAGCTCTCGGGGTGCACGTCAACGTCGAGATTGAAGGTGTTCCGGCGAACACTTGGAGCATGGCGGCGGCGGAAACCATCCTCGCGCCCAACTCGTGGGTGGAGCGGCTCGATCCGCTGACTCGCACTCGCGCAGACATGGATACCTTCAGACTATCGGCATGGTGTTTGGACCCGGCATTGATCCCGCGGGAAGTGGACTTCCACGTGGTGGAACCCGGCGAGCCACCATCGCCGGAGGAGCTTGCAGCGCCGGGGGACTCGGTGACGCCGCCGCAGGTGCCTACGCTCATGTACCCCCTGATCGTCCATGTGCGCAGCTTCACGGATTACCGGCGACGCGCCCTCGGCGGCGCCACGGACGGTGGAGGAGGGGATGGCCCAACGCCGGGGTGGCCGCTCTCCAGGCAGTACACCTACGAGTCGGGTGTCCCCGACGGGCTGCCAGGCGGCGCCGCCGCTGATCCGAACGGTGCAGATACGGCTGGCTCACGAGGCGCTGGTGGACAGCGGGGTGGGGCCCGCCACCGCCAGGTTGGCACCCCTGCTGGTGCGGGTGGGGGCGCGGTCCATGGACCGGGCGCGCGGACCCTGGCGTCGGGCGCGTTGGTGGGACCCCCCGTCTCGTCTTCTTCTGCCAGGAGGAGGAAACGCGGACGTGCTGGGCGTCGTGGACCCAGTCGCAAGGCTGGAAAAGGAATGGCAAAGGAGGGCCCGCCCCCTGCTTTACCTGCTGCTGCTGATCCGTCTGACGCGCGGCAGGAGGCGGTTGGTGGCAGTTTGACTCAATTTCAAACTGAGCCGGTCGTGGATGATGCGCATGGGGATGTGGCCCCTTCCGAGCGCGCAGCTGACGCGCAGCTGCCAGTGGCTGGGCCCCACCTTGACCCTGGCGCAGATGGGCGACTGGACGGGGCGTTTTTGGCGGGAGATAACGCCCAGACCGGCTCCCTCTCTTCTGTCGCTACTCAGACGGTGGGATTGGTCCTGGGCTTGGATGCCTTCCGGCTGACACGCATGGTGGGTGGGCTGGCTGCTTTTGGGCCCAACTATGGCAACGATCCTGGTGATGGGAGCCTGTGTCTCCGCGTACTGGCATGGGCTCGGACGCGGATGGTGACGAGGCCCAGTCCGATGACGAGGCAGTGGACGAGGTGATAGAGATGGAACCCCCTCCGAGTCCGGCGGCGGTTACTTCCCAGGTTGTTGCGACCACGACACAGCGACCGGTGCCCGCCGTGGGACCTCGCACCCTAGGGGAGTTCCTCGCAGCTGCCAAGATGAGACCCGACGCGCTACTCCAGAGCCCTGCGCTTCACCGCCGACTGATGGCCTTGGACTTTCGGCCTCGCCGGAGCCCGAGGATTGCTAGGCAGCCGGGAGGGACGAACTCGGAGATGCGCGCCGTGAGGAACCTTATGAGGAAGCTCGGTCTTGTTCAGGAGGATGAGGCGCCCTCTGCGGCTGCCCTGGAGGCATACCACCGGATGTTCGAGCTACCACTCACACAGGAGATGATCGAGGCGGTGGCGGAACTATACGGGTGGTCCATACAGTCTGTGAGAGGATGTTCACCGCCACTGGTTGGCACTTCGGGTGGCCACCTCGTCGAGGCGTGACCTCCCCCCCCACCTAGGGTGTTAAAGACATTCCTATGTCTTACGAACCTAAGGTGCTGGTGTGTAACGCGCGCGGTCTGAACAACCGAGTGCGTCGTACGGGTGTTAGGAGTGTAGTTGATACCACGGGTGCGTCTATTGTATGTTTGCAGGAAACCAAACTTGCGGTTGTAACCCCCTCGATTGTAATGGAAACCCTAGGCGCGGACTTTGATGGTTACTTTTGCTTGCCGGCTGTTGGCACGAGGGGGGGTATTATTGTCGCATGGGTTGGTAGGCTGGTGCAGCTAGTTAGCGCCCACGTTGACACCAACAGCGTCACGGCTAAGGTGACCCCCCCCCTGATGGGTCGCCGGGGTGGTGGCTGACTTGTGTCTACGGCCCCCAGTAGGAGGTTGACAAGGTCGCCTTCCTGGCGGAGCTGCGCACAGTGCGCTCGACCCGCCCTGGCCCGTGGGCCCTCTGCGGGGACTTTAACTTGATCTACCGCGACGAAGACAAGAACAACGGCAACCTAAATAGACGGATGATGGGTCGATTTAGGCGCTTCCTGAACGACCGCGAGCTCAAGGAGAGTTATCTCCATGGGCGGCGCTATACCTGGTCGAATGAGCGGGCAACTCCAATGCTCGTTAGGCTCGATAGGGTGTTTGTCACGTCGGACTGGGAGGAGCTGTACAGCAACTGCTCCCTGCGATGCTTGGCAACGGTTGTGGCGGACCACTGCCCACTTCTCCTCGACTGCACCACGCAGTCCTTTGGCCGGAAACGTTTCCAGTTTGAACGCTTCTGGCTGAAACTGGAGGGCTTCAGTGGGGTCGTGGAGTCCGCTTGGGGTGAGGTGGACGGAGACCCGGATCCTTTTCGCCGACTCACGGCCAAGCTTAAACGCACGGCCCGCAAGCTCATGAGTTGGAGTGATAGGAAGATAGGGTGTATTAGGTTGCAACTCATGACCGCGAGGGAGGTGGTTCTTCGGTTGGACATCGCAATGGAATCTCGCCCGCTCTCCCACGACGAGCGAATCCTCCGGGCTCGCCTCAAGCAGACATATCTGGGGCTCACATCGCTAGAGCGCACGATGGCTCGCCAGCGAGCCAAGATTGCCTGGCTCAGAGACGGGGATGCAAACACGGCCTTTTTCCACCAGCACGTGACCCACCGCCGGCAGAAGAACATGATCCACAGCCTTCAGGTTGATGGCACGGTTGTCTCGGACCACGCCGCCATGGCGGAGGCCACGTTCACCCACTTTGAGAACCTTCTGGGTTCCTCTGCTGACCGTGAGTTCTCACTCGACTTGGACTTCTTAGGCACCCATGCCGAAGATCTGTCTGAGTTAGAGCCCCCCTTCACGGAGAACGAGGTCTGGGAGGTTGTCAGGCGACTCCCCCACGGGAAGGCGCCGGGCCCTGATGGGTTCACGGCTGAGTTTCTCCAACATTGCTGGGGGACGGTGAGAGGCGACTTTATGGCCGCCTTTGACAAGCTCTTCACGATGTGCGGGCGCGGATTCCAGGGGCTGAACCAAGCTTTGTTGATCCTGCTGCCCAAACGTCCGGACGCGGCCGCTCTCGGGGACTACCGCCCGATTAGCCTGATACACATCTTCGCCAAGCTGGTGGCGAAGGCTCTCGCGGTCAGACTGGCGCCCCGGGTGGGGGGCATGGTGGACAATAACCAGTGCGCCTTCATCCGGAAGCGGTGCATCCACGATAACTTCATGTTGGTGCAGCAAACCGCCAGGCTCCTTCACAGGCTCAAGGAGCCGAGGGTGATGCTGAAGTTGGACATTGCCCGGGCATTCGACTCAGTCTCCTGGGGATTCTTATTTGAGATCCTACGGAAGCTGGGTTTCGGGCCTAGGTTTCGCGAGCTGATCGTGATACTACTTGCCACGGCGAGTACCAGGGTGATGCTCAATGGGGAGCCAGGTCCACCCATTTGGCACAGGCGGGGCTTGAGACAGGGTGACCCCCTCTCGCCTACCTTATTCGTGTTAGTGATGAACACGATGAACAGGGTGTTGGCCCGGGCCGTCGAATTTGGTATCCTTCGACGCCTTGCTCGACTGGAGCTCGCTACGTCGATGTCGCTTTATGCCGACGACGTGGTTATCTTCTGCCACCCAGATGAGACGGAGCTGCGCACCATCCGCGCAATCCTCGAGCTCTTTGGGCATGCATCAGGACTCCATACCAACTTTGCGAAATGCTCCGTATCTCCCATAGCATGTTCAGAGGCGGAGGCCGCTGGGGCAGCAGTGGTAATGGAGTGCCCTCTGGCACCCTTCCCTGTCAAATACCTAGGCATCCCCCTATCTATTGGGAGGCTCTCGGGTGAGGCTCTACAGCCTATGGTGAACCGACTGGCCGACAAGCTGCCAACCTAGAAGGCAGCCTTGATGCCCAGGGCTGGCCGCTTGGCGCTCATTCGCTCGGTACTCGCAGCGATCCCACTCCACCAGCTCATAGTACTAAGCCTCAACAAGAAAGTGCTGAAGCAGGTGAATAAGATCCTCCGTGGATTCCTTTGCGCGGGGAGGCTGGATGCCAATGGCGGTCACTACCACGTCAACTGGTCTAGGGTGTGTCGCCCGCTACATCTAGGAGGGCTGGGTATCCCGGATATGGCCCGCACCTCTATTAGCCTCAGGGTGCGATGGTTGTGGCGGCTGCGCACCGACCCCTTGCGACCGTGGCGCGGGCTCGATATGCAGTTCTCCAAGGAGGAGAGGCAGATCTTCGACGCATCCACCTACATGGTTGTTGGCGACGGGACCTCTGCTCTTTTCTGGGAGGACATGTGGCTGGACGGGAGGACGATTAAGGAACTAGCGTCGGAACTGTTTGCGCTGATCCCTAGACGCCGCCGAAAACACAGCACGGTGCAGCAAGCGCTGGTGGAGCGCAGCTGGATTGCTGACATCACAAGTGCCCTGAGCCCCCTGGCTCTCTGGCAATACGTCCAACTCTGGGCGAGGCTCAGGGACGTCCACCTGTCTACAGCACCGGATGAACTCATCTGGCGCTGGACCACGGACGCCCGTTACTCCTCCCGTTCCTGCTACAAGGCCCTCTTCGAAGGCTCGATACCTTGTGAGTCGTGGAGATTGACCTGGAGGACTTGGGCGCCTCCCAGGGTGAGGTTCTTCATCTGGCTGGCCTGCCAAGATAGATGTTGGACGGGTGAGCGGCTGGCGAGGCGAGGCCTGCCGCATGCGGCGCGGTGCCCGCTGTGTGACCAGTCCGAGGAGACCATGGCGCATATACTCACTGGATGCGTCTTCTCTAGGACGATATGGCATGAGGTGTTGTCTTGGATACGATCTACGGTTGCCCCCCCCCCCCCCCCCCGCGGGTGAGGGTGCCTTCGAAGATTGGTGGTCCTTGGCGCTACGTACCTCTCCTAGCGCCCTTCGTAAGGGCACATCATCGCTGATCATGCTAACAGCGTGGTGGATCTGGAAGCACCGGAATGCCGCGATCTTCGACAACGCTCAACCTTCGGTGGCCTTGCTGTTCGAGACTATCAAGGCGGAAGCGCTGGACTGGGCGAACGCGGGCGCTCGTGGGCTTCACCAACTACTCCCCTAGTTAGATGGTCTTGGGTCGAGTTGTACAGCGTGGGGTTGGCCCTTTGATGGGCTTGTACATCTAACTCTCTTTTTTCTATCAATGCATCGAAACGCAAAGCTTTTGCGTTTTCGCGAAATAGTCGCTGAATAGAGGAAGAAATAGTACATCAAGCTATTCAGATTGCAGCCTATGCAGTTTGGCACATCTGGAATGGGAGGAACCGAATGGTATTTCAGAGTAAAAGTCTATCTGCCAGCGAGGTTGTGGCGTTGATCCTCTCTGAAATTGATATGCTTAAGCTTAATAGAAGCTGCCCCCCTCGGTTAGAGGGCACGGCATGTGTGTTATGTTTTGTTTCTGGTGTATGTTATGTTTTCGTCCGTCGGACACTCCTAATAACCTGTACTAGACGAATAGGCGCGCTTTGCTGCGCCGTCTACATCTCATTTGGTATGGCGTGGCCATCACGGTCGACTCAACCGTGTTTCTGGTGAGTAATTGCGGCCTCAGTATATTATTCTTCAAGACAACAAATGTAAAAAAAAAACAATTCTGGTGCTAGGAGACAATGAATAAAAAGTACTCCCTCTGATCCGAATTAAGTGTCACCAACTGTGGTAACAACTTTTACCTTGTTAGTTATATTTCTCCAACACTTATAGGGGATCAGAGGGAGTATACATAAGACATAATTTTGTACGAAATGCAGGTTACCATGCAAGATAACTGACAATGCAAAACAAATGATTAACATATACCTTAATGGCCTTGCAGCGCCGTATAGCAAACCATATATGTTGTACCACAGGATAAATACATGACAGATGGCTACTACTACCAACACTAATACATTATGAAGATATCATCTGGAGTATTTTCTATTCAAGATTTTGTTTACGACTAAACAAATTGACACCATATTAGGGGGCTAGTACTGCAACCATAGATGCATATAGAGATGTTGGGGCTCAGATAGCGATAGGCGGCACATAGCTGTGTTCGTAGCGATTGGGTACACCGTCATGGCCTCGCCAGACCAAGCCATCTTTGCTGCTAGCCTCTACCATCACATGAAGAAATATTTGCTTGTTATATATTTCAAACATAAATGATGAACAGAGGTGAAAGAAAATCTGATTCAATCTCTTCGGGAGCACTGATGAGTTGGTAACCTCCAAAAGAAATCAAACATATGAAATAAACATATACAGGAAAACATATGAGCTGAATCTCTACTATATAATACGGCTTAGGTTTCTCCTTGGTCCGTCTTGTTCGTACGTTCGTACGTCCGTGGTTTGGTACGTTTGGGTTTCCGATTTTGTTACCTATGTCATACTGTCGCATGTTTCCAGGTGTCCTACCTATACCTAGGTCGTTCGTCTGTCCATGGCTGGGAGGCCCATCGCCTCGCTCGTTTCTCTCGTTGGCAGGACCTCAAAGGAAAGAAAAATCTAGAGTCCTGATCTGTTTTGCTTGACGTCTCGATCTATAAATAAAACCTAGAGAAGCCCTCATGATTGAGGTCCAAGCGCTAGAGCCTAACTACTCCTCGTAACAGGTCAAGCGGTAGAGCCTGCTCCCGTGCTCGGGATACTTCCATCCAGGAGCCATCGTCGCGAGCGCTCCAGGCAGGAGGAGCGATGAGTCCACGCCACAATACGTGTCTGACGGAGGACCTCAGCCAGCCCGGTTAGGGCCACAGTATCGCCTCCGATTTATGTTCTGTTGATTGAGCAGTCATGTTAATTATTTTGGTTTTGAGAAAACAGGAGCAGAGGTGAGGTCGTTCCATAGAGGCCGTGGATGCTAGCCAGCTCACTGGGAGCATAGATGGGAGGCAATACAGTGAGCAGGCAAGGCGCAGCTACTTGGATGTCGTCGTGCCTATCGGGCAGTACTCTCCCTCAACTTAGATGCAACAATAGTTAAGCCTCTCCTCTTTTTGATCAGGTATCTGACGGGTTCCGTATCTGACCACTCATACGAGGAGTATTAAGGACATTGGATGAACATCAGCTAATTAATTCTATGCATTCCCGGATTTATGAAGCCTAGGAGGTTTCGCTTGATGAATCTGGCGGGTTTGTGATGTTCCCTTTCCGGACCAGGAGGTGTCGCTGCTGTTTTGTGTTATTGTTCTTCATTCACAAGGTATGCTGATCTTTAGTAATTACCAGTAGTATTTAACGTGGCCAGACTCTTAACTACTCAAGCCAGATCGGTAATTGTGGTCCTTATGTGATAGCAAAAATTGCTATATGCACTTCACCATCAGTTCTCTAGAATCGTTTGCACATCAATTCTTAACTTCGGTGGTGTGCTGACTGATGATGAGGAGCCGAAGATCTTGGGTTGAAGAGTGACAAGCTCAACCAAACATAGTAGATTTTGTCCGAAGCAAAGCTGCTGGGTTGCAGACTTCAGAGGCCATCCTGACCTCATGTAAGCACCCCAGGAGTCGCAGCTTATTCCCAACTGATATACAAGTGTTTTGATGCAGAATCAATTCTTTTTTTTAATAATGGCCCTTGGCAAATTTGACTACTTTCAATATTTTTTGTTAGTGGCAAAGTTGTTATAAGCACAAGTTTATTTAATTTGTATCCATTGCAAGGCACCCGTTCTTTTCCTATGTGGTTTCTATAGTTATCCTATAGAGTTGCGGGCTTACAGTAGAGGAATAGTATGATAAAAACATGCAAGGAAAAGTATGAGGAGACATGTTTGTATCCGTTCGCGGGCTTACAGTAAGGGAATAGTATGATGAAAACACGCGGGGAAAGTACGTGGAGACAAGATGAGAAACAAAGACGATCCATATTTTTTTTTTATCATTAGGTTAATGACATGCATACAATATTTTTTTCTCCCGTTGCAACGCATGGGCGCATTTGCTGTTATTATTTAATTTGACAGATTATGCTCCTTTTCATGTATAATTTTAAAATGGCACATACATTACATATATATTTGGCACGGTATTCATGTTAGGATTCACCACCAACCCCGAATCAACTAGAACGACTCATAAGGGAGTCACGGTGGCTTTATGAAGAAAATAGGTAGAAGATAAATGGTAACAAAATTAGATAGGGTCCCTAGCGTCGTCGATGTGTGTGTTGGCAGTGAGAGATTATTCTCCACATGAACCCCTACGGTTTGGTCATGGCATAGACATTTGGATCATAGGGGGTGGCCCATGGATAATGTCTCGACTTTAGGTTCAATTGCGAAATCAACCAGAACGACTGGTTGGGGAGTCATGGTGGCTTTATGCGGAAACTAGGTAGAAGATAAATGGTAACAAAATTAGATAGGATCCCTAGAGTATTGGCAGTGAGAGTTTATTCTCCACCTGAACCCCATATGGTTCGGTCATGGCGTGGACATTTGGATCGTAGGCGGTGGCCCATGGATAATGTCACGACTTTAGTACAATTGCGCAATGCCTATGGTGGAGATGTCGCCTTGGTAGCATTCTTGTCTACCAAGTCTCCTAGATAGGCGAGATTGTGTGTTTGAGTGTCTTGGAGGCGAAGGTGACCGACGTCCCTTTGGATTTATTTTTCCCAGACTTGATCATGTCTATGCACATTTTGGTACCATATTGAGCCCAATATTTCTGAGTTGAGTGCATCAACGATTACATCTAAGGAGCGGTTTCATCCGGCCCTGGCTTGTTCGACGAGAAAAGAAAAAAGCATATTTCCATCCATTTGTTGAACATTATGCATGATACTAAACAAAATAAATCAGCCCGTAGCAACGCACGGGCATATTTGCTAGTTATAATAAAAAGTACAGAGATATGAAAAATGTGAGGGAACAATATGGCACCAGAACTGACAGAATGGAGAAGGCAAGCAATAGCATCACTGACAGCTACTTCAGTTAAACCGTATGAAATATTACACATACAAAATTGACCGTGAACATAAATATTCTATGGATAAATCATAAGGACGGCTCACTTCGCTTTTCAACGCAGATGGTAAATAGCAAATACTGCTCAATATTGTTCTTGAGTTGTAACTGATTGCCATGGTGGAGCTAGTTGTGCATCAAGAAGAAACACATGTTTAG
Source organism: Alopecurus myosuroides (assembly GCA_028641055.1). Taxonomy (NCBI): domain Eukaryota; kingdom Viridiplantae; phylum Streptophyta; class Magnoliopsida; order Poales; family Poaceae; genus Alopecurus; species Alopecurus myosuroides. The sequence goes on along the minus strand of CM054060.1, from coordinate 299,576,482 downwards.
AAGTATTGTACCTACTCTATATCCTAGTCGCACTGACTTTTCTATGGCTGGACAAAAGGCTTGGAGACTTAATTAGAATTCTTGAGATTGGATTTTGTTTTGAATATTTCAAGAGAACTATAAAGAACAAAGGTATGCTTACTTGTTCTCATGTTGTCTGCCCGCAATCTGGAATCATTTGTGACTTAGGCCTGTAGAAAAACTGTTGGAGCAACATTGTAAAGTTACTTTGGAATTGTGGCCACCTGATTGTATCCCTAGAAACTTTACAATGTATCAACTTAGTGAACAAAAGATGAAGTATACATCATAATCAGATAATTTATCGGCTTTGTCACTTTAACGGTATTTATTTCTCAACTGGATTCTGATTGATGACTTTATTGATTATATAGTCAACCTAGCATCATAAAGTTAGGGTATACTACAGTTATTATTTCGCAGTAAACACCTTGCATTCTCGAGATACCTTTTCATGGAAGTACGACTTTTATTGTAGAAATGGTCACATTTCACGGTAAAGCCTTCATGTGGTTTAACAGTCCAGAAAATTCATGAGCTGTAGTTGTACAGATTAATCATCAAGAAAAGCACCCGATCTGTTTTTTTTTCATAAGATTAGCCACTACGATACAATTAGAAGACGCATATATTTGAGCCAGTAGTGAAGATTCTATTTTATTAAATGTCATGTCTACAATCACTTATCTCCTATATTTAATAATGAGAAAGACTATGAGGTAGTAGGTTCAAACCAAGCACGTGACATTTAACCATGGATTTGCACAAAAATAAACGTAATTAGACCACTTCGAGTAGGTAATCACTTGATTTCAACACCAATAAGAAAGCAGGAAACCAAGAAACCCACAAATATTCTGAATTTGTACTGGAATTTATGTTTTCCTAGCGAGACCATCATATCAACGTCTAAGCCCATAGTAAACAGAGTTGTGGGGGCAGTAGAGAATAAGCAAGACAACGGATGACGGCGTGCTCCTTTCAGCTGTGTACATGACAGTATGTACATCACAAACAATATAATTCAATTTCTCACCATCAGTATGACCATAACAGAGAAATGTCAGTTATGTTGCAAACTTCACATAGTTCTTTCATTTCCTTTACCTGGAAAACCCACCAGTACCAAAGATTCCACATCACCTTCTTGCAAACTGCATTTTCTGATAGATGAGCGTATGAACTTATGCAAGGAACAATTTTATATTCAGCTAAAGAACAGTGTTCAACCTATAAACTAAAGGAAGGAGCATATATGGAGATTTCCACCAGTCAGGAAAACAAGTATCAAGCTATTCATAGTATAGGCAGATGAGTAACCAAATTTGATCACTTTAAATAAAGTAGAAATGCAATCGTGACATGAACTTTATTTTCACTCTAAGGTAAAAGTTCTAGTAAATCTAATTTATCGACATCAAGTATATATATATATATACTTCTTGCAGGAAACAAAATAAGGAAGCAACTGGTCAAACTTGCTTAAGCACAACTCTTGCTATTAGAAATGTAGCATGCATCTATGGTTGCTACAGCGAAATCATGATCACGAACTTAAATTAATACTGAAAGTGGTGGTGCTACATCATTAATTTTACCTTTCTAACTGCATAAACAAATGTCAGTACTCGTACCTATTAAATCACTCGCAAATAAGCCCAAAATCCCCAACGGATTGCTATATTGGTGCCTTAGTATGTGTCTTACTATCGGCTCCATTTAAATATCGTGAAGTTCTTTATGTCCTTGTGGAGTAGATCCGAACACTAATGTAGGGGGAAAATATATCGAATATTTAGGACAAGGTGTAAACCCATATCGATGAACAGAATCCTATTCTTTGGAACACCTTTAATAGTAACTATAAATATCCATAGGATAGTTAGTGCATATTAAAAATAAAATTTGGTTCACTAAGAAACAAAACAACATGACAGGCCACTAAACCATATGAGCAAAATCGTCTAACATTCATCTAGCTCACACAGGACTATCTCGTTAAGTACATCGTGCGAACATGTGATTTGGTGATTGGAAAAATAAAATGTACTACTAAAAAGACAAATCCTAGCATATGGAGCTAGAGGAAGCACTAATTTTGAGCATTCTAAGAACGATGAATGACCTGCTTAGGTTCTCCGATGCTAATAAATAGTAGAAATTATGGTATAGATCGACCAGAGTTAGCAACAAAAAGATCCATTAATTGAATGCAGAGGTTACATAGGAGACTACTGTTACTGCAATACAACTCATATAACCTTATGCATGACATAGCAATACGACTGATGCAATGCAAGTATGTTTTTTTTAGTTTCGATTAAGATAAGCTTAAAATTCCACAAATTCTTCGAGTGAGCTACTTGTTTGGTCAAGGCTGCAGATAAATATAGCACGACACCATATGTGTTCGCCAAAAGTATACAAAGGGAAATGCAGTGAAATTAATAATTTAATAAAAAATCACACTGGGTTCCATTGTTAAAACTGTAAGAAAGTTCCATGTGCATCTTCTTTTCTTTTCATTAATCTGGAGGCTTGTCGTTGTACATCCCAGGAATCATGTAACTATAGAATTTCTGCAACTCAAGTCTATAAAAGTTGGTAGTGGAAAAAATAAAAATAAAGTCTAAAGCATTGTACTCTCTCCCCGTCGCGAAATGCAGAATGATTCACGGTAACCTGCAACATTCAGCCTATCTGAATGAAAAACATCAAGAAACTTGGTGGGCTCATATCATAAACATGAAAAAAACACCAGCAAATTAAACCTCCTATGAAAATCAAAGTGAACCGGCCTGCCGGGCAAAACTAACTATACGGATTCTTTAGTCCCTCTGGAGGCAATGAAAACCGCCCCATGAGGCTTGCCTCCTATGCCCTATCCCTACAGTAGATAATTTGTTAGTAGAGTGCTTGGATATAGGTGTGCACAACCAACTTTTCTTGAGAAAAAGGTCGGAATTAGAGATCTGACAAAGCCTATATATATGTAGTTATGTGATAATTTTTAACAGCTGGAGATCAGAGGATGTGCAAACTGCTGCCGTTTCTCCGGTCGACAGCCTCGCTGACGCTTGCAGCCGCCCGACCTGATTCAAACTGGGGTGAGTACATCTCCCCCTCTCATGCATCAGCAATCCTGAGAAGTTAATTTGCTGAAAAAAGAGACGGTGTATTGCATCGTGGTTACAACCGGAATCTGGAGAGATTCAAATCACAAACAATAAAGGGAATGGTGAGAGGCCAGAATGCAGCCTATGGGCTCGTGGTCCTTTTTTCAGATCAGCTGCATCATTGATGAAACTCTAAAATTCATGACGGCATGCGATCATTAAAAGCTTAAAAGTTATCAGAAACCGACACAAATGTCCAATAGCAGTTTTAAGCTGTACTGCCTTATATCATTAGTAACTTGTAACAATAACTTGTAGTAATGTCTTATTAAAGAACCTTGGTTCGGAATCTGAAGATAGCACGTGGAGCGGCTCGATGGGTGTCCAGGACTTGCTCACCGGGTAGTTTAGGAGCAGCGTGCCAGCAATCTGGAGCGACGATAGTCCAGAGGTGGCCTCCCCACGCCATTCATGCCGAGTGCGATGTCTTCATCCGTGGAGAGCACGACGGCGAGCGCCACGGTGGCCTGCTCAGCGAGGGACTATAGGGATGTGGCGCCCACACGCTCGCCCCCAACACGGCGAGCTCGCGCTCGAACGACCACCGATGGGGCCGAAGGAGCCAGCACGAGTGCACGCCAGTGGCGCGTAGAAAGTTGGGGAGGGCGGCGGCCGGCGCGCAGGAGGTTTCGACGCCGAACGAGTGTCCTCCGGCGGCGGGCGGTAGATGCAGGAGGGCGGCGCCCTAGCTAGCGGCGGCCAGAGGTTGGGAGAGGAAGGCGGCCGGCCCGAGGTTGGTAGGGCGGCGGAAGATGTGGATCGAGACTGTTTTTTTTCCTTGATCTGGACTGGACGTCATCTCTCCTTACCAGGGCATCGGGGAGAGAAGAGGACTTACACGGACCCACTGCCAGTGCCCAGTGGCACGGTGCGGCAGAGCGCACGAGAGAGCTCGTAGGACTCCCGGCTTAAATCTTTAGACTAATAAACCTGGAACTTTTGTTCCTTCCCCCCTCCTTTAATGAAAAAAAGCAGAGCATGCACGTTGCCCCGTTCTGCAATACGCGGACGATACCCTGATCATTATGCGTGCGGACGCTGCGTCCACTGTCAGGCTCCGTCTCCTTCTGCAACGTTTCGCAGATTACACTAGCCTGCAGACAGCTAAACTTTCAGAAGAGCACGATCGTGCCTCTGCACACTCCTGACACCCTCCTCGCCCAAATCCAATCCACGCTCCAATGTCGCGTCGAGGGATTTCCCCAAACGTACTTGGGGTTGCCTCTCGCCGCCGACAAACTCCGGCTCGACGCCTTCTGCCCTCTGATCGCTAACGTAGATAAATACATGTCTGGCTGGCGGGCTCTTCTGCTCTCTCCTGCTGGCCGCCTGGTTCTGCTAAATTCCGTCCTCGACGCGCTTCCTGCGTATGCAATGGGGGCCCTCTCCCTCCCCGCTGGCGTGATCGAGGCCCTGGACAGGCGCAGGAGCGCGTTTCTTTGGGCGGCGAGCGATCGTGTCTCCGGCGCGCAGTGCCTCGTCGCCTGGGATTACGTCTGCCGGCCTAAGGATGAAGGTGGGCTCGGCGTGCGCGCCATCGGCGCCCAGAATACGTGCCTGCAGGTGAAGCTGATCCACCGCCTGCACACCGCCGTCGACCAGTCTTGGCCGCGGTGGGTCTGGTCGTCCCTGCGCGGACGGCCCCTCGACGATGTCAACGACGCCGGTTCCCTGCGGGGAGCTCACTAGAAAGGGCTGCTGCGGTTGCTGCCTCTCTACAGGGCGGTCACCTCCGTGTGCGTCGGGGACGGCGCGCGCTCTTCGTTCTGGCATGACTCGTGGACATCTTTGGGCCCTCTCGCTGTCGCGATGCCGGAGCTGCTCACCCACTGCACCGTGCCCCACGCCTCCGTTCGACAGCTGGTTGAAAGGGGCCTGGACAGCTTCCTTGTTGCGCGCTTGTCGCCCATGGCCGCTCGGCAGCGGCTCGTCCTGCTGCAGTTCATGGCCACCCTGCGCCTCGACAACGACATTGCCGACTCCCGCTCGCTTCCTCTCTGCGGCACCCCCGGTAACAAGCTGAAAAACTCAGCTCTCTACAAGTGTGCTTGTTCGGTGGCGTGGTTCGTCTGGTCCACGCGCGCGTCCTCCCGCGCGAAATTCTTCGCCTGGTTGTTCATGTTGGAGCTCACCCAATGCCGCTCGAACCTACTACGCAAAGGCGTCATTCTCCCCTCGGTGAGCGGGTGCCCGCTGTGCAGCTGCTCGACGGAGACCAGGGCCCACATCGCCTTCCGGTGTGTCTTCGCCCAGCAGTTCTGGACTGCGCTTGGTGCCCGCACGGATCCCGCCCGGCGCTCTGCTGACGCCGTGTCGTGCCCGCTCCCCGCCGATGTGCCTGCTCGCACTGCAAACACCCTGTGTGTCCTCTGCATCTGGGAGTTGTGGAAACACCACAACGGCGTGGTCTTCAACGGCGATGAGATTTCTCTCCGCCGCGTTCGCAAAAACTGCCACGACACGGCCGCTCTCTGGCGCGTTCGCCTCCCGCGCGATCACCGCCCCGATGTGGACATCTGGCTCAGCCACCTCCGCCACCTCCCCCCCCCCCCCCCCCCCCGCCGCGTCTCTGATACTCTCCTCTCCCTCCCCTTCTCTCCCCTCTGTCGATACCGTGCGCACACGGTCTGTAAAATGTAAAATGATCACATCTTTTTGATATATGGAAATTCAGGTGGGGGCCTTTGTGCCTCCCCCGGTGAAAACTCAAAAAAAAAAAAAAGCAGAGCACCTGCTTGTTTGGGTAAAAAAAATCTACATGCCTCAACTGTGCAGTTCGGGTCTCAAAAATTCCATATTTTAGGAGTATTGTTGTGCAGGAACAAAGATAAAATTTAAGTTAATAATACATATTGTTTGTCCTGAAATATGTTACATGCCATGCTGATGTGATTGAGTTTTCGACAGAGTTATGTATGCTTCAGCTCAAATCATCTTATATTCTTACATACTTTTACATACCCATAGAATGAAACCACACTTCGCCCTAGTATATTTTGGCAAACTTAATAATGACTGACGCCTATAGGAGAAGCTTGTTCGTTGGAAATGTTGCCAAACCTTAGTTGCAGCCTAATATGAACAAGTCTTCATAAAACCAAACTAAATTGAAGTAGGACTAGCCAAAATACCTTGATAAGACTAATTGATCGTACAGCACCCCTACACCACAGAACACACTGAAGGCAATCACAAAGGCCACCTTGTAGTCAGTTTGTTTTCCTGGCTGGATGACGGCTTGAGGTGCTTTCGCGAAATCACATTTGTGAGTGAGCATCGAGCCGCACAGCTTTGGGTTCCCATGGAAACAAGAATTTGCAAATGTATTAAACTGGCCTCCAGATGGAATAGGCCCTTCAAGGTCATTGTTTGAAATGTTGAATGCTGAAAGGAAGTTCAATCTGTTCAGTGCAGCTGGGATTGCACCTGTGAGATGGTTGCTGGACAAATCTAGCACCTGCAAGTTTGTGAGGTTGCAAATCGACTCTGGGATCTGTCCAGATAACTTGTTGAAGCTGAAATCGAGCATAACAAGCATTCTCAACTGGCCAATCTGTGGGGGAATCACACCTGTGAAGTAATTGCTGCTTAGATTCAACACTGTCGGGATAGATGTAACCACACGGTATTGACGTGATGGACCTTTTGTAAGAGGCAGTTCAAAGACCCTTGGGTCCAAACGAGTTGCGTTCTTAGTCGATTTTAGCATTGGCATCTCCATCAAGGTTAGTGGGATTTCTCCTGTAAGTCTGTTGTCTGACACATCCATACATAAGAGATAACTTAGGGTGTTGATCCAGCCTGGTATTGGTCCAGTGAGTTTGTTGCTATTTAAAACTAACATTTCCAATTTTGTGAGCCTTGATATCCATAAAGGTATTTCCCCGAACAATTGGCAGTATCCGATGTCCAAAACCTGAAGATTCTCAAAACCATCAACTATATCATCCTCTGGCATGAGTTCTCCCTTGAAGTTATCGCTGATAAGCAGGGTGGTAAGGTTCCCGGAGCTCTTAAGGATGTGAAGGGTATTTGTGATGTTTCTGAAAGAGTTTGAGGCAAGTGATAGGAAGTTGAGGTATTTCAGATTGCTTATTCTTGGTGAAAGCTGCCCATCTAATTTGTTGCTAGATACCCGCAATGCTTTCAGATTGCTGCAAGCATATATGCTTTCTGGAACTTTGCCATTGAACTGGTTTGAGTAAAGATCTAAAGTTGTTAGCCTTGGAAAGTTGGAGAAATTGACCTTTGTAAGTTCTCCGCTGAAATTGTTGCTCTTGAGGTCAATTGTTATCAGGTTTGTGCAATTGCTCAGAGCTGATGGCAGCTCCCCTATCATGTTGTTATTGTTCAAATGGAACTCTTCTAGTCTCTTGAGCTGATCTATATTTTCTGGAATCTTGCCACTGAATTGGTTCCCTCCAAGATCAAGGGTTGCAAGATTTCTGAGGTTGACTATGCGTGCACTATCAAGACTTCCATTTAAATCATTGTTAGGTAATGAAAGGTATTCCAACGAGGTTGCGTTGAAGAGTTCATCTGGTAGTGTTCCACTGATTCTGTTGTACCCGGCCCTGAGCTCTCTCAGCATGGAGCAACCGCCAAGTCCTTGGGGGATGCTGCCACTGAATTTGTTGAAAGTCAGATCAAGTACAGCGAAGGATGGAGAATTGTTGCATATTTGAGTTGGTATGTTCCCAGTAAAGCTGTTATTGCTGGCATTGAGTGCGACCAGATTCTCCATTACTTTCCATATGCTGGACGGGAACTCTCCTGTAAATAAGTTGCTTGAGATATTCAGTACCTGCAGAGGCCTGGCAGTGGTTGAAGGTGGCAGCTCGTCGAGTGCTCCATTGAGCTGGTTAAAGCTAACATCAAGGATGATGATGCTGCTGGACAACACCAATTCCATCGGCAGACCACCTGACAGCGAGTTGTGAGAGACGTCAAGGTGTTGCAGCCTGGTGAGGATCCCAAGAGACAGTGAGATGTTCCCCTCCAGGCCCTTTGAAGAAACCAAGATACTGGTGACCGTCCTGTCCTGCCTGCAGGTGATCCCTTCCCACTTGCAGCAATCCGTGCCATCCCGCCATGAGGCTGCGAGGCCACCATCATGTGAGAGCCCCGTTAGGAACTGGAGAAGGGAGGTCTTCTCGTGCTCCGTGCAGGAACTTATGGGAGAGACTAAAGAGATCAGCAGCACAAGAGCAAGGCCAAGGGAAGGTATGTACATGTTTTCTGATGAAACTAGCATGGAATCCAGATCCTTGAGTTGTGTCCTGACTTTTTGGTAAGGCATCAACGATCTTATGAAGAAAGAAAATGAGATGGACAAAGAAGTGGCTCTTGCTTCAATTATATGTTTTTCCCTCATGCGGTCGCAGTCAAACACAAGGAAGATTAGTGGTCAAGGATTTTGTTTGCTACTGTTTTCGGTTCTACAGGCCCGTCCGCTTGCATCCTGGACTCCTGGTAGTCTTTGACCAATGGTAGTGGCAGTTTGAATGGTTTACTTGATTATGACGGGTATGTGGACATGGTCTGTCGAACATAATCTAGTTGTGATTAGTATATTTAAGGTTTAGTTGAATAGTTCTGTATCTAGTTTTGATGCTCTTTGGTATTTGAAGCTGCACTTCTATTCCTTTCTAGTCCCTGTATTTGTTTTTTGTTTTTTGAGTTTTGCACCGGAGAGAGCAGAAAAGCTCCCACGGTCCCACCTGAATATATTCCATTCATCAAAAATTTGAGGGGATAGATCCCCGAACTTGTTAGGGGGGGGAGGGGGGGGGGGGGGAGGAAACAACTACGTTGATAGGAAACCGTTACTGAAAGAAGGAGAGCCAGGCGTCGGCGTCAGCGCGCCAAAGGGACGCATCGTCCCTCCAGCTCTTTCGCAGCCGGACGTGGGACGGCGCCAGCCCTTCGAAGACCACCCCGTTCCTGTGTTTCCACAGGTGCCAAAAGCACAGGAGGCGCAGCGTGTCGGCCAAACGGGCGGGGGTCATCAGGGGGAGGCCACAGTGAGGGGCGTCGTCGATGGCGCGCCCGCCGTTGTCGCTAGCTCCCATGTCTGGCCCAGAAACAGCGCGCAAAGGGGCACCCAAACATCAAGTGAGATGGGGTTTCCAGGGCGCGGAGCAGATGGGGCACCCGCTCTCGTCAGCAGCGAGTATCCCTTTGGCAAACATGTTGGAGCGGGATTGGATGCGGCCGAGTAGGAGGAGCCAGGCGAAGAAGTGGGTCTTGGAGGGCGCATGGTTCGTCCAGATGAACCTGTGGTGGGTGAAGAGCTCGCCGCCGATCGTGCACAGGCGGTAGAGCTTGGACGTGCAGAGACCCCGTCAGTTTTAGAGCACAACGTCAGAGCGCGGCTGTCAACGTCGTGGCGCGGGGCGAGGCAGTTCAGAGCCCGGGTCAGGTTCGCGAGCTGGACCGTGGCCGAGCGTGAGAGACGGGCGACCAGCATGGAGTCTAGCCCATTGGCGATGACCTGGCTCACCGTGGCGAGGGGGGCGGTGCAATGGGAGTAGAGGGCCGGGATGGCGAGGTGTAGAGCGCCGAGGGAGGACCACGAGTCCAGCCAGAAGGAGGTACGGCATCCAGCCCCGAGCACGACCGAGGAGATGTCGCGGTAGAGCGGGAGTAGCCGGACGAGCCCGAGCCAGTGCGTGCCGCAGACGGCCATGGCCGGCGCTGTCAACGGGAGAACCGTCGAGGGACACCCAGACCCACCTGGGCCAGGACTCGCCCGTGGCCGTGTGCAGGCGGTGGACGAGTTTGAGCTGCAGGCATTTGTTGAACTCCGACAGGGAACGGACGCCGAGGCCACCTTCCTCTTTAGCGCGGCAGACACGATCCCAAGCAACGAGGCACTGGGCGCCCGTGGCTTTGTCTGAAGCAGTCCAGAGGAAGGCGCGGCGTCGCCTGTCCAGTTCGGCGAGGACACCTTTCGGAAGCGGGAGCGCGGCCATGGAGTAGACAGGGAGTGCATCCAAGACGGCGTTCAGGAGGATCAGCCGCCCGCCGGTGGACAGCAGCGTCGCCCGCCAACCCGATAAGTATTTGTCCACCTTTGCGATTAGCGGAGAGAACACGGCGGCGCGCAGCTTCTCGGCCGACAGGGGAAGGCCCAAGTTTGTGGGAACCCCTCGACACGGCATTGGAGAGTGGAGGCGATGTCAGCGAGGATCTCGGGGGCGACGTGGAGCGGCACCAGGGTACTTTTGCTGTAGTTGATGCACAGCCCAGTGCAGTTTTCGAAGGACGCCAACAAGAGGCGCAGGCGACAAGCAGCAGCGGCGTCGGCACGCAGGATTAGCAGCGTGTCGTCAGCGTACTGGAGGACGGGGACGGGGGCGCCACCGACAAGGGGATGCTGGAGCTCGCGGTCCCCCTGAATTAGGCGTTGGAGCACGTCGGCGACGAGGAGGAAGAGATAAGGCGAGAGAGGGTCGCCTTGGCGCAGCCCTTTCATGCACCGAATCCACTTCCCGGGGACGCCGTTGAGGAGGACTGCAGAGTGCGAGGACGAGAAGATGGCGTCAAGCCACCTGCACCATTGTTCGGGGAAGCCGCGGGCTGTCATGACGGCGCGGAGGCATTCCCAATTCACCGAGTCGAATGCCTTCTTGAAATCCAGCTTGAGGACGACGCAGGGCGCGTGGCGGCGGTTGCACGTTTGCACCAGCTTCGTGGCGTACACGAAATTTTCAGTGATGCTCCGACCAGCGAGGAAGCCAGTCTGATCCACATCGAGGAGGGCGCCGATTTGTTTCTGCAAACGCGTCGTCAGAACTTTGCAAACGGACTTCATGGAGCAATTTTGCAGCGAGATTGGGCGGAAGGAGTCCGGCGACAGGACTCCATCCGCTTTAGGGATGAGCATGATGTGCGCACGGTTGATCCTCGCGAGGTCCGCGGTCCCAGCGTGGAATTGGGCGAAGAGACGGAGCTGCGCCGGCTCAATCGTGCTCCACGCCGCACGGAAGAAGCTAGGCTCGCCGGGAGCACTGTTGGGGTCGAGCGAGGCAACCGCCGTCTTGATCTCCTCGGGAGAGAAGGGGGCGCAGAGAGCCTCCCCATCCACGGTGGCACTGCCCTCGTACAGGCCGGCAACGTCGATGGCCGGAGGGTTGGCGGTGGAGAGACCGAGCAGGTCGGTGAAGAAGCCGTCGAGAGCAGCAGCCTTCGCGCGGTGAGAGAAGATGAGAATGCCGTCCACCTCCAAAGCTCTGATCGTGTTGCGGCGAAGGCGTTGCGACGCATGGGCATGGAAGAACTGTGTGTTTTCATCGCCCTCCACCACCGCACGAAACTTGCCGCGCTGCTTCCAGTAGGCCGAGCGAATCTGGATCAGCTCAACGAGGCGGGACCTGCAACGATCACGGAGCAAGCACTCGTCTGCAGAAAGAAGCCGAGATTCTTCGAACAGGTCAAAAAGATCAATAAGAAAGGAGCAGTTTTTCTCAAAGACGGGGTTAAAGTGGTTTGCCCTCTTCCAAACCTTTGCGGCGGAGCGGAAGGACTTCAGTCTGGCCGCGAGATCGGCAGCGGCGTCCCTGTGCAGTGGAGGCGTAGCCCAGGCAGGCAAGGTGGAGGCGAGGAAACGGGGGTTGCGAAGCCAATGGTTCTCGAAGCGGAAACAGAGCGAGCGCGGGATGCAGGTGGAGGCGGTGATCAGGAGGGGGACATGGTCGGAAGTAGGGCGGTGGAGGGAGGAGAGGAAGGAGTTGGGGAGGGCAACGTTCCATCTCTGATAAAAAAGGGCGCGATCGAGCCGGGCGTGGATGGGGAGCCGCGCTTGTTGGACCAGGTGTAGAGGCGATCGAGCAAGGGAAGCTCGAAGAGGGCGAGAGTACGGACCGTGTCGTTGAACGTGTCCGCAAGGAGGTGGTTGAAATTGCTGTTGTTTTTTTCTTCGGGGCGTCGAATGAGGTTGAAGTCCCCGACAATGAGCCAAGGGAGGGAGATGAGAGGGGCTAGGCTTTCGAGCTCGGCGAGGAAGGCGGGCGTAAGTGAGTGATCCGCGGGTGCGTAAACATTAGTGATAGTGAAGGCAAGATCAGACAGGGTGGAGGTGAAGGAGGTAGTTAGGGTGAAATCCTTGCTAATGGAGGAGGTGAGCGTATAGAGACTGGTGTCCCAGGCCGTGAGAATGCCCCCGGAGCTGCCCGCGACGTGGACGGTGGCGTGTGCAGAGAGACGAGGGGGGAGGAAGGAGCGAGCGCACGGAGAGTCGACAACACGCAATTTAGTTTCTTGGAGACACGCGATCGAGGGGGAGGCGTTGGCAATGGCGTCGCGGACAACCGGCCATTTTTTCATACAACCAAGTCCTTGGACGTTCCAAGACTCAACGGAAACATTGCGAGAAGAACTAGACATTGGGCACGGAGACACCTAGCAGGCGGGGACGGTTACAGAGAAGCGGGGTTGGTATCGAGCGCGCAACAAGGAAGGAGCATGTAGGGGCTTTTGAGCCGAAGCCCTGGCGGCGGGCGCTGCGGCCGTAGCTAATCATCACCGGTCGGGCGCACCGGTGGTCCGTCGATCGTCGCGGCGAGCGCGGCGACAATCTTCTTGCGGAGAGGGCGAGCGCAGGCGGACAACACCCCGATCTGCAGGACTGTTTTCTGCAAAGCGGCCGTGCATCCCCCCAGTGCGTCGCGAAGCCCGCGAAGCTTCTCAGCACGAGTGGCCACGCTCTCGAAGCTCTGGGAAGCCTTGGAGGCGAGGCGGGAGCTCCGTCGTTCTCCGGGGAGTGGCGGCAACTCGTTGTCGGCTAGCTCCGTGATCACCACGCCACGGCGACGCGCGTCCGCGATAGGGGGGCCAAAAGCGAGGCTGGCAAGCTCCGGGCCACAGCCCACACCGCTGCACCAGGAGATTGTGAGGGAGGAGACGGAGGAGATTGGCGAGCCCGGCGAGGACATGCCGTTGGGGGGGGGGCGATGCCACATTATCCAGGAGGGCGAGCAGCGCCTCGTGGGTGGCCGTAGCGTCATCGTTCCCACCCGGAGCGTGGCGGGGCAGGTCCTCGAGGGGGTGCCTTGGAAGCGGTGGAGGAGCGAGCGGCAACCGGCCGTCCCTGTATTTGTCATAGACAAGTGTAGCTATGCTTGCATTTAACGTAAGTCATATCATCATTAGTTTCTTAAAACCACATGTTTGACCGATGTAACTTCTCTAGAGATAGTTTGAACGAAGTTTGCCCCAGCTGTACCATGCTATTCGAGCCCAGGACAAATTGATCCGCGGAGAATAGTGGCGGCTCCAGGAATTTTCAACCGGGTATTCATGTGTATTCATTTTGTCAAAATCATAGCTGTTTTTCGAAAATTGTCAATGTTTTGTCAAAACGAACACCGTTTTGTAAAAATCATGGGTATTCATTTGAATACCCAGGAATACACCTAGCGCCGCCCCTGGCGGAGAAGCGGAAAGCGAGGGTCAGAGACTCAGAGTCGAGGCCATGGAGGAGCCTGTGACGCCCAAGCTTTCTCTCGATTCAGATCTCAAGTTCAGATACAAGTGCAGGGTTGGAGGAGCTCAGAAAGGAAAAGAGAGGGTAGGTAGGAGAGTTTCAGAGAGAAAGTTGTACAAGCAAATTCATATCCGTTGGCGCACCCGTATGCGCCTGGTGCGGCGATGCGGCGCACAGAGGAGGGGTTCTGCTCCATCGAGTTGAATGTGGAGCGCATCAACGATGAGTTGCGTCTGTGTGAGACGGCTGTCACGGTCGTCGTGATGGGGAACCACGCCGATTTATGGCCGGAGAAGGTGCGGGAGTTGTTGCTGGCCGAGTTCCCGGAGATCCCTCCCCCCTCCCCCCATGCCCTCAACGCCAGCCTCTACTACGGGGGCACCTTCCTCGTGCGCTGCTCCAAGCCCCGCTGGAGGGAGCTCCTGCTTTGGCGCACCGTTGCTTCGAGCAGTGGCTCGTCGGGCTAGCAACTGAAGATCCGCCCCTGGACGAGGCTCTACATGACGTAGTCGGTGACGCCGTGTTACCGCATCCGTGTCTTCATCGAGGGCGTCCCGCCGCAAGCCTTCACCATGGAGACGGCGAGGAAGGCGCTACCTTCATGCCATTTTCTCGTGTCCTCCTCGTCTGACAAGACAGACCTCTCCTATTTTGTTGTCTATGCTTGGGTTCATGATCCCGACTCCATCCACAAGATTATGTAGATTGTCCTCCCCGAGTTCATCACTGCCACGGGTGCGCCCTTCGAGCTGGTCCTCCCCACCGGTTTTGACGAGATCGCCGAGGACAACCCCTTCGCCAACCCGCCGTACCCGCCACCGCCGATGACGAGGTTCACGGCTACGACGCATCTGGACTCGTTGGTGCACGTCCCATCCACCCTCCCGGATGGTCGTGTCAATGTAGATGGGCACCCCCCCCCCCGCGCGACGCTACCTCTGGGCGAGGGGCTTGGTGGATGGCGAGTTCGCGTCCCGCGCCAACGTCCTGCCTTCGCAGCCGCGGGGCTCGGTTTTTTCCCGTCTGGGAAACGGCGAATCGCGCCGCCCACGTCTTCACGCGTACTCCTTCGCCCCGGTTCAGGTTGGCGGTGGGACGACGATGGCGCCACCGGCCGACATGGCGCAACCGGTGCGTTGCCTACGCCGGTCCTCCTCGATGCCGCTACTACAGCTGGACGACGCTGATGTGTCAGGTCCCTCTGTGCTGGCAGAGGGCCCGATGCTGCCGCGTCAACCCTCGCCCATGACGGTGTCTCCAACTGCCACCTTGATCGACGTGATTTCCTCTCCAATGTCGCTGCCTTGCAAACTGGTCCGGTTTCTGCACAGGAGGACCTTACCCTTCTTTGTTCGTTTCCGCCCACCCCGGCCGGGATCGGCGCGAAACCCCCGTGGGTCAGCCGGGATCAGACCCGCGCGGACAAAATCCCGGCCATCCTGTGTGACACATTCGGTTAAACCCGGGAGGGATTACACCCTGCCCTATTCCCCGCCGAACCCGGTCATTTCGCAGGGGAATCAAACCTCGACTCTTATCCCGTGGAACGAACGACTCTCTCTCACCCTAGACTCTCCAATTAACATCAATCGGCAAGAAAAAAAAAACACACCAATCGGCAAGACGGCGGCCCTCACCGCAGCAGCAGCCGACGGAGCAGATCCGGGAGTGCGGCAGGATGGAGGCTCGCCAGAGTGCGGGGAGACGACGCGGGGATGGATGATTCCCGTTGCTCAGCCAGCGGCCACCTCACCTTTGGTCGCGGCGGCGGCGCACGGTGCTGCGCGGCAGATCCCGGCCGCTGCCAACTAGGTAGTTATTCACGCGCACCCCTGCCAGTACTGTCTGCCTTGGCTTGGCTACAAGTTTCTTTGACTGGTGAGGGCAGATGCATTTCCATTCATGGTCTGTGCAGTTAGAGATGTGGAGGTAGGATGAACTAATACAAATACTAGCAATAGAAGCTTAGATTAATACGTGAGAGCAAAAGCAAATGCAGTCACTCAACCATGCCTTCGCTTGGCTAATTTCCGTGCCCATGGTACATGACTGCATTTCGATTTATGGATGCAGGCATGTGCATTTCGATTCATGGTAGGTGACTGCATCGCTTATAAGTTTGCTCCACATTACTGGCTATGATTAGCGACGGCGGCTCCTGCCGTAAATTTAGTGGCCTAAAGAAATCAGGGGAGAATTGCTGCGGTGACATGGTATGATGAGAGAGTAGGGGAGGGTCGCCTACTTGGGGGTTGGGGCTAAATATTTCTAGAATTATTTAACCATGGTTATACTCAGGTAGCTACTTGGGGTTCCCAAAGCTGATTGGTAGAGAGCCAGAGAGCAACGCTTAGGGCTAAATTTTTGTTTTTGTAATATATGAAATCATGCATATCTTTTCTGGAGTTATGTTACAATATTATTGTTTTTGCAATCTGAAACCATGCCTTTATTTTGTGTGAGTCTTGTTAGATTTTTTTTTTTCCGATGTAATCTGAAACTAGCAATGCCAGTGCCATCGTTTGAGGTTATCTAGTTATAATATGCCAGTGAACCTATTCTGTTCATGGTCAAGGAAAGTGAGAAGGATAACTACTAGCTGGCGTTCCTCCCTACCTACGGTGGCTTCACAATGGTAAGACCCTACTCCTGCTTTTCCATCCCCTCTCTCTAGGGTTTGTCCCTTGGATTTGTGGTATGGTAGATAAAAACAAAGTAACCGGTGCGCACTTGTTGTAGAGAAAGGAAAGAAACCAGCGACCATGTTTGGTAACCTTGTCAATAGGCTTGCCCTCGACAGGCGAGAGAGAGCAAGAAATCAGTGCCACCTTTTGCAACTCTGAATCACATCTTTTTTGTTGCAACAGGTGGCCCATTCCAACCAACACCTCTGCTACTGCCCTCAGATTATATGGAGCTGATCAAGACACAGTGTGCTTGGAAACCATGTAGTGTGGTAACCTTGTCCATAGGATTGCTGTAAAGCTTTGGATTTTGAAATTATATAATATTAGTGAACCAATGATTTTGTTTTAGTTGTGCCATCCCAGCCATCCCATCTAGCTGAATGCACCTTTTCTGGGTTTTCCATCTGATCTTCACATATCTCTTGTTAGCAATAAGCTGCAAAACCTAGTCAAAATTGGTGTGCTGTAGCAGTTCCATGATCTGTGACTATTTGAATATACTTTGGTCAAAATCCTGTTCATATATTCTCCAATGCTATCTCATGTTCATGAGTGTGAGGGAAGTATCTAAATATCCACTTCAATATGTTCAACTGTAATGCTATCTCGTGTCCACTCTAACCAGAAATATCTCCAATGAAAGAAACAAATTTACATGCAGAGTTACATGCCAATTTGACTGTATCCGGGTCCTCACAGTCAAACAACTATGCTGCAGCCTTACACTTGTGCACTTGTTAATTCATTTTTTCGTACATTTGGTGCATATAAAAAATATTCACTTAGCTTTGTCTCGTCTCATGGCCTATACAATGTAGGTGATACTACTTGATCATGTTCTTGCTCTTCAGGTTACTAATTTATGACGGCTTGATTAGCGCAGCCAGAAGCTGCCGGACGAGGAGCTTGGCAAGACGTTGGGCATGGCGATTTGCAGCAAGACCTTGGGAGCTGCTGGGCCTGGAGCAATGAGGTAAAGAAGGTTGGAGCTGCAGTCGAGGCAGCAGAGCGTGCTTGTTCTCTTGCTACTCGTTGCCACGGTGGCGTGGGCGCCGACGAGGCTGTGCCAGAACTATTACGTGTCGACGTGCCCCAACGTGGAGACGCTCGTCCACGGCACCGTGGCGTCGCGCCCGACACGCTCCGGCCCTGGAGCTGCTAGTCCCTGGAAGTACAATGGTATAAATGTAGAACGGTTTTGCAGTTAATTTTTTTTGCCCCCTGCAACACTTATTTCAGGACAGAGGGAGTATATGCTTTAATTTTTGATTTTGCCATAATTAAATAAATTTTATGAGAGGATATATCAGATTTTGATGCATATAATGATATTTCCCTGGGGTTTAAACGAACAAGCAAAAGTTCCTATGAGGATCGGTGCGATTTATGGAGGGGTAGCGATGGGGGAATGGGTGACACCAGGGGATCACCAAATCCTTGGGCGGTTTGGTTCCTGCAGGTTTTTTTTTACAATCAATACCATATATATTTATTGTATCAAATAGTACATGGTAGAGATATATGAGCCGACTACATTGATTACAAAATAAAGTCTAAAAAAGACGAGCAAATCTTCGAGATCTTTAGACCCTTTCTTCTTCCAGAGCACAATCTTGTATTTTCCTGAAGGCAGCCGTAGAATAATGATATAGATACCAAACCAAAAACCTGTAAATACCAACGAAGGTTCTCCCATAATTTTAATTTTGAGCCGCAATGCCAAGACTGCGAGCACGCAAGCAACCATTGAAGTAGTCAAACATCATCGGCAAGAGTACCAGTACCAGTATTGCAGGGAAAAGTAACCGAACAGCCTGTCGACGTCGTTGGGAGCCGAGAGTACGAATCACCGTCGTCGAAGACGTAGCAGCCGGGACAAATATTGCAAGGACAATCCTCCTTGCGGCAACCAAAAGAAAAAATCCGAAACTGATCTGGCGAAGCAAGATCTGAAGGACCATACCTAGAGAAAATTAATCTTCCAGCACAACGGTTAGCGTCGAGAAGGAGATCTCGTCGTCGAACGAGGAGCCGAAGATCACTTTTTGTAGACGATGCCATCTCCATTGACGCGGAGGCCAAATCGAAGACGGCTACCAAACCCTAATAATTTATTGAAAGCAATATTTTAACGAAAAACTCCACCCATAGATCGGGTTCCCCACCCCTCTTGACGCCGGCGAGGCCGGCCGGAGGAGGGGGAACCGTCTTATGGAGGAGGCGGAGGTGGAGGCGGCGGCTCCTTTTCTTCCTGATGGCGGAAAGCTCTTGGGACTCTAGCGCTTGGTTCCCTGCAGGGTTTGGTTCCATGCAAACCGAACAAGGCTTGGGCTCCTCATCTATTGTCGCCTTGGGCTCGATGCCGACGAGACGGACCACGCCGCCTTGCTGCGGGGACGCTTCGAGGGTGCCCTCCAGGGGCCACTCTCACCGGAGCAGATCGCGGCGCTGTCGGAGCTGGTGGACCATGCGTCGTTCCTCATCTATTCTTCAGTTTAGTCTGGTCGTGTTAGCTTAATGGATCGTATCAAAATCCTAGTGTGGAATGTTAGGGGGCTGAATGTTGTTGCCAACCAATATGTTGTCAGTGCTTTCATCCGAGACAATCATATATCTCGATTGTTTGTTTCCAAGAGTCGAAGCTCCAATCTGTCAATATACAGTTAATCAGTCAATGTTGTGGTTCCAAGTTCAATAAGTGTCACACCCCAGTTTTTGGAACCTTGTACTGTGGTTCACGGAGACAAAAATTGGGGCCAACAATTTTTTTTATTCTAACAACATGTTTATTTGAACCAACATTTGTAGAGAATCATACTCATATATGCAATGCAAGTTTTGTTTCATTTTAAAACCAATACCAGATTTTCCTGAAAACACTTTTATAATTTTTCCCTGATGTTACTTGAGTGATTTTATTCCAAGACTTGAATCATGCTTGCTAGCATCTTAAAATAAACTTTTAGCTTTGTTGGATCCAAGAAAACAATAATTCAAAATGATTTATGGGAGTTTTCTTCTAAGTTTTCTATAAAAACTATTCCTTGAAAATATATCCAAGTATCTGTTTTCCACACTTGTTTTCACTACGCTATAATATGTTATTTTGTGTTTTTTTTTTACTTTTATTTGTTCCTTGATATATGTACTACAAACCCATAAGCTTGGTTTGAATTTTGGAACAAGAAAAACAATCTTTTTCTTGTTGTTTTTGTGGAAGAAAAATAAGGCAGAAAAATGCATTTTTAGAAAACAGAGAAAAACATAAAGTAGCCCTTTCCCACTTTGTTTTTATAGCCTTCCACTAACTTAATTTGTTTCCAAAAGATTTTCTGAAGGTTTAAAACATGTTTAACAATCTACAACTCGAAAAACAACAATTGGAATTTATTTGACCATTGAAAACAGTGTGAACTTTCTTTTGATTTCATCTGTTTCCCAACACTTTGAAAAATTGCTAAGTGTTAACTGAATTTTCAGAATTTTCAGAAACAGTGGTTTTGGCAAACTTTGGTAGATGATTTCATTTTCTTTTGGTTCAAGTTTTGAAATGCAACCTTGCCAATTGGGTTCACTAATGATTGGGCTTCACCTTGGATCCCTTTGATTGCTTCTAGAAGGGTTGGAGAAGGGCATTTTCGAGAGAGGAATAGTCTAGTCAAAGAGAGGGATGTCATGCCATGGGCACACATGCCTTGACCTCTGTGGCCATGTTGTGGCTCTTCCAGCCCCCTAGAGCCACTCCCTGGCTTGCCCCTAGCACCAAGGCACCGCCTGTCACCTTGCCATGCCCTGCACTGTCGAGGACACGAGCTAGAGCTCACCCCCGTGCCATTTTAGGTGTACCCGAGAACGCCCTCTTGTCAACCCCCTCGGCGCCGCGGCTACAAGAAACATCGCACCGCCCCCGCTCGCCACTAGCTCCCCCACCCCCTACACTCTCGCCTCAAGCTAAGGACACGAGCCCTCGAGCTCACCGCAGCCCCCACGAGCCCAAAACCCGCCGCCGGCCACCATGCTCGGGCTCGAGGTAATGTACCCGTTACAACCCCTCCCCTCACCCGTCGCCACCGCCGTTAAGCTCCCTATGCCGCGTAGGCTCGCCCTGACAGGTTCCCGTGTTCTGTTGCCTGCAGGAGTGCTCCTACCATCGCCACCGTAGCTGCTCCGCTCCCGCACCGCGGCTTGGGGCCGCGCTAGACGCCAAAACCAACGCCCCTCGACTCTCCCTAGTGCCTACACACCCCCCGACCCCGCGTCGTCCCCTCCGTGCCTGACGGTGAGCCCCACGGCCCACTCCGTTTCCTCCGTGTTTTCCCGTGGAGAGAGAGAGAGAGAGGAGAGGAGGGTGACGAACCGTGCGCCGTTGATCTGCGGATCAACGGGCCATGTTAAATGTCCGGTTTCCCGCCGCGCACACGCGCGCTCGCCTGTGCTGGGCCGCGCTGAGCAAAGCCAGGCCGCCCTAGTGTTTTTCTTTTCTTTTTAAAAACTAGCAGAGACTTGTGTGTTTACTTTTGCTCTGTTTAAAATAGCTAGAGTGCATTTTAATTTCTACAATTTTTTGTGGCAGTAGATCTACTATTTCTTGAACACACCCAAGTGGTAGATCCATGTTTCATATTTTATTTTTGCTGTGATAATTAAATTGCCACAGAGTGTCCGTTTAACCTTTTTGTGCATAACTTTTTGGATCTGTATCCAAATCTTGCAAACAAAATAGTTTTGAGTAGCTAATAAATAGAACTATCATTAGGACTTGTCCTCACATCAAGGTGAGTTGCCAAATGGAAATGCCATCCATTTTGGTAAAAGGATAGTAGGCATTTCTATGATTTTTAGGAAGAGTTTAAAAATGATTTTTGAGGTGAATCCAAATGAGTGAGTTTGTATATGACTAGAACTATGTAATCCTAGATTGGATTAATTTATAGAGCTATAGATTATTTTTGGTGAGCTTTTGTAGAAACAATACCTTTTCTGTTTTCTATATTACTTGTGAAATTGTTTGTGAATAAATGTTTGATTGTTTGAAACTTGTTTCCTAGCATGTATCGATGTGTTGCTACTTGTTATTAGGTTGTTTTCTTGCAATATAACTACTTTAGGAAGTGTGTGCATGTTTGGAAATAAAATGGAAATAGACAGAACCTTGTATTCTAGTACATATTTTTTTACTAGATTGAGTGAGCAAAACTTTGTATGATTGTGCACCTAAGTTTTGATGTGATTGAGTTGAGTCTAGTGCCACTTTGGTAATGTTATTTTGATGTTATCATATCTGTTATCCTGCACTTTATTTTATAGCAAAGCATGTGTAACATTTGTTGTTTGTTTTCACTAGTATATTAGTTGTGTGATGGTTGTTTTGATAAATTAATTTTGTCAAGTGTGACCAGAGGCCTTGTTACCTCTCAGTGCCTTGGTATTAGTGGGCCTATAACCCACTGGTCCCATTGTATTTTGGTTAGGGATCAAAATCCCCTACCATACACTTGTATGCTAATAGCATGTATTACTATATGAGTGTTTACTATTTTCCACCAAGGAAAATAGATGTTATTTTCACTTGTGTAAGTGAAGGGTTTAGTATTTCTTTCTACATCCTAGTATGTTTAGGTGTGGTACATTTTTTAACATAATGTTCCCTTAGGAATATCATGTTAAGAAGTGTTTCACTATTATTCTGTTTAAATGGAATATTGTTTGCAAATGGGATGATTATCCTAGGGTGAATTGTGTGAACAGATTTCCTTGAGTGTTTGGATTTTTTTAAAGTGTTTAGTTGAGATTGTATAAATGCATAGCTATTGGTTGTATAGAATGTCACTTTGTTTCTTGTTAATGGATTGTTAGAAAATCATGATTTATTAGACTTGGTTTATTCTTGCTAAGTTGATGTTTTCATAGAATTATTTTAGTGTATTCGCTTACTAGCATGTGTAAGGTGTATGTGCTGTTATTAGGTATTTATACTCATAAATTGCCTGTTTAGGATCATGCATCCTGGTAGTGTTATTTGCTTCCCTAGTGTTGCATTAGTGTCACCACTGGATATAATAAGTTTTGTTCTATCATATTTGTCTTTATATTTTATAAGTGTATGATTTTATCCTAGCATGCTTAGGATGTTTTCACTTCTATTATTGAGGCATAGATATTGTGGTTTCTAGTTTCTTTTAAGTGTGGAATACTTTATTTCTTATAGCATGCCTGTGTAGAAATCTTTCATATCAGTATGCTAGTTGTGAACTCCTGTTATCATGTTATTTTCTAGCTTTATTATTTCATGTGATGATTGTGTTTTAGAGTGTTCCTTATGACTTGTTACCATTGGTTGAGCCACTGGTTTGTTTGGTTATTTTCATGATTGATAGATTCATTAGCTTTTGTGTGGACATAACCATAGTCAGTAACTAGCTGGTTTCATCTGTGGTTTGTTTGCTTGTTGTTTGGAATTGCCTTAGTGTTTACCTTAGCATGAGTATTGTACTTATGTTATTTCTGTACTTATGTTATTGTTGTGCTTAGTAGTATCTTGTTACCTATGCATTAAGTTAGTGGTAAACTATTTTGGTGATGATTGCTTGTGTTGTAGCCATGGGTATTGCTTCGATTGATTGTTACCCTTTTAGTAGTCTCACCTTTGTGACCAAAATCTATATTTTTAGCTTCTTATGTTGTTGGGGCGCGTAGAGATAAACAAAAACTTTTCCTAGGCAATGCTCCCAAGATCTAGCCGAGGTAGAAGACCACGAGTATTACCACTAGACGCGCAGGTGCGGATTATCGGTGCAGCGCGTCGGGGCAGTGCAGTCCCGCGATCCGGTCCGGCCGATCCAATCCCTCGAACGTCGAAGTGCTGAACGTACAGCACCTCTGCCGGTATCCACACGTACGAGGAGGAGCTCCGACGGCGGACTGCTAGGTCCGGTGCGGCGGCTGGACTGAGTGGGCTAGGGTTCCCAACGCATGGGAGAGTGGACTAACGTGCCCGCTGGGCAACCTGCGCCCCTCTTTATATAGCGTATGGTAATGGGCTTCACAACACTTGTGGCCCATTCCCTCTGTGAGTCCGACTCACAAAACCAGTCCATTTCCGGTTCGGGTCCAACCCGACCAATACTTGCTCCCGCTCTTAAGTGTGCGACCCTGCAAGCTCATGGCGACATGGACACGATTGGAGTCCTACTCTCAATCGATCAATCGGTAGCGGCTCCTAGCAGAACGTGCCGACTCCCAAGTCCCATTGAGTCATGATGACATACCTTTCAATGTGATATTCATCTTAGTCCCTTTTGCCTCACGATATACCTTGTCGAACTATAGGCGATTTATCGTCATCCCTTTAATAGTTCAACTCTCTTCTCGATCCGTGATATGTGATTCATCTGACTAACTCTTTAGTCAATAGACACAGTTAACACTTAACTGAGTCGCGCATGGCCATGCTTCCTGAATCATATCACTCGAGAGGGCCCAGAGAATATCTCTCCAATCGGAGGGGCAAAATCCCATCTTGATTATCCACATCACGCAGCTTGCTTCTCATTCGACCCGAACTCTGCCTTTATAGTTGCCTTGTCACAGAACAACGTTTGACAGAACCTAAGTCGGTGATCCACAACTCGGATTGTGCGACAATCTCAGGTCTAAGGATTACATTGATTGAGACATGCAAATGACGACTTGATCGTTGCATCTCAATGTGGGTCAGTCCGACTTGCTAAACTCTTTAGCCAAGTCCGTGAACGTTGGAATGGCATCACCATGCCCATGACAAGTGGAACCGTGTCATCAGCCAACACTCACATTAGTCTAGGGTGTGTGTCCAGCACAACCTAAATGACCAAGGACAATCTAGTATGAACAACATGAATATATAGTTCCACAATCGAATCACATATTCAATGACATATATCAGATGTTCAAAACAAGGACAACTTAATAACTTTATGAATACAGTGGGAATTACATCAAACATGATTGCCTCTAGGGCATATTCCCAACATATGTATCTTATTATGAGAGTGGTGCACCCTCTCTATATATGATATATAAGATGTGGAATATGTTTTCTCAACCATATGTTTGTTTGACAATAGTTTTGTACCATGAGAGTTTGTTAGATAGTTTCGCGATAACTTTTTGAGTGTTTGCGCTAGTATAAGTTTGCTTGTTGTATGTATTACTTTTTTAAGTTGTTTGCCTTTTTGGTTCTGAGTGTGTGTCTTTATTTCTTTTACAGCACTAGAAAACGAAGAAGAAAAAGCAGGAGTTGTAGAGTTGTGCGTCAAGTTCAAGCTACTTCAAGGCCAGGGACACTAAGAGTTTTAAGGCAAGCCATCCTGATGCTTGCAACTATACTTATCATTATCTATCATGCATGTTTTACTTCTGATTTTTTTTATTAAACTTTGATTACCAATAACGATTTTTGAGTGACTACTACTACTATTAATATTATATATATCATTACTATGCCAGTAGTTGATACTTGGTGTTACCAAGCCCATAGCCACCATATGTTATTTATTACCACCAAAAGTATAAGTCCCTAAGTCGACACCTCAAAATTATGTTTTTGCAAAAATAAGGCTTTTCTGGAAAACCCGGTGGAAAGGCGAAGTCTTATCCACCGAAGGATGGTTGAAGTGGTTATTTTTGGAGAAAAGGTGTTTTTACAAAAATGACACGTAACCTAGTCTTCGCCGGACAACCTTTACCGTACTGCCACTCTACCCCAACATGGGAATGGGGCTTAACTTGAAGTTTGTCCTTGTTAGTGTGTGTTCTATGTCAAATTGCTATAAGGGTCGTCGTGCCCTCGAACCGATTGTCGCTAGGAGGGGAATAGGATTAAGTTCTCCTCCGGTCGCAGAAGTTGGGTCCCCTGCCGTGGCGCTGGTGGATAGGTTGCCGGGGGAATCAGGCCCAACTGAAGAGATAGGCATATTCTAGCTCGAACATACTGGATGGTTAGGATCAGTTATCTGATGTTCACATATTGTTGTTACACTCCATGGTTGTTCACGGCGGATGTACTCGATCTGGTGGATTATGTACACCTCTGCAGAGTAGAACTATTCGAAATAGCCGCGTCCTCGGATATGTATAGTTGAATGACCATGTAGCTAGCATTGTGTCAAGGTTTTCAAAAAGGAGTTTTCAAAGGGAGTTGAACTTGAGAGGTATTGAACCAAGGAACTTTGTACCGTGAAGGTAATGTTAAAGGAAAAAGCCAAAAGTTGTTTTACAAGAAGTTTTGCAAATAAAAAACATTTCTTTTATAAAACAAGGTTTACAAAAACTCTTAGATATGCAATATCTACAAGAGAAAGAGAACTATACTATTTTATTTTGAAGTATCTTCTTCAACAAAGATACAGATATTTTCAAAATCAACTATGATATATCTTTCATATATCATGGATAGTGAACCCTATGTATAGCATACCTATTCCACTATATAATCATACTTGCTTTTGGTAAGCTACATGATGGGTGTCTTGCTGAGTACATTCAAATGTACTCATATTGGTTTCGTCCCTGGTATTACTTGCCAGACTTCGAGAAGGAGTCTCAGGAGGAGATCTACGAGGAGGAGTACTACGTTGATGGCCTTGCGAACTAGGATCGTCTCCCGGTCAGCAACCTGTAGGTTAAGGCGTGACTTGGGCTCTACTACGTTTGTGTGTTTAGTCTTCCGCTGTGTGTGTTGTGTGTTTGCCCTGCGTGGTAGTTGTGTTAGACTTGGTCATGTGACCATGTCCCTTTTGTAAGTGTTTTATGCAAACGTGTAATGGATATTGTATCTGTGTACCAACTTGATATGTTGTTCACGACTGGTGTGATCTAGGATCGTGAATGTATGCAAATCGGAGGTGTCCTTGAACAGTGGTTCTGGGGGACCTTACAGAGTTGGTATCAGAGCTATCCTGACCTTAGGAGACCTTAGTTAGCATGGACGTTAGCTAGTACTCTGAAAAGTTAGTTTATAAAACTAATTTACTAAGATGACTATTTACCAAAATATTCTATATATTCCATCCCCTCTGTGTTTATGAAAACTCTACTTAAACTAAGTTACCTCTGAGCATCCTAAAACTTTGCACACTGTTACCCCAACTGAAACTATACCTAAACATTTGGTATAGATGGCAATTGTCTTCACCAAATCCTTCCGTCTAGGTACGCATGCACCTTGCTACCGCCGCTTTGAGGAGGATTTGATCAAGATGATTAGTCTTATTGGTCGCCCAGTACCTGAGTTGAAGGGAGCCAGATTCACCATAATGGACGAGAATTGTCCTGGTTGGTGGTCTGTACCATTCGTGCTCCTTTGCTAGCACCATCGACCCCGGAGGTCACTTAACCAGACCATAGATGTCACTAAAGACTTAGTCTTTGCTCGTCATTTCCAGCACATGGAAGGACAGTTGCACAACACTCAGTTTTCCCTTGATAGGCTTAGAGGAGAGTTCGATGTCCGAGGAAGAGAGATTTTCCAGCTAGAAAAGTACCTGAGAGTTTCCTATGCTACTGAGCGTCGTCTCGAGAAACAAAGGAAGACCATGAAGTACGTTGACTCCCACCTTCGTTCACAAGTGAGAAGCCTTCAATTCCAGCTTGCACCCAACCAGTCTAGAGTTGAAGAGTTGGAGGAACCGCTACGTGCTTCCTCGAGCACTTAGGATTGCCGCAGGATAGTAGGAGTTGTGTTGCTCCCACCAAGACGCTTGTTTGTGTTTGTGTTTGTGTTGTGTGAACTCTGCTAAGAGCTTTTTGTGTGCTAGATGTGTTGTAAGACTTATGCTTTTGCTTTGTGAATTTTAAGTGTGTTATGCTTGTTGAGAATTTGTTTCATCTGTATGTTAGCCTTTGTTTGTGATTGCGTTTTGCTTCTTACATGCTTTTCTATTGTTGTGTTTTCAACCGTTCTCATCGCTGTTATGAGACGGGTTGTTTTGCAAGTTTTTCAAAACAAAACTACCCTTTTGTCTAATCTCGTCTTACGCCATATTTTTTAGACAACATGGCCAGCGATTTACCCCCACTGCCGGAGCCGACAGTTGCCCAACTTTTGACTAAGATCATGGAAGACCGTGAAGCCGCTCGTGTAGAACGTGAAGCCAACCGTGTTGTCCTTCAGAACCTGACTCAGCTTGGCATTGCAAATGCAAGGAACAATGCTGACCTTCTGAGGGAGCAGGAGCGCCAGCTTGCTGGAGAGAATCGCAAAAGGAAGATAGTGGCGCGAGGAGAACCTAGTTCATATGTGACTTGCAGTGTTTTTCCTGCGATGCCACAACCCCCAAGGAAGCGTGGGAATGATGGACCAAAAACTGGAGGATGCTTTGTCTGTGGGAAGGAAGGGCACTTTGCTCGTGATTGTCCCTAGAGGAAGTATGATCCATCTTGGTCCGATGAAACCCAAGAGACACAGGGTCCAACCCATAAGAAGCGCAAGAGTTTGATGAGTGGACCTCGAGATCAAGATGACGTTGCAGAAGCATCTGCGACTCATGCCATAGTTAATCGTACGTTATCGAACCAAACCTGTGACCCCCATAGTTATGTTTGACTTCGTACCCTGAGAAAGCCGACGTAATGGAACATTAATAGTGTGTCGTCGGTCTGATAAGAAAATATCTTTAAAATTAATGACACTAACGTAACTTTATCTAACTTCAGCTTAACACCTAACATCGGTTTTAAAACCACTAACGAAAAAAATTCTAAACCAAGGAGAAAGGTGCCTTAGGATGTTCTATGGCTGTTTGAAAGAAAGATGAAGGTTGAAAAACAGATTGGGGTTTTGAACTATGATTTTTACTAGGCAATAAGATCTCTCGTGTATCTACTTTGGAGGAACCCGATTTTAAAATATGAGCTTGTGGAGATCCATTTGAGGTTTAGCTTATGAGTGAAAGATTGAGGATCACATGATAATTGTTTGAGTTAATTATAGTATATATTATCAGGGGCTAACCATTCGTGGACCCCAAAACTTTGTAAGTTATCGGTAACTAAGATTTGTAGTCTTAAAGAAATGATTTGAGGTTTAGAGATATGTGTGGAAACAATTGGATTTTAGGAAGCACTTGATATATAAGGAGATTGGATTGATTAGGACTAGTATGTTGAGAATAATTTGTGATATTGGGATAATGATGAAAATGGTTTGCATAGGTGATTCTTATACTGGATTTTAGTATACATATAGATTATGTTGGATTGGGATAGATATTCGATTTTTGGATTAAAGATGGATTGGAGGAATATTGGGTTTGATATAGGAAGTAATTGGTGAACATAAAAGAATGATTTTTGGATTTTAGGAAAAATCAATGTCGCTTGGATTAGTAGATGATTATTCTTGGTGATATATTCTCGGAACTTGTCACGCTCTATTGAGATTGTTTTGAGGAAAATGATTTAATTTGGATCATGAAAAAGTAGTTTGGAGAGCTTGAAAAGATTTATAGGAATGGTATAGAGTTGGTATATGATTGTTGGAATTGTTGGTTTAGCTATAGCAACATGATCGTGGAGAAAATAAACTTTTGAGGGAGACAAATGATTTGAGACTTGATCTTCTAGAAGTGTATTAGATTAAGAGGAAGGTAGTGGATTTCCTGGATTGTTAGGGAATGAGCAATGGAAAGCTCATGTTCAAGAAGGATTGGTGGATGTCCGATTTGATCTATAACATGATGAGAGAGTTTATGCCCCAAAGGAGAAAATAGTGGTACGATAATCTTATGAGATTGGAAACTACTAGATTAATGTTTAAACGATAAACCCTGGATAACCATTATGGTTTTTGAGGAACTATAAGTTTGAAGTTTAGCTCATGGCACCGAGACCTTTGGAAATACTAACTTGTCAGTGGGTTTTTGGTAAGATTAATCAAGGGGGAAGCACATGTGCTTAATGTTACCAACCACCAGCACATGTTTTGGTAGAAAAATGTTCTAACATTGTTTATTTGACCACACCCTCTTTTCTCTTTGCCTGCGAATCTCGGGACGAGATTCTTTTAAGGGGGGAGGTCTGTCACACCCTAGTTTTAGAAACCTTGTACCGTGGTTCAAGGAGACAAAAATTAGGGCCAACAATTTTTTTTTCTAACAACATGTTTGTTAGAACCAACATTTGTATAAGATCATACTAATATATGCAATGCAAGTTTTGTTTCATTATAAAACAATTACCAAATTTTCCTGAAAACACTTTTATAATTTTCCCCTCATGTTTTCCCTGATGTTACTTGCGTGATTTTTATTCCAAGAATTGGATCATGCTTGCTAGAATCTTAAAGTAAACATTTAGCTTTGTTGTATCCAAGAAAACAAAAATTCAAAATGATTCATGGAAGTTTTCTTCTAAGTTTTCTATAGAAACTATTCCCTGAAAATATAGCCAAGTACCTGTTTTCCACACTTGTTTTCACTAGGCTATAATATGTTATTTTGAGTTTTCTTGACTTTTATTTGTTCTTTGATAAATGGACTACAAAGCCATAAGCTTGTTTTTTAATTTTGGAACAAGGAAAACAATCTTTTGCTGGTTTTTTTTGTGGAAGAAAAATGAGGCAGAAAAATGCATTTTTAGAAAACAGAGAAAAACAGAAAGTAACCCTTTCCCACTTTGTTTTCATAGCCTTCCACTAATTTAAATTTGTTTCCAAAATATGTCTATGAAAGTTTAAAACATGTTTAACAATCTACAACTTGAAAAACAACAATTGTAATTTATTTGACCCTTGAAAATAGTGTGAACTTTCTATTGATTTCATCTGTTTTCCAACACTTGGAAAATTTGTTAAGTGTTAACTGAATTTTCAGAATTTTCAGAAACAGTGATTTTGGCAAACTTTGGTAGATGATTTATTTGCTTGTGGTTCAAGTTTTGAAATGCAACCTTGCCAATTGGGTTCATTAATGATTGGGCTTCACCTTGGATCCCTTTGATTGCTTCTAGAAGGGTTGGAGAAGGCCATTTTCGAGAGAGGAAGAGTGTAGCCAAAGAGAGGGATGGCATGGCATGGGCACACATACCTTGACCTCTGTGGCCATGTTGTGGCTCTTCCAGCCCCCTAGAGCTACCCCCTGGCTTGCCCCTAGCACCAAGGCACCCCCTGGCACCTTGCCATGCCCTGCAATGTCGAGGACACGAGCTAGAGCTCACCCCCGTGCCATTTTAGGTGTACCCGAGAATGCCCCATTGTCACCCCCTCGGCGCCACGGCTACAATAAAAATCGCACCGCCCCCGCTCGGCACTAGCTCCCCCACCCGCTACACTCTCGCCTCAAGCTAAGGACACGAGCCCTTGAGCTCACCGCAGCCCCCACGAGCCCAAAACCCGCCGCCGGCCACCGTGCTCGGGTTCGAGGTAATGCATCCGTTACAACCCCTCCCATCACCCGTCGCCACCGCCGTTGAGCTCCCCGTGCCGCGTAGGCTCACCCTGACAGGTTCCCGTGCTCTGTTGCGTGAAAGAGTGCTCCCGTCGTTGCCGTCGCCGCTGCAGCTGGTCCGCTCCCGCACCGCCGCTTGGGGCCGCGACATACACCAAAACCAACGCCCCTTGCCTCTCCCTAGTGCCTGCACACCCCGCGACACCGCGCCGTCCCCTCCGTTCCTCACAGTGAGCCCCACGGCTCTCTCCGTTTCCTCCGTTAAACGTCTATTTTTCTGCCGCGCGCACGCACGCTCGCCTGCGCTAGACCGCACACTAAGCAAAGCCAGCCCGCCCTAGTGTTTTTCTTTTCTTTTTAAAAACTAGCAGAGATTTGTGTGTTTACTTTTGCTCTGTTTAAAATAGCTAGAGTGTATTTTAATTTCTACAAATTTTGTGGCAGTAGATCTACTATTTATTGAACACACCCAAGTGGTAGATCCATGTTTCATGTTTTATTTTTGCTGTGATAATTAAAATGCCACAGAGTATCTGTTTAACCTTTTTGTGCATAACTTTTTGGATCTATATCCAAATCATGCAAACCAAATAATTTTTTGTAGGTAGTAAATAGAACCAAATAACATCAAGGTGAGTTGCCAAATGTAAATGCCATCCATTTTGGTAACATGCCATTAGGCATTTCTAACATTTTTAGGAAGAGTTTAAAAATGATTTTTGAGGTGAATCCAAATGGGTGAGTTTGTACATGACTATATCTATGTAATCCTAGCTTGGATTAATTTTTAGAGCTATAGATTATTTTTGGTGAGCTTTTGTAGAAACAGTACCTTTTTCTGTTTTCTATATTACTTGTGAAATTGTTTGTGAATAAATGTTTGATTGTTTGAAACTTGTTTCCTAGCATGTATCAATGTGTTGCTACTTGTTATTAGGTTGTTTTCTTGCAATATAACTACTTTAGGAAGTGTGTGCATGTTTGGAAATAAAATTGAAGTAGAGATAGCCTTGTATTCTAGTATTTATCTTTGACTAGATTGAGTGAGCAAAAATTTGTATGATTGTGCACCTAAGTTTTGATGTGATTGAGTTGAGTCTAGTACCACTTTGGTACTGTTATTTTGATGTTATCATATCTGTTAGCTTGCACTTTATTTTATAGTAAGGCATGTGTAACATTTGTTGTTTGTTTTCACTAGTATATTAGTTGTGTGATGGTTGTTTTGATAAATTAATTTGTCAAGTGTGAACAGAGGCCTTGTTACCTCTTAGTGCCTTGGTATTAGTGGGACCATAACCCACTTGTCCCATTGCATATTGGTTAGGGATCCAAATCCCCTACCATACACTTGTATGTTAATAGCATGTATTACTATATGAATGTTTAGTATTTTCCACCAAGGAAAATAGATGTTATTTTCACTTGTGTAAGTGAAGGGTTTAGTATTTCTTTATGCATCCTAGTATGTTTAGGTGTGGTACATTTGTTAACATAATGTTCCCTTAGGATTATCATATTAAGAAGTGTTTCACTATTATTCTGTTTAAATGGAATATTGTTTGCGAATGGGATTATTATCCTAGGGTTTGGTGAATTGTGTGAATAGATTTCCTTGAAGTGTTTGGATTTTTGAAAGTATTTAGTTGAGATTGTATTAAGTGCATAGATACATGTTGTATAGCATTCCACTTTGTTTCTTGTTAATTCATTGTTAGAAAAGCATGATTTATTAGACTTGGTTTATTAAGATAACAGGCTTTCGCCCCGCTTTATAAATAAAGCCCAACAGCTGAACTGATACAATGTGATGAGGGGAACCTCTTATAAAGCAGATCAACAGAAAGAAAAAAGCTAAGAACACGGAGAGCCACACTTGCCACCGATGTCACCAGAACGAAACCGAATGGCGAGGCTCCACGGTGCCTCCCCCCAAGAAGGTAACAACGTTGTCACGTTGCCGGCACCGAGACCAGAAGGGTCAAGGTTTTCACCTGGAGCCCAAACATGCATGAGGATAACCACAATAGCACCCCCAAGAGGGTAACGATACCAGCAGGTACCGCCGCCATTGGCGCCGAGGCACAGAGCTTTCGTTCGGACAAACCCTCGCTCGACGTCCTCACATTTGAAACGCCCCCTACCCCGAGAAGTCATTCCGGACCACGATCTTGGCGTTGCTGCCACCAACACAAGGAACCCCCGCCGCCCAATCCTATCCATCCACATAGCCCCAGGAGATGAACCATCACCACCGCCACGACGCTCGCCACCGAGACGCCCATGCAGCCCACCTTCCAGGGCCGCCGCCCCGGCATCCGCAACCTTAAACCAGGGAGCCCACAAGTCGCGGGGCAACCGAGGCAGATGAGTGAGGCCGGCAGAAGACCTAGGCCCGCGAGATCGACATCCGCATCTTGTGGAAGGAGAACCGTCCTCCACCGCCGAAGGCGGCCGCCGACCGGACACAGCAGCAGTGTCGGTCAAGCGCAGATCAACCCATCAGGCCAGATCAGGCCCGACTAGCTCCGCCGCCGCGCTGCAACGCCAAAATCACAGACTTCAACCTGCAGAGAGATGTCGGGAGGTGCACAACGGCCAGGGCCCGTAAAACCCAGATCAGGCCCAGCGGGCCCAGATCTGGGCCAAGCAACCTGGCCATGGCATCTCTAGAGATCACCTAGCTCTTCTCGCCCGTGTTGTCCCCATCACCGCCGCCAAGGGACCGCGCCGCCAGGACCGCCGACCTTCGTCGGAGAGCCTCCCTGGCCATGCTGAATACCACCACAACAAGGTCACCGCTGTCGTGGGATAATCACGGCAGATGTTACCAGGGGTAACTGATCTTGGGGCAAGTCGACACAGGCGTTCGGGAGAGGGTTTAGCTCAAAGGAAGACATGACACAACTTGATATGACAGCCGGCAATCGAAGTCGCCGGATCTCTATTCTCGATAATAACACGATTAGGGTTTACACTGGATACTCGATACCACTCGATATTGCTAAGGCTCTCGAATCTCTGCCTCAAACTATACCCGGGGGTCGGTTTATATAACACCCGTACCCCCTAGCTTTTTCTACAAGGCACACCCGGGTCCTACCCAGACACGGCGTGCTAACTCTAACTTTCCTTTACAACATCCCTAATCCGGATCACTAGGCCCACGAACTTGGGCCTCCACAAACATCTTTATCATTAATCGGATCCTGCACACCATCCTTTGGGCCGGGTTACTTCCCGGAGCCTGGCATACCGGGTTAGTATCCCCCCATCAGTAGTCCCCAGAATAGCTTGGGCTTCACGGATCTCCTTGAAGCGCTTGCTATTCCCTACAAAGATACCGACCATACGGGCGTACGAAAACTGAGTTAAGATATCATGATATTCAGCTAGGCCTCACTCCATGGCGGCCATACAATAACCCGGACCTTTCCTCCGCATACTTGGGTCCAAATCCCTAAATCCAGACCGCAACAAGAAATAGCAAGATCTCATGCTTGATAACCAGTCCTGTCATTACGGGCGAATCCCTTCCTCCCTCTGTCACGATGCCTTGCCCAACACTTGACGCACATCTTGCGAAATCTTCGTGGATAACCACCACTCCACGATTCCCGGCTCCTAGCCGTTAAGATAATCTCTCCCTTGCCTTATAAATAGCGCCTAGAGGGTAACCCTAAGCCCATCACCACGCCACAACTTCTCCTCTCTCTCATTGCCCCAAACACCTTCGCAGCACCATCGTGAAGAACTCGCGCACGTTACTGACGCAAGATTAACAGCGGCCGCGCCTGCCCTTGAATCTCCTCGCGCCGCCGTCAAGCGCCACCTTGGTACCCCCATTCCTCCCATCCGAGCCGCACCGCTCGTCGCCACCACATTAAGCCCCAATCTTCTCGGTAAGCTCTTCGCAATCAATCAATTCAGCCCCACAGATTTTAATCCATCCAAGGTCAGATCTAGGTCATCCCGCGAATTACTTGTCCGATTGCACCAGATTAGATTGATTCAACGCTCGCCAACCCCTTTAATTGCCTGCCTGATAGTCGCAAATGATCTTCCACCCATCACTGATCACCAATTTTACTTAAAAGCCATCCGCGAACCTCTCCATCTAGATCCGTTCCTCCGCTGTTTTCCGCTTATTGCATTAACACCCGGAAAAACCCTCCTTTTCCAGCTATTTCATTTGCGGCATAAATATGGGCAACCATTCGTCATCCCCAAATACCTTTTCCTACGTAAGTGACCAGCAATTTCCACAAGTGTGATCAATACCCGGACGGTTCTCAACTTCGTACCCTCTTGATACCTTATACTCGGATATTTCAACTTTCCCGGGTCTTATTTCATACATCCTTCTCTTTTTGTGTTTCGCAGGCTGACCCCATGGCTCCCAAGCGGCAAGGAAAACATCCGGCTCAAGCAAGGACCACCCAAGCCATATCCGCCAATTGGGGGCGCTCCACGACCACTAAGGCCAAATTGGACGAACTAACCGAGTCAGGCACCCTCCCCTCTCAGAAAGATATCCACTGGAGGGTGCCAGGTAACGAAACTCATCCCACTCCCGCAGAAGGCGAGGTAATCTGCTTTGTAGAGCACGTGACCCGAGGATTTCGCCCTCCGGGTCACCCTTTCTTTAGAGAGGTCTTAGATCACTATGGGCTCCGGGTGTTCGACATAGGGCCTAACTCTATGTTGAACATCACCCACTTCATAGTTCTATCTGAATCGTATTTGTGCATGCCACCAAACCTGACTCTTTTCACTGAGTTATTCCAATGCAAACCGTGTCGCGAAAGCGGCGACGGGGCGCTTCTCACTTGCGGCGGGGTATCCATCCAACGCCGTAGGAATTCTTTAATGCCAACCCTCAACCTGCAATCCTGTGCCAAACATTGGCAGTTATCCTTTTTTTACTGTCGCGATACCTCCCCCGACAGCGAGAAGAAGCTGCCGGGTTACTCAGAGACCCCCCTCAAACCCTCCGAGTCTTTCAGTGCCTTCGCACCAGACTCGGACAGGGAAGCAATCCTTCCTGCACTAGCCAAAATAGCCATTCTCTCGGCCCAAGGCCTCCTAGGGCTCAATTTGATAAAGACATGGGTCGACTTCCGAATCCAACCTAATTCCATCCGCACCAAATTGATGTGCGAGTATTCGGGTCACACTACAGATGCACTTCGCTATTCCTCCAAAAGCTTTGCGACTGGTGACACTATCAAGACCATCAAGAGCTTCTTGGCAGAGAAGCTGGATGCGATAAAGGGCATCTCCGGGTTACCTCCGTTTACTCGGGAAAATCCAGCTCCAACGGTAATACCCGGCACTCATAACTTGTCTCCACATTTCAACTCGATACTGCTTCTAAACATTAACTTTATCTTTTTACCTTAGGCTGGTGACCCCTTCTGGAGAGTGGACCCCCTCCCCCCCTCCAGAGACCCGGAAGAGGAGGACGAGACGACTGATGACAGCGAAGGTACTTACCCAGGATCTACATACTTTTGCTTGTATTACTTTCCCTTCGTATGTCTTTTTCCCAATGAATTCACATCTGGCTCGCAGGGCTGGAGGACGAAGGTGGAAACAACGAGGATGACCCGGAAAGAACCGAGTCTGACCCAGAGGCAACAGCCGGGTCCAAGAGGAAAAGCAGGGGGACAGTATCCAAGGTTCCTTTTTCCTCACTATCTTCCGAATCTTACTCCTTTGACGCCATGCGAAGACTTAACCATCAATTATCAAATTCGCCGTGCTTGAAGGAACCTTTCCCCGCCAAGCGCAGGGTAACTCGGAGCTCCCCGGGTGAAGATCCCCTTAACCCGGGCATCCCACCCCTTTAGTTCCTCGTGGCAGTGCTCCTCCATCTCGTTCTTCCAACTCTCCTCAGCGCCACCCTTCTCCTAACCACCCACGTGCCGGGCAATTCCGGGTTCCATTAGTGGTTCCTGCGAACACCTCATCTACTTCAAGTGGCGAGCTCCCATCGGATTACACCGTAAATGCCGGGTAAGTTTTTGCCTTACTATTTCTTTTTTGCCTCTAGCGAACTTTCATTCGAGCCACCGTCATCATCAATAACTGCCTTTTTTCATCTTTCTTTCAGTGCTCAGGTCACCGTCAGTGACCCGGAAAACACAGATTCGGCTAACACTCAGGTGGAGAAGCCGACTGACGATGCGGACGCCGCAACCGGAGGTGATGCAGCCGTTAACCGGGAACAAGGCCCTCCGAACAATCCACTTTCCCAAACCGCCGGATCTCCTTCCTTATCGAAGCCAGTAGACGAAGAGATAGAAATTTTAGATACGAAGATGAGCCCTCCCAACCCGGACACTCAGACTGTCCGGGTCTCCGCTCCAAATGCAAGGAAAACCCCCCTGCCTGACGACCAAGCTGCCGGCTCTTCCCGGACTCATTCCGATGAGTTAACGTTTGCCCAGATGCTGGAAACCCTGCGCACCTTACGAGCTAACGAGGAAAACATCCTGGGAGCCTTAATAACCAAACATGAGGTAAGTTGAACTAATGTTGCTTGTACCTTTGTCCAGTCCCCAAGTTCCGAGTGAGTTCATTCATGACTTGCTCGGGACTTTATGATACCATTGACTGATAACCGTGCTCTTCTATCCGACTAACACTTTTTAACACCCATGCAGTCTTTCGTGACTCAATATGAAGAGAAACTTGCAAACGCCACCAAGCTCATTGAAAAAGAAATATCTTTACGCGAAGCGGCCGAGACTGAAGCCGGAAGGAATAGGCAATTAATGAAGAAGCACCGAAGAAGGGCTCACCGAGCCGAAGACGACCTGACAAGCCTTTCTGTCGAAATTTCTGATACCTATCGTTCTTTGCTTGGTATGCTTCCTTCTCCGAGTTTATCCCTTTGACCAACAGCAAAAAAATGCTTAGCTGATATATTCATTTTACTCCAGGCCCGGATGAAACCATGCCGGATGAGGATGATATTGCCAAGCTGAAGACCATGAAGAATGTTATCCGGCAGCTGTGTGCCGGAACCAGATGGATTTTGGAAGAGTTACGGTGGCCAGGTAGAGGACATGTTGACCTGAAGAGGATGCTGGACGCCTTTTCCACGATTCCTGAGTGGATTTGGCACTGGAAGCGCTCGTCCTGCCGGGTTGGAATGACCCGGGGGCTATCACTCGCCAAGGCTTACCTCCCCAAGCTCGATCTGGCAAAGCTCATGGGCGGCTTCCCCGAATTCAAGCTTGATGGTTCAAAATTCTCGCGGGAGGATTTTCAGGCTGTGCAGAAGGAAGTCCGTTACCCGGCTAGCGTGATCGCTGATGAACTGGATGTCAATATTCTTGTCCCTGCTTATGATGCTGCTGGTGTGGCAATTAAGTCAGATCTTCCCGAACCATATGACATGATGGCTCGGTGGAAGGAGGAAGCTGCTGCGATAAGGGCGGAGGCTGCCAAGAAACAAGCTGAAGCCGGCTCTGCTCCTGCTGCGTCAACATCAGTCGTTCCGCCTCCTGCGGGAGCTGGCGCCGCCGATCCGGGTGTTGCTGCTGCCACCAATGATGGAAGGGTAAGGCCAAGATGAGCGCCGAGTGATATATGGTTTCCGATGCTTCTTCTTAAGCGTCAATCGGTCGACATACTTTTTGAAACAGTCATTTTTTAGGTGGTGCGCCTGTGCACCTTTGATATTTTTTCACCAGTATTTTGTAATGCATACTAAGGCCTTGATATACTCGATGCCTGCTCCGACCTTTATAAGTTTAAGCTCATCTGTTCTCGATATCTGGTTTTATTTATTGCTTCTTTTGTGAAAACTCGATTTCCGGGTCTCATGGGTATTAACGAGCGGATTTTGCTTCAAAGTCCCCAAGTCCCCAAGACTCGGATTTTTGGACTGTTGCAACTATACAAGTAAGCCAGTTCTTTTCAAGATTTCAAGCTACCGGGCCCGGATTGCCGAGCCTAGGACACTTGATCTTGAAAATGCAACAAAATGCTTACTGCTATTTTCACAAAGATCCATGAGTTGTTTCACATTGGTTTTGAAGTTATGCTTAATAGTCATTGAGTTTCCAGCTATTCAGCCTTGTACTCTGCATAACTTGTGGTTTAGATGACCCTTTTGACTGTCTTGTACTGTAAGCCGGCTTTCGTGTGGATACCATGCTGTTACATCAATACGAAGACGTAGCCAGCCAATCCCCGTCGGGTTTTTATGACTAACTGCCATCGTAAGCGAACAGATCATGCCACTTAAGTGCGAGTCACATCGAGCTTAAGTAAGAGTAGCCAAGAAATTTGGACTTCTTTGTCCGGTTATAAGATTGCAGCCGTACTCGTTTGCGAGTAATCGGCCCTTATAACTCATAGGCATCGTGGCCGGGTCTTTGAGTTTGTAACTGTGCTATTTAAGCGATCAGCCCCCAAGACCTAGATATACGCATCGTACTGAGAATACATAACCTGATAACAACCATCTCTTTTCTTGATAACCATCTCTTTACTTGATATGAAAAACTGGTAACAACTATCTCTTTTCTTGATACCCATCTCTTTACTTGATATGAAAAATGTAGGTCAGCAAGCCGCCTCATTAAAAACCCGTCCAGTCCCCAAAGGTGCCCTGGATAGGAAAAGAGTACGTCAGAAAACCTGCTGCCTATTACGTCGTGCAATTCCACTTGCCAATATAGTCTTTACTAAGTATAATACGGACGCAGTTGAGCCACGTTCCATGGTCTATCTCTTTCTTGCATAGATGAAGTGGTGTGTGCGGTGTCATTGACTGTAGCCGACTCTTCCCTTGCATCTATTAAATAATATGATCCGTTATGTAGGCTCCTGCTTACGATAAATGGTCCTTCCCATGGTGGTGATAATTTGTGTTTTCCTTCGTTTGACTGTACCAGACGCAGAACCAAGTCTCCTTCCTGGAATACCCGGGTCTTCACACGCCGGCTATGATACCTCCGTAGGTCTTGCTGATATATGGCTGATCTTTCCAAGGCTTGTTCTCTTTGTTCTTCTAACATATCTACGGCGTCCTGCCGGGTTTTTTCGTTCTCCACTTCGACGTAAGCTGATACTCTGGGCGAATCGTGAATAATATCACTTGGTAACACTGCTTCCGCACCATAGACCATGAAGAAGGGTGTCATCTGAGTGGATCTGTTAGGTGTAGTGTTGATACCCCAAACCACGGAAGGAAGTTCTTCGACCCATGCACCAGCTGCCCTGATACAGGGGACTCGCAATCGTGGTTTTAATCCGCGAAGCAATTCTTGGTTTGCCCTCTCCACTTGTCCATTGGCCTGCGGATGAGCCACTGATGCAACATCAAGCCGGATTCCATTGTTACCACATAATTTCTCCATCTCGCCAAGAGACATGTTAGTTCCGTTGTCGGTGATTATGCTGTGAGGATACCCAAACCGGTAGATAATCCTTTTCAGGAACTTGACT
Organism: Alopecurus myosuroides; assembly: GCA_028641055.1. Classification (NCBI taxonomy): domain Eukaryota; kingdom Viridiplantae; phylum Streptophyta; class Magnoliopsida; order Poales; family Poaceae; genus Alopecurus; species Alopecurus myosuroides. Next base: position 299,536,224 of record CM054060.1, on the reverse strand, counting down.
GCTGTAGCCGCTTCGCAATTAGTAACTGGCATAACCTCAACCCACTTGGTAAACTTGTCAATGGCCACCAAAAGATGCGTCTTCTTGCATGGTGACATATGGAAGGGACCAACCATGTCCATACCCCAAACGGCGAACGGCCAAGTTAATGGGATGGTCCGTAATTCCATAGCCGGTACGTGTGTTTGGCGAGCGTACCTTTGACATCCGTCACATCTTGCTACCAAACGTTCTGCATCCGATAGAGCCGTAAGCCAGAAAAATCCGTGTCGATAAGCTTTAGCCACCAGAGACCTTGTAGATGCATAATGCCCACAGTCGCCTTCGTGTATTTCCTTGAGAATCTGTCGGCCTTCTTCTGGCGTTACGCAGCGCAAGAAGACTCCTGTTGCGCTTCTCTTGTATAATTCTCCATTGATGATTGAATACCCCTTTGCTCGCCTCAGAATTTGTCTTGCTAGTACCTCCTGTTCTGGTAACTCGCCCCGTGATAGATAGGCCAGGTATGGCTCTGTCCACTCGGGGATGGCATGCACTGTGGCCACGTACTCCAAATCCGGGTCTTGGTTTGCCAGTTCTTCCTCAGACTCAGCTTTAACTGATGGTCGCCACAATTCATCCAGGAACACATTAGGTGGAACCGGCTCTCTACGCGAGCCGAGTCTAGCGAGTGCGTCTGCTGCCTCGTTTTTTCTTCTGTCTATGTGCTCCACCTCATACCCGGAAAAGCACCCGGCAACCCTGTCGACCTCCCTGCGATATGCTGCCATAGTTGCATCCTTTCTGTCCCAAGTTCCCGATACCTGTTGTACCACAAGATCCGAATCTCCGAAGCATCGTATCCTTCTAATGTTCATTTCCTTAGCTACCTTTAAACCATGCAACAGGGCCTCATACTCGGCCACATTGTTTGAGCAATCGAAGTGAATTTGCAGTACGTAACTCAATTTGTCTCCCCTGGGCGATGTCAGCACTACTCCAGCTCCTGATCCCTCATATTGCTTTGACCCATCGAAGTGCATGGTCCATGACTCGGATTTTGGAACTGTGGTAACCATACCTGTATGTGTCCAATCGTTAACGAAATCAACTAAAGCTTGAGACTTGATTGCTGACCTGGGTTCGTAGTTGATATGATAATCTCCCATCTCTATTGCCCACTTGGCTATTCTTCCCGTAGCGTCCGAGTTTCTGATAATATCCGACATTGGTATTGAGCTGACCACCGTTATAGGATGTTCTTGGAAATACGGCTTCAATTTCCTGCTGGCCATGAAGACTCCGAACACCAACTTTTGCCAATGTGGATAGCGCTGCTTTGCTTCTGATAATACTTCACTGACGTAGTAAACCGGCCTCTGAACCGGGTAACCTTTCCCGTCCTCTTTGCGTTCCACGACAACCACTGCGCTAACGGCTCGGGGGCCAGCTGCCACGTATAGCAACATAGGCTCTTTAGGACCCGGCGCCGCTAGTACTGGTGCTTCAGATAATTGCTTCTTTAGTGCTTCAAACGCTTCATCTGCCTCTTCGTCCCATACGAATTTATCCGATTTTCGCAAGAGCCGATACAAGGGTATTGCTTTTTCTCCGAGTCTAGATATGAACCGACTCAAGGCTGCTACATAGCCCGTGAGCTTTTGAACATGCTTCAAGTTCTCCGGCTTTTTCAAGCTCTGGATTGCCTTGATTTTATCTGGATTTGCCTCAATTCCTCTCTCGGACACTATGAAGCCGAGTAATTTCCCAGCTGGAACTCCGAACACGCACTTCGTTGGATTGAGTTTCATCTGGTACCTCCTCAGGTTTTTGAATGTCTCCTTTAGATCATCGATAAATGTCTCCGCCTTCCTGGTCTTGATGACCACGTCATCCACATAAGCATGGACGTTACGTCCGATTTGGTCCTCAAAGCACTTTTGAATACACCGTTGGTAAGTTGCGCCAGCGTTCTTCAGCCCAAATGTCATAGTTTTATAACAAAAGGCCCCAAACGGGGTTATGAATGATGTTTTCTCCCAATCCTCCCTTTTGAGCTTAATCTGATGATACCCGGAATATGCATCCAGGAAGCATAACAGATCGCTTCCAGCTACTGCGTCTATAATCTGATCTATCCTTGGGAGCGCAAATGGATCCTTTGGGCAATGCTTGTTAAGACTAGTGAAGTCAATGCACATCCTCCACTCGTTGGTCTTTTTCATCACCAGGACCGGGTTAGCCAACCAATCCGGGTGGAATACTTCCATGATAAAGCCGGCTGCCAGTAGCCGAGCGATTTCTTCGCCTATAGCTTTCCTTCTTTCCTCATTCATTTTCCTCAAACCTTGTTTCACGGGCCTAGACTTGGGATCCACATGCAAACTGTGCTCAGCCAATTCTGTAGGGATACCCGGCATGTCGCTGGGTGTCCAGGCAAACACATCTGCATTCGAGCGAATGAACTCCACGAGCGCTCCCTCCTGCTCTTTTCCCAGGTTAGACCCTATGGTAAACTGCTTAGTGGAATCCCCTTCGACAAAATCTATCTTCTTGGTGTCTTGCGCTGCCTTGAATTTTGCTCTCTCATCCTCAATATTCGGCTTTTTCAAGGCTGTTCTATCGTCCGGGTTTACTTGAGACCGGTAATATTCGAGCTCTTCCTTCCTGCATGCCTGCTCGGCCATAACTGAATCTCCTTCGTCGCACTCGGCCGCTATATCCCGGCTCCCATATATAGTGATGGTCCGTTTAGGACCCGGGATCTTCAGCTGCAAATACACGTAACATGGCCTAGCCAGGAATTGGGCGTAAGCCGGCCTCCCCAACAGCGCATGGTAAGGACTGCGCAACTTGACTACCTCGAACGTGAGCCACTCCACTCGATAATTGTCCGTCGATTCTCCGAAAGAAACTTCCAAGGTGATCCTTCCCTCGGGGCTTGCCGAGTGACCCGGTACGATCCCGTGAAAGATTGTTGAACTTTTCTGCAGCTGGGACTCTTTGAGACTCATCCGTAAGAAGGTCTCCCAATAAAGGATGTTGATGCTACTTCCACCGTCCATCAGGACCTTCTTCAGCTCGTAACCATTAACCTGTGGAGCAACCACCAACGCCAAGACTCCTGGACGCTCCACCTTTTCCGGATGATCTCTTCTACTCCACGTTATCTCTTGTTCTGCCCATCTAAGATATCCCGGCGCGGCTGATGAAACCGAACTTGCCGCTTGCTTTGATGCCTCTTTGTTCCTGCTAGAAGTTCCTGTAGTATGCACATGATATTGTCCTTTTAAGTTAGTTGTTCGTACCGTGTCGACGAAGATATTGATCCGGCCGATCTTCAATATAAATCCGGACTCGAGGTGATCCGATTCTGGCCCCCAGCCGGGATCGTCCGCCAACTTTTCTTCTTCGTGGTCGATGTAGGTTTCGCCAATGACAAGATCCTCCATGTCCTTCCGAGCTTCTCCCGTGATGTAGACACCTTTGGACGCAGGCCCCACGGTGGGCGCCAACTGTCGTGGGATAATCACGGCAGATGTTACCAGGGGTAACTGATCTTGGGGCAAGTCGACACAGGCGTTCGGGAGAGGGTTTAGCTCAAAGGAAGACATGACACAACTTGATATGACAGCCGGCAATCGAAGTCGCCGGATCTCTATTCTCGATAATAACACGATTAGGGTTTACACTGGATACTCGATACCACTCGATATTGCTAAGGCTCTCGAATCTCTGCCTCAAACTATACCCGGGGGTCGGTTTATATAACACCCGTACCCCCTAGCTTTTTCTACAAGGCACACCCGGGTCCTACCCAGACACGGCGTGCTAACTCTAACTTTCCTTTACAACATCCCTAATCCGGATCACTAGGCCCACGAACTTGGGCCTCCACAAACATCTTTATCATTAATCGGATCCTGCACACCATCCTTTGGGCCGGGTTACTTCCCGGAGCCTGGCATACCGGGTTAGTATCCCCCCATCAACCGCGCCACCCGGGATGAGCACCACCACCTCCCAGGTGCTCTCTATACACGCCGGCCACCACGCCGCCGTGGGAGAGGCCGCGCCCCAAGCCCAGCACGGCGCCCACGCCGATGGATCCGGACCGCGCCGAGACCCTCGCGTGAGGGATAAGATGCGGCCCCGCCGCCACCAGCGCCCGTCCCTTGGCCGGTGACGCCAACCAGCAACGGCGAGGAGGAGAAAACGGGAGGGAAGGGGGCCGGGCGTGAGGGAGGCAAGGGTTCCGCCGCCATCGCCCACGGGGACGAGCGGGGCGGAACTGGGTAGGGGGGGGGGGGTCGGGGCTATCGGGACCTCTGTCGTGGGACAATCACGGCAGATGTTACCAGGGGTAACTGATCTTGGGGCAAGTCGACACAGGCGTTCGGGAGAGGGTTTAGCTCAAAGGAAGACATGATATAACTTAATATGACAGCCGGCAATCGAAGTCGCCGGATCTCTATTCTCGATACAATAACACGATTAGGGTTTACACTGGATACTCGATACCACTCGATATTGCTAAGGCTCTCGAATCTCTGCCTCAAACTATACCCGGGGGTCGGTTTATATAGCTCCCGTACCCCCTAACTTACTTTACAAGGCACACCCGGGTCCTACCCAGACACGGCGTGCTAACCCTAACTTTCCTTTACAACACCCACAATCCGGGTCACCAGGCCCACGAGCTTGGGCCTTCACAAACATCTTTATCCCTAACCGTATCCTACTCACTGTCTCTGGGCCGGGTTATTCCTCGGATCTTGGCATACCGGGTTAGCATCCCCCCATCAGTAGTCCCCAGAATAGCCTGGGCTTCACGGATCTCCTTGAAGCGCTTGCTATTCCTGAAAAGATATTAATCATACGGGCACATGGAAACCGGATTAAGATGTTTCAACACCCAGCTAGGCCTTGCTCCTTGGTGGCCATGCGATAATTTAGGTTTTTCCCTCCAAACACCTTGGTTCGAAACTCCTGGATCCAAATCATAGTAGCAGCGCCAAGATCCTGGGCTCGACAGTTAATCCCATCATCGCGGAACGAATCTCCTTCCTTTTTTATCCGGATGCTGTACTCAATACTGGGCGCATATCTCGCAAGAACTTTAAATTAATAGCCGTTTTACCCCCACAATTCCCGGCTTCCACTCACCGAACCGGGCTTATCCAGTCGCTTTATAAAAAGGCTCCTTAGGGGTGACTCAAACCCTAACGGCTCATTTCCCCCACTCCATTCCTTTCTCCTCTTGAGCTCTCTTTCTTCCTGAGCGCCACCACGGACCTTCCGCGCACGTCACCGGAACCCATTGCCCGAAGGCTGCGCTCCGCCACCGGTCGCTCCGCGCCGCCGCCAAGATCCGCCGGCAAATTCTCATCCGGCCCACCAAGAACCGCGAAAGGACACCAGGCCTGCGCCATCTGCCTCCGCAAGGCCTCCCTCGGATCTCCTCCGGTAAGCCTTTGGCGTTCATCAACTTTCCCTCGCAACCTCTAATTCTTTTCCTCAGATTAGATCCAGATCCATCTGCCTCAGATTTCTTGGCTGGACCGGATTAGGCTACCCATAGCCTCTTTTAGTTCGCACAAATGATAAAGCGCATGCTCCAACCAACTCGCCTACTGCCCATAATCATTACCTTCGCCACGAATTTGAAAATAAAACTTCCAATCTAGGCTCGTACTGCCTAAGATTTCCGCCCCTGCATCGGTCACTCGGCTGGACTGCTTCTTTTTAACCCCCTTTATTCACATTCGGCGCTTAAGCCACTGCCCATCGTTTTCGAAAAGCTTCTTTACCATTTAGACCCCATAACTTTCTCCATAATACGAAATACCCGGAACTTCCGAGCTTGATTCTACGGGCTAATACCCGGATCTCCCACCATACCTCAATACCATCCGGCTAATACCTGACTGTTTCATAACTTCCATGTCTTAATCTTTTTCTTATTTGATGCCTTGCAGGTCAACCACATGGCTCCCAAGAAACAGATGAAAACCCCTGCCAAGACCAAAGCCACCAACACCATTTCCGCCAACTGGGGGCGATCGATGGTCACGAAGGCCAAGTTGGAGGAGCTAGTGGAGCTGGGAGTTCTCCCTCCTCAGGAGGACATCCAATGGAGGGTGCCGGGTAAGGAGACCCGGCCCACCCCTACAAAAGACGAGGTAATCTGCTTTGTGGAACATGTGACCCGGGGTTTTCGCCCACCCGGTCATCCTTTTTTCCGTGACGTTCTTAGTCACTATGGCCTTCGCGTCTTCGACATCGGGCCCAACTCCGTGCTAAATATCACCCACTTTATTGTCCTTTCTGAATCCTATTTATGCACTCCACCAAACCTAGCTCTTTTTATCGAGCTTTATCAATGCAAACCATGCCGCGAAAGCGGTGATGGGGCGCTTCTCACTTGCGGCGGGGTTTCGATCCAGCGCCGCAAGAACTCTCCGATGCCATCCCTCACCCTTAATTCTCATGTCAAACACTGGCAGCTTTCTTATTTCTACTGCCAGGACACTTCCCCATCCGGCCAAAAGAAACTGCCGGGTTATTCTGATGGTCTTCTTGATTTCTCTGATAGATTTAGTGCCTTTGCCCCCGACTCAGATAGGGAGGCAATCCAACCTCTGCTATACAAACTCGCCACTCTTAGAGCCCAGGGCCTCATTGGGCTCAACCTAGTGAAGACCTGGGTCGACTTCAGAATTCAACCCAACTCCATCCGCACAAAGCTGATGTGCGAGTACTCCGGGGAACCCTCTGATCCACTACGATACTCTGACAACGTCTTCGCAGTTGGCGACACTCTGAAGACCATCAAGGGTTTTCTTACGGAGAAGCTTGAGGTAATCCGGAACATATCCGGGTTAGAGCCCTTCACACTTGAAAACCCGACCCCCCAGGTAAAAACCCGACTCTGACACCTTTACTTTCGCTCTTTCCACTTGATGCAACTGATAACCCGTACTTTGACGCCTTTCAGGATGATGACGACTTTTGGAACACCAACACCCCCCTAGCTCCGAAGGTCAAGAGGAGCAAGAAGCTGCTCACTCAGACGAAGGTACTCTCTGAGTTTTACTTGACTCGTTTGAATTCACCGCAACCCCTTTATTTCCAACCGTAACCTTGATGACATTCAGAACAAGAAGATGACGAGGAAGAAGATTCGGACGGCAAGGTAGAATCTGCCAGTGATGAGGAAGAACCGGAGCCGGCAACCAAAGCCGGATCTAAAAGAAAAGCTCAAGGAGCCACCTCCAAGGTTTCATCCCCTTTCACATATTCACTTTATATTACCGTAATGATATTCTTGAACCTTTCTTGACGTTATTCCACTGGCCAATCTTGAAGGGGTCGCCCACGCCTAAGCGCAGGTCGACTCGAAATCACCCGGGCAACGACACCCTTAACCCGGGTTCTTCACCGCTCCCCACTCGGCAAGCTGGTACTTGCTCTATCTTTTCTTGGTTAGCACGGTTTCCTCGAAGCATTCTCGCATAATATTTGACTTTGACATTTTCCAGCCTCCCCCGAGTCTGACGATGGATTTCCTTGTGACTTTGCGGTGAATGCCGGGTAAAAATCCCCTTCCAGATACTTTCCGGTATTCCGCCATCTTTTCCTGATTGCATATTTAGCTACTTCGTGATAACATCTACAGGGCCACGGTCGCTGTCAGCGATCAAGAGGATTCGGAAGATAAGGGCCCGGGTAAGGGGAACCCAGCTGATAAAACTGCAACCGCGTCTGGCGATGAAGAACAGACACCGCCGACTAAACCGGATCAGCAGGAAGCCGAATACCCCATTGCTTCTCACGCCAGCAAGGGAAAGACCACCACCTTAGGTGCAGAAGGAGTGTCGGATTCCAACGTGCAAATGACCCGGGTTCCACCTCCTTCTAAGAAGAAAACCTCTTCTAGGAAATTCCAAGGACCCGGGTCGTCTGACACGAATAAAGATACTTTCGAACAACTGATGGACAAGCTTCTCACCATGAAGGCTTCGGAGAGCGAGACTTTAGAGCGCATGGCTGCAGAGCACCAGGTAAGAGCGCTTGTTATCCTATACTCCCTACCTAGTCCCCAAGTTCCGAGTATAGCTTGCAAAAGTTATGCTTGGTACTTCTCACCATATTTTTCTTGTCATAACACTCATCTGGTTCTTGCACCCTTTTACACTTATAGGCACATGTAACTCGATCTGACGAAACCTTGTTGAAGACTGAACGGCTCCTTCTTGCCGAGATAAAACGCCGAGAAATCCTTGAGGATAATATGAAAACTTTGAAGAAGGATGTCTCCAAATACAAGGAGAAGTGCCTCGCCGCTCAGGCCGATTTGAAGAAGTTATCGGATCAAGTCTCCGATACTTATCAGATTTTACTTAGTAAGTGTTTGCCTGCCGACTAATTTTTGCCTGCCGACTAATTTCATACCCGGCTGCTACTGATACGTTCTTGCTTCTGTTTCCACTATAGGCGCGAACCTTGCAGCTCCAGAGGAAGATGCTATTGTCAAGGTTAGGACCCTGAAGAGTGTGCTCCGGACTTTCTTTGCCGGCACCAAATTTATATTGAATGCCATTAATTGGCCCACGGAAGCCTATCCGGGTGAAGAGAACCTTGTCCAAGCCTGCTCCACTGTACCCGGATGGATTGAACTCTGGAAGCGTTCGTCCTGCCGTACTGGTATAGTGCGGGCTTTGACCTTGGCCAAAGCTTATTTTCCGAAGCTTGACCCGGCGAAGATAATCTCCGGGTTTCCTGAGTTCAAGGCGGATGGCGCCAAATTTACACCTAAGGATTTCAAGGCCATTCAGTCGGCAGTGCGCCCTTCTGCCACCACTCTAGCCGATAGCTTGAACCTTGATACACTAATGGCTGCGTATGACGCTGATGACAAGATTATCACAGAGGAAGCACCCCCGCCCCTTGACCTCTTGGAGAAATGGGTTGATTACTCAGCTAAGAAGAAGGAGGCGACCTCGAAGAGGGAGGCCGACTTAAAATCAGGGCCCTCCGCCTCTACACCATCCGTCCTTCCTCCTATCCGTCCTGGCGCGGTGAGTCCGGGTGGCTCTGCCAAAAAAGCTAAGAAGCAGGTCCAGGAGCAAGACCCGGAGGATCGCGCTCAGGAGGCCGAGTAGAGTAAGGATGTCATAATATCTTAGTCACATGGGACCTTTTTGTTTGAGTTACTTTATTCTGTTAATGGTGCGCCTGTGCACTTCTGATGCCGATGCAAAAGCTTGTAATATACTTCTATTTGGTGACATATTTCGCGGATTTCCCAGCCTTTTGATAATCGTACTTTTTGCTGTTCTTCTGAACTTGTTCTTGATACCCATCTCTTTTTTTAGCTCCCTTCATAAGACTCGTTTTCTTTTCGAGACCAGGGGCTTTGATAAGTGGAATTCTCTTGAAGTTCCCAAGACTCGGATGATAGGGCCGTTTTCAACCTTGGTATCAAAGTGGTTTGTTTCTGTTACGAAGTCCCCAGTCCCCATGACTCAAAGGACGAGTCATGAGGGTGTGGCCTTTCTCAGAGGACAAATCATTCCCTACCAAGGCAAAACCCTAAAACCATCTCATGCGAATACTGAAGTTATGCTTGATAATCACTAAGTTTCCGGCTTATCAGCCTTGTACTCTGCATAAACTTGTGGTTTAGATGACCCTTTTGACTATCTTATACTATAAGCCGGCTTTCGCGTGGATACCATGTTGTTACATCCATACGAGAACAGTGTCAGGCAAGTCCCATTGGGCTCCATGGCTGATTGTAATCGTAAGCGAACGAATCATGCCACTTTAGTGCGAGTCACATCAAGCTTAAGTAAGATAAGTCAAGAAAAATTGGCTTCTTTGCCCAGTCATAAGATTGCAGCCGTGCTCGTTTGCGAGGAATCGGCCCTTATAACTTATAGCTATCTATGCCGGGTCATTCGGGTTAGTGGTTGGTTACCTGAGCAACCAACCCCCAAGACCTACATGCAATCGATGCTTTTGATGATACTGAATTATCGATGTCGTATGGATACTACTTACTTGTGATAAAGGCGAAAAGACATAGGACTTGATAACCATCTCTTTATTGATACCAGAAATTTTGGGTCAGCAGGCCGCCTCATTAAAAACCTTCCAGCCCCCTTAGGTACCCTGGGTAGGAAAAGAGCGCGTCTGAAACCTGCCGCCCGTTACATTACTCAGTTCTTTGTAAGCACTGGCCCTGATCCGGCTTGACCAATGCACATCCTCCATAAGTTGGACTTTTTCCTGATGAGTACCGGGTTTGCCAGCCAACCCGGGTAGGGTGTCTCCATGACTTTGCTGGTTGTTGGCGGCCGTGTAACTTCTTCCTTTACAGCAGACTGCTTGGGAGAGTCAACTTCGATTAAGGCCACCATTTTAGCATCTTGCGTGACCTTGGACTTTGCTTTTTCGCCTTCAGTACTTGGCTTCTTTGATGTAGTTCTGTCCTCCGGGTCTGCTTGAGACCGATAGTGCTTGAGTTCTTCCTTTCTGCAAGCTTGCTCGGCCATTGCTGCATCTCCTTCGTCGCATTCAGCGGCTATGTCTCGATTTCCGTGTATGGTTATAGTCTTCTTGGGACCCGGGATTTTTAGCTGTAGATATACATAACACGGCCTAGCCATGAATTTGGCATAAGCCGGCCTTCCAAACAGCGCGTGATAGGGGCTGCGTAATTTCACTACCTCAAAGGTGAGCCACTCAATTCGATAGTTATCCTTTGATTCTCCGAAAGCTACCTCCAATGTGATTTTTCCCTCGGGGCATGCTGAATGACCCGGCACTATTCCATGAAAAACTGTTGAGCTTTTTTGCAGTTGAGACTCCTTGAGACCCATGCGCAGGAAGGTTTCCCAATATAGTATATTGATGCTGCTTCCACCATCCATTAAGACCTTCTTTAGTTCGTACCCATTAACTTGCGGTGCGACTACTAGTGCCAAGACTCCTGGATGTTCCACTCTTTCTGGATGATCCCTTCTGCTCCATTTTACCTCCTGTTCTGACCATCTCAAGTATCTCGGAACGGCTAACGAAACTGAGTTGACTGCTTGCTTCAGTATCTTTTTGTCCTTGTTAGATCCTCCTGTGGTGTGCACATGATATTGACCCAATTGTTTGGGGTTAGCCTGGAAGCCTCCTGCCCCCCTTGGTTATTACCTTGATTTCCAGCCGCCGAGTTACCAGCTGGGGGTGGGCCGTTGCCCGGGTTTGCCCCTGGACCCGGTCCTCCTCCCCGCCCTGCGCCTCGCATAGCTCTGTGCACTTCCTCATTTTTCCATCTTTGTAAATCGGCGCACTGCTCCAAGGAGTGGTTAGCCGGCCTGCCATTCCTGCTGTGTTTTGGGCACGCCATCCTGAAGATGTCCCAACTATTACCCGGCCGAGGTGGCCCTTGGTAGTTTCCTCCGTTGTGATTCCCAGTATTGAAATTTCCTTCTGCTCTGGGTCTTGAAGACCCGGCTTCTGTATTGGCGACAAACTCGGAGCCTCCTTCGAAGGGACGCTTGTTCTGACTACTTCCATTGTTTCCTGACGCTGTTCCGTTGCCGGTTCTTCCATTACCGCTTGCGTTTGCTTTTGTCTTCTTGTCATCAGCTTCTTCTTCTGTGGTATCGGTCGCAGCGTGTTTGTTGCACGCATCCATCAATTCTCCCATTGTGACTTCTGACGCATTTCGACTGGACTTCATGCGGGTTAACTTTTGCACTAAAGGTATATACTTGCATGTTTTTGCCATGGCTTGTAGCGCATCCTTGGGCTGGATGTCTGTGGATGAATGAAGTATCTCCATAACCCGGCGCACCCAACTGCGCGCCGATTCTCCCTTCTTTTGGACGCATCGCTCTAGATCATCAATGGTGAATAATTTCCTGCAGGTCCCGTGAAAGTGCTTGATAAACGCGGTCTTCAGTTCTTCCCACGACTTGATCGATCCCTCCGGTAGATTGGTGAACCACAATTTTGCTGCTCCTTCAGACATCATCAGATACATGAATTTGGCTTGAAGATTCTCGGACGCGTTGCGGATTGACATTGCCATCTCGTAACTGCTTAGCCATGTTTCGGGGTCCATGGTTGGCTCATAATTCACTACTTTCCCTGGCTCTTTAAACTTTTCCGGGTAAGGTTCAGCTCTGATATTGTCCGAGAGACACTTGGGCCCTGCAAGAATGATTGAAGCCGGCCTTGCCCTGGAAACGTGTGACGCCGCGGGGGGCGCGTCTGGGCGCTGTGCTGCGGGAGGTCCATGCGCTGCAGACCCGGCCGCGGCCCTCCGAGCCCTAGAACTGTCCACGACGGCCTGAGCTGCTGACACTGCCTGAGCGCGAGGAGGAGGCGGCATTGGCTGCTGCTCTTCCCTCCGCCGCGCCGAACTTGTTTGTAAATTCCCTTGCTGCTGGCTGACATATGGCGTCCCGTGCATTCCGCTTCTGTGATCCGGGTAATTGGCTTGCTGTGCCACCGCAGTGTGCAACAGCTCGATGGCTTGCCGGGTCTTCTCCGCATGGGGCGACTCTCCCACAGGTATTTGATTCAATGCGAGTGTCGCCGCATATACGTTGTCCATAGGATTGTTGTAGTGGCCGGCTGGCGTGCGAAATCGTGATGGCGGTGGCGGCAGTAAATCGTTGCCGGTTGTGACTCTAGTTTGCGGTGGGGGTAACCCGGTCCGCTCATTCGCCGGATGTGTCGCTGCTGTTGTCTGTTGGGGTGCGGTTCCCTGGTTCACCACTGGTATCGGTTGGTCCTGGGGCGTGATGAACAAATTAGCCGGATTAATAACCCCGCCCGTTGCTGGCAACCTGGTGTGGTGCCTTTGATGTATCCTGGACGTTTCCTCTCGAAGCCGGGTTTCCAGCGCGTCTAGCTCGCGCCGCCGGGTGGCCATCCCCTGTCTATCTGCTTCCACTTGCCTTCTTTGCTGTTCCAACGCACGACGAGCCACGTCCAGATCTCTAACACGCTCTGCCGCGTTTTCTGGGGGTGATAACAGTGGCGAGGACTGTAGGATCCAAGATCAAATTATTATCGAACAGGGCCGGGTGACGCGGATTCGAGGGACCCGCCCCTGGTGTCCGATTGGCTTGAAACCCGAACATGTTGGCGTGTTGCTCCTCATCTGCCGCGCGACTGGTGACCGATGCTGACTCTCCATCGACCCGGGTCAAGACCGGGTCTCCGTTAACCGCGCCCTGTTGCTGGGCCACTGCCCCGACTGGTGCCGCGGCTGTGTTTCCTTGGTTAGCCGCAGGGGCTGCATAGACTGCAACTCGGCGCGCGACATCCGGTGTAAATTCAGGCTGTTGCTCTTCACCGTTCTCCTCATACCGGTTTTCCAGTAGATCCAGGATAGACCCGGTGTCATCTTCTCCTTGGGCCCGGTCGCGTGGGGTCCATGCCGGCTCATCCGGCTGTTCCCACTCCGCGATGGGTTCTTCTGCTGGATATGTCGTTCCCGTCGATTCTTCATCATCTGATCGGGTAGACGTGGCTTTTCCTGGCATAGAATCAGATCCAACGTTGTCAGGGACCGAACTGGAAGCACATACCATACCGATGAAGACGTTGATCCGGCCGATTGTTATGACGGATCCGGTTTCGAGGTGATCCGACTCCGGCCCCCAGCCGGAATCGTCCACCACCTTTTCTCCTTCGTGGTCGATGTAGATCTCGCCGATGACAAGATTCTCCATGCCCTTCTGAGCTTCTCCCGTGATGTAGACACCTTTGGACGCAGGCCCCACGGTGGGCGCCAACTGTCGTGGGATAATCACGGCAGATGTTACCAGGGGTAACTGATCTTGGGGCAAGTCGACACAGGCGTTCGGGACAGGGTTTAGCTCAAAGGAAGACATGATATAACTTAATATGACAGCCGGCAATCGAAGTCGCCGGATCTCTATTCTCGATACAATAACACGATTAGGGTTTACACTGGATACTCGATACCACTCGATATTGCTAAGGCTCTGGAATCTCTGCCTCAAACTATACCCGGGGGTCGGTTTATATAGCTCCCGTACCCCCTAACTTACTTTACAAGGCACACCCGGGTCCTACCCAGACACGGCGTGCTAACCCTAACTTTCCTTTACAACACCCACAATCCGGGTCACCAGGCCCACGAGCTTGGGCCTTCACAAACATCTTTATCCCTAACCGTATCCTACTCACTGTCTCTGGGCCGGGTTATTCCTCGGATCTTGGCATACCGGGTTAGCATCCCCCCATCAACCTCATTAGACTTGGATTATTCTTGCTAAGTAGATGTTTTCATAGAATTATTTTAGTGTATTCTCTTACTAGCATGTGTAAGGTGTATGTGATGTTATTAGGTATTTATACTCATAAATTGCTTGTTTAGGATCATGCATCCCGTACTGTTATTTGCTTCCCTAGTGTTGCATTAGTGTCACCACTATATATAATAAGTTTTTTTCTATCATGTTAGTCTTTCTATTTTGTAAGTGTATGATTTTATCCTAGCATGCTTAGGATGTTTTCACTTCTATTATTGAGGCTATATGTTGTGTTTGCTAGTTTCTTTTAAGTGTGGAATACTTTATTTCTTATAGCATGCATGTGAAGAAATCTTTCATATCACTATGCTAGTAGTGAACTCCCGTTATCATGTTATTTTCTAGATTTATTATTTCTTGTGATGTTTGTGTTTTAAAGTGTGTCTTATGACTTGTTACCATTGGTTGAGCCACTGTTTTTTTTGGTTATTTTCATTATTGATGGATTCATTAGCTTTTGTGTGGACATAAGCATAGTCAGTAACTAGCTGGTTTCATATGTGGTTTGTTTGCTTGTTGTTTGGAATTGTATGAGTGTTTACCTTAGCATGAGTAGTGTACTTATGTTATTGTTGTGCTTAGTAGTATCTTGTTACCTATGCATTAAGTTAGGGGTAAACTATTTTGGTGATGATTGCTTGTGTTGTTGTTAATACCCACTGCCATGGGTATTGCTTTGCTCGATTGTTACCTTTTTAGTAGTCTCACCTTTGTGACCACAAGCTATATTTTTAGCTTCTTATGTATATTATTATGAGAGTGGTACACCCTCTCCATATATGATATATATGATGTGGAATATGGTTTCTCAACCATATGTTTGTTTGACGATAGTTTTGTACCATGAAAGTTTGTGAGATAGTTTCGCGATAACTTTTTGAGTGTTTGCGCTAGTATAAGTTTGCTTGATGTATGTATTACTTTGTTAAGTTGTTTGCCTTTTTGGTTTTGAGTTGTGTCTTTATTTCTTTTACGCCGTTAGAAAACGAAGAAGAAGAAGCAGGAGTTGTAGATTTGTGCATCAAGTTCAAGCTACTTCAAGGCCAGGGACACTAAGAGTTTTAAGGCAAGCCATCCTGATGCTTGCAACTATACTTATCATTATCTATCATGCATGTTTTACTTCTGAAATTTTTTACAAAACTTTGATTACCAAAAACTATTTTTGAGTGACTACTACTACTATTAATATTATATATATCACATTACTATGCCAGTAGTTGATACTTGGTATTACCAAGCCTATAGCCACCATATGGTATTTATTACCACCAAAAGTATAAGTCCCTAAGTGGACACCTCAAAATTATGTTTTTGCAAAACAAAGGATTTTATGGAAAACCCGATGGAGATACGAAGTCTTATCTACCGGAGGATGGTTAAAGTGGTCATTTTTGGGAAAAATGTGTTTTTACAAAAATGACACATAACCTAGTCTTCGCCGGACAACCTTTACCGTACTTCCACTCTACCCCAACATCGGCACGGGGCTTAACTTGAAGTTTGTTCTTGTTAGTGTGTGTTCTACCTCAAATTGCTATAAGGGTCGTCGTGCCCTCGAACCGATTGTCGCTAGGAGGGGAATACGGGACATAAAAAGTGTGGGATTAAGTTCTCCTCCGGTCGAAGCAGTTGGGTCCCCTGCCGTGGCACTGGTGGACAGGTTGCCGGGGGAATCAGACCCAACTGAAGAGATAGGCATATTCTAGCTTGAACATAGTGGATGGTTAGGATCAGTTATCTGATGTTCACATAATGTTGTTTGATGCGCTTTGTTTGGAACCCCAAGAGGAGGGTGTGATAAGCACAGCGGTAGGAGTTTTCTCCTTAGTTAAGAACCAGGGTTATCAATCCGGTAGGAGAAAGAGGACCTTCGGAAGGTTGATGTCACTGACGGTGGTGCTGGCGCTTCACCGGTGTCAGCAGCAACATGGAACATGCACACAACACAACCAAAATACTTTGCCCCAACGGTACAGTGAGGTTGTCAATCTCACCGTTCTTGCTGAAAACAAATATTAGACGTATAGTGTGGAAAACAGTGTATGCTTGCAGTAAGTAAAGAGAGCAGGAAATTGTTGTGGTTTGTTTAACAATGTGAAAAATGGACCGGGGTTCATAGGTTCACTAGTGGTGTCTCTCCATAAAATAACATGTTGGGTGAACAAATTGCGGCTGGGTAATTTACAAATAGAGGTTGCACCATAGTGCACAATATAACATGATGACTACTATGATATTTAGTGCGGGCATTACAACAAAATACATAGACCGAAATCCATATGCATCTAGGACTAATAATCCACCCTCAGGTTATCATCCAAACCCCCTTAGGTATTAAGTTGCAAGCAACAGATAACTGCATTAAACAATGTGTGTAATGTAAGAAATGATTATACACACGGGTACTCTCACCGCAGTTTTCTCCCTAGTGGCAACAGCAAATCCTCCTCCGTCACGTTTCTGTCACTCGAGCACATGCGAAAAGGAGGCATGAACCCACTATCTAGCATAAATACTCCCTCTTGGAGTCACTAGCAACTACTTGGCCAGAACAACCACTAGCAACGGAAAGTATGCAAGATCACAAATAACATATGCAGTAAAGACTAAAATCAACTTGGAATAAGGTCGATATTCATCGGATCCCAGCAAACATAGCATATAGAATTACATAAGATCAATCTCGATCATGATAGGCAGCTCACGATATCTAAACATGGAGGCATATGAGGAGGATACAACCATCTAGCTACTTCTATGGACCCGTAGTCCAGGGATGAACTGCCCACACATCACTTCGGAGGCAGGCATGGTGATGTAGAAGCCTCCGGTGATGATTTCCTCTCCGGCAGGGTGCCGGGAGACAGCTCTAGAACCCCCTGATCTAGGGTTGACGACGACGGCGGCTGCGGAACTTTTCGGGGACTTTTGATCAGGTGCTTAGAGTTTTCCATCCGGGGTAGAGGCGGTGGAGGCCAAGGGGCCCCACACCCATAGCTAGCGCGGCCAAGGGGACCCACGCCACCCTATGGTGTGGCCCCCTGTTGACCGTCTTCGACTCCTCTTCGGTGTCCTGGATGCTTCCGAGGAAAATAGACACTTCGGGCTTTGTGGGGTCCAATTACGAGAATGTTTCTAGAACAACTTTTCTGAAACCAAAAACAACAGAAAACAGGGAACTGGCACTTGGCAATCTTGTTAATAGGTTAGTCCCGAAAAACGTATAAAAATGTTATAAATAAGGGAGAAAAATGTAGCAATTGACATAATATGATCATGAAGCATCAGAAATAAGGGATACGTTTATGACGTATCAAGCATCCCCAAGCTTAGTTCCTACTCGTCCTCGAGTAGGTAAACGATAAAACAATAATTTCCGAGGTGACATGCTACTATCATAATCTTAATCATCAAATTGTAAAAGCATATGTATGCTCAGATCATAAAACTTCAAACACAAACATGATAAATAGAACTTTAATAATAAAGCATAGTAATCACTTTGCACCATGAAGAGTATCGTAAATAAAGGATCATGGATAATAATGCAAAGAAAGATGAACATTTTTCAGGTATAGAGAAAGCATGGCAAAGTGGTATTTCGCTAGTCCTTAAGAGTGGTACAAAACATAAATGCCAGAACACTTTCAAAGTTCAAGAGGAAGACTAGAACAAATAATATCACATCATGAAGTAATTATTGATGTTTATGGGACAAATGCACATAGAACTCAGAATGGAAAACATGCTCTCTCAACTGTGCATAAAGTTAGAAGAGGAGACTCAACACAAAAGTAAAAGAAAGGCCCTTCCAGAGGGAAGCAGGGATCACTCATGTGCTAGAGATTTTTATTTTATTAAACAGAGGTATGAAAAGTTTGACACCGTGGAGGAATGTCTATTTTTTTAGGAGAGGTGTATGCTAATGTCAACGAATGGCAAACAGACAATACAGTACGTCACAAGCCAACTGGATTCACAAGAGCGGCTCCCATGGTGAAGGACGCAACTGGTGTAGAAGGTCACCCCTCTTTCTCTTTTGTTTACACAATTATGCTTTGACTGATATAATCAGGGGCAAAAATAGTGAAGAGAATTTGTTTGTATTAATTTGGGGCTGGGCACCCCGCTGGCAGCTCTTCTATCCTTTGGATAAGCGGATGAAGCCACTAGTCTAGGGTGTGAAATCCAATCAACAAGTGAGATAAAGATTCTCTATTGACGTCCTCATGAGCAAAAACAAGAACACAAAGTAGGAATTTTTTTTAAAGGTTTTAAAGGTAACACATGAGCAATTTACTTGGAATGGCAGTTAAATACCACATATAGGTAGGTATGGTGTACACAATGGGAAAACTTTGGTTTAGGGAGGTTGGATGCACGAGTAGAATTCCTTACTCAGTACAGGTGGAGGCTAACAAAAGACTAGGACCGACAAATCAAGATACCATAAGAGCCATAATCATGCACAACGACATAATCATCATTAATTAAAGCATAAGCGGCATCACAAATTCAAAACCTAAGTGGTCATTGTTGAAACGCGTAGAGATAAACAAAACTTTTCCCTACGCGGTCCTTCCAAGTTCTAGCCGAGGTAGAAGGCCACAATGATTACCACTAGACGCGCGGTTGCGGATTATCGATGAAGCATGTCGATGCAGTGGAGTCCCACGATCCGATCTAGCCAATCCGATCCAGCCGATCCAATCTCGCGAACGTCGAAGTGCTGAACGTACATCACCTCTGCCGGTATCCACACGTACGAGGAGGAGCTCCGACGGCGGGTTGCTAGGTCCGGTGCGACGGCTAGTGGGGCTAGGGTTCCGAACGCATGGGAGTGGAGTAACCTTCCCGTTGGGCAACCTGCGCCCCTCTTTATATAGCGAATGGTAGTGGGCTTCACAACACTTGCGGCCCATTCCCTCTGCGAGTCAGACTCACAAACTCAGTCATTTCCGATTTGCGTCCAACCCGACCAATACATTTGCTCCCGCTCTTAAGTGTGCGACCCTGCAGGCTCATGGCGACTTTGGACACGATTGGATTCCGACTCCCAATCGATCAATCGGTAGCGGCTACTAGCAGAACGTGCTGACTCCCAAGTCCCATTGAGTCATGACGACATACCTTCAATGTGACTTTCATCTTAGTCCCTTTTGGCTCACGATATACCTTGTCGAACTATATGCGATTTATCGTCATCCCTTAATAGCTCAACTCTCTTCTCGGTCCGTGATATATGATTCATCTGACTAACTCTTAGTCAACAGACTCAGTTAACACTTAACTGAGTTGCGTATGGCCATGCTTCCGGAATCATATCACTCGAGAGGGCCCAGAGAATATCTCTCCATTCGGAGGGGCAAAATCCCATCTTGATTATCCACATCACGCAGCTTGCTTCTCATTCGACCCGAACTCTGCTTTTATAACTGCCTTGTCACAGAACAACGTTTGGCAGAACCTAAGTCGGTGATCCACAACTCGGATTGTGCGACAACCTCAGGTATAAGGATTACATTGATTGAGACATGCAAATGACGACTTGCTTGTTGCATCTCAATATGGGTCAGTTCGACTTGCTAAACTCTTTAGCCAAGTCTGTGAATGTTGGAATGGTATCGCCATGCCCATGACAAGTGGAACCGAGTCATCAGCCAACACTCACATTAGTCTAGGGTGTGTGTCCAGCACAACCTTGATGACAAAGGACAATTTAGTATGAACAACATGAATACATAGTGAAAGTGCATTTCATTTTTCCCGGTGTTTTGTGTGTTAGTTAACAATACTAAGTACATTATTTTTCGAGGTGTTTAGCATGCAGGTGTTATACTTAACATCGGCATCGATCACCAAATTATCGGTGAAGTTTGGCCTAAGAGATTTGGGACAGAAGTAAACCAGATTATTGGAAACCGGATTATTCGAAGGAGCCAGATATTCCGGTTTGGATTAATTTAGTCCATTTTCGCACAGGCATGGACCGTATTATTTGCAACCAGATTATTCGGGGGAACCGGATATTCCGGTCTGGCAATTTTTTGACCATATTTTGCACTGGCATGGACCGGATTATTTGATCCGGATTATTCGGAGCAGACCGGATATTCCGGCAATTCACACTGGCATGGACCGGATTATTGGAACCGGATTATTCAAGGGGAACCGGATATTCCGGTTAAAGTCAACATGATCCGTGAAGAGAAGCAAAACGGATATTCCGGTCCAAACTTGGACCGGATATTCCGGTCCCAATTTCCTGCACAACGACTAGTTGTGAGAAGGGGCTATAAATACCCCTCCCCTTCTTTCCCAAGATCTAGTTCTTCCCCTTAGCATTTATGAGCATTTAAGAACTCACCAAATCCCTCCACCCAATCTTAAAGATCTTCGGAGGATTGAAGGAGAAGGCCCCGATCTACATCTTCATCGAGCCGTTCTTCATTTTCCCCTCTCTAGCTCGAGGGATCTAGCCTAGGGTTTCCTCTTTTGGAGAACCTAGGCATCTTGATACTTGTTGGTGATTCAAGAAGATTTGGGAGCCCCCAATTTGGTTGTGGGTGTGTGCCCCAAGTTGTTTGTAAAGGACTCGATCCCCGCCTCAGAGGGGTTCAATAGTGTAAGGTGAACTAGGCCTTTGTGGCGGAGTTCATTGGAGAATAGGGTGAGGCCTTTGTGGCGTTGAGTAGGCCTTCGTGGCGAGCTCACACCCCTCCAACGAGACGTACTCCCTTAAAAAGGAGGAACTCGGGAATACATCTCGTCTCCGTGTGCTTCACTTTGGTTACCTCGTTCCCTGACTCTCTTTACTTACCGCTTGCATTGTGTTTATCATTATCCTTGTCATATAGGTAAATTCACCGTAGCCGCATTATCTAGAGAATTTACCTTTGTGTCAAGCCTAAACTTTAAGAAAAAAATTAAAATTGGTCGTAGAACCTATTCACCCCCCTCTAGGTGTCCATACTTTACTTTCAATTGGTATCAGAGCCTCGTCTCTTCTATCGGGCTTAACCGCCTAAGAGTTTTAGTATGGGAGAAGATTTGGATACCGAAACGTCCGTGGTCAAGGTGACCATGGATGATCTCAATGATTTGAGAACTTCATTGACCTCATCCATAGACACCAAATTTGATGAGTTGCGTCAACTCATGGCACAACTCCTCAAAGCCAAAGGACCGGAGGTAACCGAATCTACTCCTCCGGAAACTAATCCGGAGGGCTCCAAGATAGGGGTAGATGGTGATCCATCTAAAAATGCTTCCGCCGAAAACTCCACCGAGAAGGGCACGGATGGAGACGAAGAATATCACTCCGCCAAAGAACGATATTCTCCCGACCCCCCCCGTCCCTCATCCTCATATAATTCCTAGGGGAGATCCACCTAAAATTGATGCTTTTTCTTTTCGTGAATGGCAATATTACATGGACACTCACTTTAACTCTTCTTGTATAGATCTTTGGAGGATCACTCGTGATGGATACAAGCAATTTGATCCCAAGAACCTAACAATAAGAGAAACCGTAGATTGCCAACTCAACTACACCTCTTTGTCCATTCTTCAACAAGCCGTGGGTCCTAACCACATGTCGCATGTTCAACAATATTCCACCGCCAAGGAAACATGGGATGCTCTTGTCATCATGTTTGTGGGCAATGAGAGCATGCAAAGGAATATATATGATGCCTTGACCAATGAGGCCGAAGGGTTCTATATGCATGATGGAGAGGATCATGTGGACATGTACCGAAGACTCAAGACTCTTGCCACCGCCTTCTCAAATGTTGGTGCCAAGTACATTGATGATGCTTGGATCAAGAGTAAGTACATGATTGCCATAATGCCATTTGAGGGCGCGAACATGAAGATCATTCAAGGGAGACATGATTTCTCCTCCATGACCTCAACTCAAGTGATGCAAGAAACGTGCTCCTACAAAGTGCAAACCAAGAATGCTCTTGACAACCATGCTAGGGCCATTGGAATGCACCAAGGAGCATCCGTTGCTTTGAAGGCCAAGGTGTTGTCAAGAGAGGTTGAGAATGAAGAAGAAGGATAAGATTATTTGCCTCCTTTGAAGGAACAAGACTATGATCCCGTTCTAAAGGATATCATTGCTCTCACCGTGCAAAAGTTTTGGAGAAATCCTCCCAAGGGCAAGATATTTGTTGAGGAGAAGAGAAGGTCTCGCTATGGCAATGATGGGGCTCAAAAAGTGAGGTCGTGCTTCAATTGTCAAGATAAGCACCACTTCATTGTGGAGTGTCCCTATGAGAATAGAGAGCCCCATAGTGGCAAGCTCATTCGCAAGGACAAGTCCAAGGTTGAGTACAAGAAACCTCATTTCAAGAAGAAACCATTCGACAAGAAGTCTCCCACCAAGTTTGTGCTCCTGACTCAAGAGGAGTATGATTCCGGGAGTGATGAAGAAGAAGAAACCACAAGTGAAGTGTCCGCTCTAGCTATTGCTTCTACTCTGTCATCTTCATCCCTCTTTGAATCCCCAATGACGATCATGCTCAACGAAATGTCAAGTGCTTCATGGCTAAGGCCACGGAGGTATCACCTTCTTCCAACTCTAAAACCCCTAGTGAACTAGAACATCTTGCTAGTCTTAGAGTAGAAGATGAGAGGGTCCCCTTGTAACATTTTATGTCTAACATGCACGGGGATACCAAGAAGTACTTTGAGTATCTCATGAGGAAATTGGGAGAGTCCCAAGATGCTCTTGAGAAGAAAGGTGAGGTTGAAAGAAGGGATGCGGATGAAATTGCATCTCTCTCTGACTCTTGAGGAAGAGCATGATGGTAGAGTTTCTCTAGAAGATGTACTTGAATCTATTGAATTAACTCATAATAAACTTGTCTCTAACATCACTAAGGAACATGATGTTGCTATTGCTAAATATAAAAAGGCTAAAAAGGATAAGGTCGAGTTTGGGGTTGGTCATGGTAAACTAACCAAGGAATTTGAAAAGATAACCGAGGCTCACAAAGATTTGGAAAGCCAACACTCATCCCTCAAAGAGTTGCATGAACAACTTCAAACTCAACTTAATCAACCTAACAATCCTAGCTCCTCTACTTCTTCTTGTAATCATGCAAATATTATTGAGGAAAATGCTAGGTTGAAAGATGAGCTATTAAGGCTCAAGGGCAAAGGCCCTCAAGTTGAGAAGGTTGTGACTCCTTCCCCACAAGTGGTTGCCCCTTGCTCTAATGTGGTCATTGCTAGACCACAGTTGAGTGCTCCTAGGCAACAAGTGGGCAATCAAGGTCTTGGCTATGTATCCAAGAAGAAGAACAAGAAAAAGATCAACAATGATGCTTCGGGTGGTATTTTCATTAGGGACAACACTACTCGTAGCACACCCGCTCAAGCAAACATTATTGCCTCGAGTAGTAGTGTCATGAGGGACAACACTACTCGTAGCACATCCGCGGGAACTAACAATCCACACCATTTCTTATATGTTGATTATTATGGTGTTGTGCAAGCTAAATATGTTGGTCCCATTGAGGGTTTAATTGACTACACTATTTGGGTTCCAAAGACCCTTGTTGCTAACATGAAGGGACCCTCCTCGGGTCCTAACTCTAGTCAATGATCTCTTGCAGGACTATGCTTCCGGTGGGACTAAATGGATAATTGATAGTGGATGCACTAGCCATATGACCAGAAGCAAAGAACTAGTGACGGAGTTGCGGCCAAATGACATCCAAGGAACCGTCACTTATGGAGACTCGTCCTCGTCTAAGGTATCCGGGTTCGGCAAGGTTGTGGTGGCTCCCGATATCACTATTGTGAACGTCATGCTTGTCGAATCCCTTGGTTACAATTTACTTTCTGGCCGCTCTCTTGGAAAGATGGGTTTCTCCGTCTTTTTTGATGGTCATATTGTGGTCCTTTTGAGGAGCAAGACTCTTTATGTTGCTCACGTGGGACATGTTGAAAATGAGTTGTTTGTGGTGGACTTTTTGAAGTCAACCAAATCTCAAGAAATGTGTCTTTCGGGAAGGCGGACGTGGGATGGTTGTGGCATCGCCGCTTGTCCCATGTCAACATGAGAACTTTTCAAAGTCTTCACAAAGGTGGCCTTTTTGTCGGACTAAAATAAAATGTTTCCTTTTCAAAGGATCGCGTTTGTAGGTCGTGTGTTGAAGGAAAAAGATGCATGACAAGGTGCACAAGGCCAAGACTATTATTTCATCAAAGAGGATCTTGGAGCTTCTCCATGTTGATCTCTTTGGTGCCGTGCCCGAGGCAAGTGTTGGTGGCAAGAAGTATTTCTTGGTGATTGTCGATGATTATTCAAGATACACTTGGGTTTATTTCTTCAAGTGCAAGAGTGAAACTCAACAAACCATCATCGATTTCTCCAACGAAGTGCAACGTCAGCACAATGTACAAATCATGGCTATTAGGAGTGATAATGGTTCGGAGTTCAAGAACTATACATTGAATGAATTCCTTAGTGAAGAAGGCATTCATCATCAATACTCCGCAACTTACACTCCTAAACAAAATGGTATTGCCGAAAGGAAGAATCGCACTCTCTTGGATATGGAAAGGACCATGTTGGCGGAGTACACTTCTCCCCAATATTTATGGGCCAAGGCCATATCCACCGCATGCCACTCCTCCAACCGCTTCTACATCCGCAAAGGCTTGGACAAGACTCCATATGAGGTCCTCACCGGAAAAAAGCCCAACGTCTCCTACTTCTGTGTATTCGGTTGTAAGTGCCTTTATTTGATCAAGGGTGTTAGGTTGTCTAAATTTCAATCCAAAATGATTGAGGGTATATTTGTTGGTTACGGTGCCGAATCCCACACTTATAGAGTCTTTGACAAAGCCTCACGGATTGTCATAGAATCTTGTAGTGTGGTTTTCGAGGAAAATGATGGCTCCCAAGTGGCGCAATTTCATGTTTCTAATGTAGATGTTGAAATACCTCAAGAAGCCATAGGAATGATGGGTGTGGGATTTTTCCGCCCCATTGAGGGACACCTTATGGCGACTAGAGGACTATGCTCTACTCAAGTGGAGCCCTCCTCTACAATATAAGAACAAGCCAAGGAGCCAAGTGGTACACCTAACCAAGAACATGTTCAAGAGCCTCCTCTCATTGACCAAGTGACCTCGCAAGTCGTACCCACTCCTCTCACTAATGCAAGTCAAGGTCAAGGCCAAGATCTACCATCCTCTTCATCCTCTCCTCAAGTTGAAGCAAGTGTTGAAGACATTGTTGTTGTTGTTGATGATGATGATGATCAAGGCCAAGTTGGTCAAGATGGGGACCCAAATGATCAAGATGATCAAGTGATCCCTCCGCAAAATAATGCGGAGATCGAAGCCCGTCGTGTCAAAAGGATAAGGAGAGCTTTGAAGCAAATTGATGCCCAAGACAACAAGGTCTTGGAGGATATTCAAGCTAGAAGATCCACAAGAAAGCAGGCACACTTTAGTGAGCATCAAGCTCATATCTCTATGGTGGAACCAAAGAAAGTGTTTGAAGCTCTTGAGTACTCTGATTGGGTTGAAGCTATGCATGATGAGCTCAATAACTTTGAGCGCAACAAAGTTTGGAGATTGGTTGAGAAGCCCAAATATTGCCACAATGTTATTGGCACTAAGTGGATTTTCAAGAACAAGCAAAATGAGCATGGCATTGTCATAAGTAACAAGGCTAGATTGGTTGCTCAAGGTTACACTCAAGTTGAACGCATTGACTTTGCTGAAACCTATGCACTCGTGGCTCGCCTTGAGTCCATCCGTATCCTCCTTGCTTATGCATCTTCTCATAATTTCGAATTGCAACAAATAGATGTGAAAAGTGCTTTCTTGAATGGTCCACTAAAAGAGGAGGTATATGTTAAGCAACCTCCGGGGTTCGAGAATCTCAATTTTCCTAACCACGTTTACAAACTTGACAAGGCTCTCTATGGTCTCAAACAAGCACCTCGTGCTTCGTATG
Source organism: Alopecurus myosuroides (assembly GCA_028641055.1). NCBI lineage: Eukaryota > Viridiplantae > Streptophyta > Magnoliopsida > Poales > Poaceae > Alopecurus > Alopecurus myosuroides. The sequence goes on along the minus strand of CM054060.1, from coordinate 299,509,905 downwards.
AGCACCTTAGGGAGTTGTTAGATGATCGTGGTTTTGAAGTTGGGAATATTGACCCCACTCTCTTCACCAAGAGAGTAACGGAATCCTATGCCAACTCTATGTGGACGTTATTATCTTTGGCTAAACTAACCAAGCTTTCAATAATGAGTTCTCTAAGCTTATGACTGGCAGGTTCGAGATGTCTATGATGGGTGATCTTAAATTCTTCCTTGGCTTTGAGATCAAGCAATTGGCTCGTGGGACTTTCATTTCTCAAGCCAAGTATACCCAAGACATGATCAAGAGGTTCAACTTCCAAGATGCTAAGATCAAAACATCTCCTGTGCAAGTCAAGTGCCACCTATCACGTAATCCAAAGGGGAGTAAATATGTGGATCAAAAGTTGTATCATTCTATGATTGGTTCTTTGCTCTATCTTTGTGCATCTAGGCCCGATATCGTTTTGAGTGTAGGTGTGTGTGCAAGGTATCAAGCGGCTCCTAAGGATAGCCATTTGATGGCGGTCTGTAGGATCTTTTGTTATTTGGTTCATACGCCAACATTTGGTTTGTGGTACCCAAAGGGGGCACAATTTTCTCTCAAGGGCTACACGGATTCCGATTGGGAGGGTGATCAAGATGATAGGAAGTCCACTTCCGGGGCTTGCCAATTTCTTGGTAGGTCCTTGGTGAGTTGGTATTCCAAGAAGCAAAATTTCATATCTCTCTCCACCGCCGAAGCCGAGTATGTAGCCGCCGCAAGTTCTTGCACTCAATTGCTATGGATGAGGCAAACTCTTGAGGAATATGGAGTTCTTTTGGAGAAAGTGCCTCTTTTGTGTGACAATTAAAGTGCCATCAAGATTGCATACAATCCCGTTCAACATACAAGAACCAAGCACATTGAGATACGCCATCACTTCATCCGAGACCATGTGGCAAGAGGGGATATTGCACTATCTTATGTGCCCACCAAGGACAAAATTGCGGATATTTTCACGAAGCCACTTGATGATGTAAGATTCTTGTTCTTGAGGAATGAACTAAATGTGATTGATTCTAGGAGTTTGACTTGAAGATCTTGCACACACCCCTATAGATGAAACGTGTTCGAGTTTAGGTGTAGGCATGGACATAGGGGGAGTGTTATCCTAACACATTGGGTTCTCCCTCCCCCCATTATGCCCAAAGTAAATACTCATTGTTATGTCTCTTTTTCTAATGTTGAATTGTGAGCTTCAATGTCGAGAATTGGCAATGCACCCAAGATACATCTTTGCGGTTGCATACCATGATCTCTTACATGGTGGCTTAGGCCACCGACCTCTTCTTTTCCGAAGAGTTGGATCTTAGTTGGGTTTTAGTTGACATTTCATTGAATTTCTTGGTTTCTCCCTTCTAAGTGTTCTTTCATAGGAAAATATCACTCAATTGGTCTTTTGTTTTTTTGATTCTTACTTTTGAGAGGGATAAGTACTACTTTCAGTTTGGTGTTTCTATCCTAAGCCATTCTACCAAAAAGCCATATTCTTCTAGCACTTGTGTCATTCCATTGAAACGAGGAAACTTCGGGACAGTAGGCAACCGGAATTTCCGGTCCAGTTTTGGACCAGAATTTCCGGTTGTACCAGAATATCCGGTTCAAACTTGAACCGGAATATCCGGTCCGGCGAAAATCACATAACCAGGAGACGAACGGGAAGGGGCAGTTCGTGCCCTTTCTTCCCCAACTCCTCTCCTCCACCCCCAAACGCCGCCGCACTGATTCTTGGCCTCCGGGGTCGTTTCCTCCGCGGGATCATCAAGCTTTGGCCCAGATCTCGTTCCCCTCGTCCTCGGGAGCATTTTCATCCAAGCATCTTCGTCCATGGATGCCGGTAAAGTTCAATCTCGTTGTATCTTGGTGCCATAACCATACCACTCCATGGATTTGTGTTTTTGTTAACAATGCTTGGTAGAAATTGTTCCTTAGGGGTCCCTATGCATGCTAGATATGATAGACTAGATTGACTCGTCACCGATCTACTTTTTGAACTCTAGATTGGGATTGCTTTTGTGTTGTTTTCGCAGTACCGGAATATCCGGTCCACGATTGAACCGGAATATCCGGTTCAGTTTTGAACCGGAATATCCGGCTGTGTGCAGTACCGATTGAAAACAGCCCAAAAATAATCCCTGCTAGAGTTCTACTTAGATTAATACCTAGAATCGGTTCTATTCTTTTTATGCATGATTCATCCATTGATTCACATACGTGCACTCATCCCATTGCTCTCCATATATTGTCTTGTTTTACAGGTGGTTCTGACAGGGGTCCTAGCAAGCGCCCCCGTAAACAGGTCTCATCCAAGCCAAAGAGGAAGTCTCGGCCCAACTATAAGACCGACATCTCTGTTCCGGATTTCACTGTGCTCAGACAGGAGGATGTCTACCTCTCTTCTCGGGATGTTGCTTGTGATTCTCGGTTCTGGAACTTGGAGCAGTCCTACATTTATGCTGATATCTACTGTGACTTCAGGTTCCCTATCCGTGAGATGCAGCCATTTGACTTTGCTGCTATCAAGGAGAAGGAGGAGTTTGCTGATGCCGCGAGTATTGTTGAGCGGTTCGGGCTTGTGAAGCTCATGGAGACCAAGTGCAATTATAACACCCAGTTCATCATGCAGTTCATGTCTACTCTGGTGTTCAGCAAGGACGATGTTTGTATCCTTAAGTGGATGACCGAGTCCACTCCTTGTGAGGTCCTTTCCACAGATTGGCTCGTCTTCTTGGTTATCGTTTCAGTCCTCATCCTCCTTCTGGTCGTTGTGCTTTGCATGAAGGTGGACATCCACAAGGAGCAGTACAGGGCCTATTGCAGAGACACAGCCATGGCTAGCACCCAGAGTCAGATTCTTCACCACGTAAGTGGTGCTACTGGTGATCTGCCTACTCCTCTTGTTGCTCAGTCTTACACTGCTTGGTCTACTCATGATCGCACTCCTTGGGAGCGTATTGAGGAGGCTCTCCGGGTTACACGGGCTACCACCTCCAGGGCTGCTGATGATGATGAGGAGGATGATGATGAGTTTGAGGCACAGGGAGAGTTTGAGACGTCTGCTGGCGAGTCCTCTGAGCATTCTGATGCTTAGACCGTGTTTGGGGCGTTTTATCTTAGTTATGTCTCTCCTTTTTGGTGTATAGATGCCAAAGGGGGAGAAGTAGCTACTAGACTACGGGATTTGCATGGGTTTGCGCACAAGCGTATGCTTTTATCATTTTTTGAGAGCTTGTGTCCATTTAGTTTCTTCGTTTTCGTGAACCTTGTCCGTTTATTATCTCGTTTAAAACTATGTGTGTCATTATGTGTGAGACTATGTTTGTTATGTTGGATATTATCATGGATTATCTATGTTAGTGGCTATATGTTTATCTATCTTATATGGTGAGGATATTATCTATTGTTTTGCTTGGTTATTTTTGGTTATCATCTCTATGCACAAGGTAAACTTCTATCTTATCCTCATCATATTTGTGATATTGTTACTTTGGCATGTTTGCTATGTGTTGAAAATTTCTCCCCGTGTATTATTGCATCTATTTGCATTTGAGGCAGACAAAAGGTATGCATATTGATAGGGGGAGACTTTTCCATTTTGTTTCAAACATGTTCTAGTCAAGGTTTTATTGCAAATCTTAGTATTGTCATCTAACACCAAAAAGGGGGAGATTGAAAGTGCATTTCGTTTTCCCGGTGTTTTGTGTGTTAGTTAACAATACTAAGTACATTATTTATCGAGGTGTTTAGCGTGCAGGTGTTATACTTAACATCGGCATCGATCACCAAATTATCGGTGAAGTTTGGCCAGAGAGATTTGGGACAGAAGTGAACCGGATTATTGGAAACCGGATTATTCGGAGGAGCCGGATATTCCGGTTTGGATTATTTCAGTCCATTTTCGCACTGGCATGGACCAGATTATTTGCAACCGGATTATTCAGGGGAACAGGATATTCCGGTCTGGCAATTTTCGGACCATATTTTGCACTGTCATGGACCGGATTATTTGATCCGGATTATTCGGAGCAGACCGGATATTCTGTTAATTCACACTGGCATGGACCGGATTATTAGAACCAGATTATTCAAGGGGAACCGGATATTCCGGTTAAAGTCAACATGATCCGTGAAGAGAAGCAGACCGGATATTCCGGTCCCAATTTCCTGCACAACGACTAGTTGTGAGGAGGGGCTATAAAAACCCCTCCTCTTCTTCCCCAAGATCTAGTTCTTCCCCTTAGCATTTATGAGCATTTAAGAACTCACAAAATCTCTCATAACTCCAAATTCCTCCACCCAATCTTGAAGATCTTTAGAGGATTGAAGGAGAAGGCCCCGATCTACATCTTCACCGAGCCGTTCTTCATTTTCCCCTCTCTAGCTCGAGGGATCTAGCCTAGGGTTTCCTCTTTTGGAGAACCTAGGCATCTTGATACTTGTTGGTGATTCAAGAAGATTTGGGAGCCCCCAATTTGGTTGTGGGTGTGTGCCCCAAGTTGTTTGTAAAGGACTCGATCCCCTCCTCAAAGGGGTTCGATAGTGGAAGGTGAACTAGGCCTTTGTGGCGGAGTTCATCGGAGAATAGGGTGAGGACTTTGTGGCGTTGAGTAGGCCTTCGTGTCAAGCTCACACCCCTCCAACGAGACGTGCTCCCCTAAAAAGGAGGAACTCGGGAATACATCGCGTGTCCGTGTGCTTCACTTTGGTTACCTCGTTCCCTCACTCTCTTTACTTACCGCTTGCATTGTGTTTATCATTATCCTTGTCATATAGGTAAATTCACCGTAGCCGCATTATCTAGAGAATTTACCTTTGAGTCAAGCCTAAACTTTAAGAAAAAAATAAAATTGGTTGTAGCACCTATTCACCCCCCCTCTAGGTGCCCATACTTTACTTTCACATAGTTCCACAATCGAATCACATATTCAATGACATGTATGAGATGTTCAAGACAAGGACGACTTAATAACTTTATGAATACATTGGGAATTACATCATACATGATTGCCTCTAGGGCATATTCCCAACAGTCTCCCACTTGCACTAGAGTCAATCATCTCAGCATCATATTCCTAGGCATCGAATGCCCATACCTCTCATGTGCGCCTCATGCTTAGGCTGTGGTAGCGCCTTTGTCAACGGATCTGCAATGTTTGCATCCGTGTGTACTTTGCATAACTTGATATCACCTTGTTCGACAAACTAGCGAATAAGGTGGTAACGCATGAGTATATGTTTGTTCTTCTGGTGTTGTCTAGGTTCCTTGGCTTGTGTGATAGTACCACTGTTGTCGATATATACGTCCAAAGGATTGGACGCGCCCTGAACCACACCAAGATCTATCAGGAGGTTCCTGATCCAAACAGCTTCCTTTGCAGCCTCCGAGGCAGCAATATACTCAGCCTCTGTTGTAGATGCAGACACTGTATCTTGCTTGGAACTCTTCCAGCTCATAGATCCTCCGTTCATTACGAACACGTATCCAGATTGCGAACGAGAATCATCTGAGTCGGTGAGATAACTCGCATCCGTGTAACCCTTTACACCGAATTCCTCATCACCTCCGTAAACTAGGAACATTTCCTTAGTCCTTCTCAAGTACTTAAGGATGTTTTTAACCGCTGCCCAGTGGGCTTCGCCAGGGTCAGCCTGGTATCTGCTCGTTACACTTAGAGCATAGGAAATATCTAGCCTAGTACAAATCATGGCATACATGATGGATCCGATTGCCGAAGCATACGGGATCACACTCATCCGACTTTGCTCATCAGTCGTCGAAGGACACTGAGTCTTGCTAAGTTTTATACCACGGGACATCGGTAAGAATCCCTTCTTAGACTCTTCCATTTTGAATTTATTCAAAACTTTGTCCAGATATGTACTCTGACTCAATCCAATGAGCCGCCTTGATCTATCTCTATAGATCCTGATTCCTAATATGTAAGTCGCCTCACCCAAATCCTTCATTGAGAAACTCCTTTCTAATGACTCTTTGGTTTCTTGCAACATCATGACATCATTTCCAATCAATAATATGTCGTCCACATATAAGATTAGAAAATTTACTTTGCTCCCACTAAACTTCTTCTATAAACAAGAATAATGATCGCTCTGGATGAAGCCAAACGATTTGACCACCTCATCAAAACGAATGTTCCAACTCCAAGATGCTTGCTTCAACCCATAAATGGATTTCTGAAGTTTGCATACCTTGTCAGCGTTAGCTGGATCGACAAAACCTTCGGGATGTATCATATACACATCCTTTGTTAAATTTCCATTAAGGAAAGCCGTCTTGACAACCATCTTCCATATCTCATAGTCGAAATAGCCTGCTATGGCTAACATGATCCGAGCTGACTTAAGCATCGCTACGGGCGAGAAGGTCTCGTCGTAGCCAACACCTTGAACCTGTCGGAACCCCTTCGCAACAAGTCGTGCTTTATAGACGGAAACATTTCCATCCATGTCAGTTTTTTTCTTAAAGACCCATTTGCACTCGACGGGTCTTGTACCGTCAGGCAGATTAACCAAATTCCAAACTTGGTTTTCATCCATGGACTTTAACTCGAATCTCATGGCTCCAAGCCATGACTCGGAATCAGATCCCACCATCGCTTCCGAATAAGTTGTCGGCTCATTACCGTCTAAAAGTAAAACATCACGAGCATTTTGTAATCTGGCAGATCTCCGTGGTTCAGGTGCTGTTACTAGCGTAGGTACCACGACTGGCTCAGCCTCCAAGGCCATTGCCGACTCGCCCCTAACTGGTTCCTCTCGAATTTTTTCGAGGTGCACTGTGCTCCCACTGACTCCCCGACTGAGAAACTCTTTCTCAAGGAAGACACCGTTCCGAGAAACAAACAGTTTTCCCTCTTCTCGGTTGTAGAAGTAGTACCCCAAGGTTTCCCTCGGATACCCCACGAAAATACACTTATCCGACTTGGGCGTGAGCTTGTCCGACTGAAGTCGCTTGACAAATGCTTCACAACCCCAAATCTTAAGAAAAGACAAACTTGGCCTTTTGCCAGTCCACATCTCATGCGGTGTCTTCTCTACTGACTTTGATGGTACTCTGTTTAGTGTGAACGATGCAGTTTCTAGACAATAACCCCAAAATGATAAAGGTAGATCTGTTCGATTCATCATTGATCGTACCATGTCCAACAAGGTCCGATTTCTCCGTTTCGATACACCGTTTCTCTGCGGTGTACCCGGCGGAGTGAGTTGAGGAACTATTCCACAACTCTTAAGATGGTGATCAAATTCATGGCTCATGTACTCGCCTCCACGGTTCGACCGTAGAAACTTTATTTTCTTGCCGAGCTGATTTTGTACTTCACTCTGGAATTCCTTGAATTTCTTAAAGGCTTCCGACTTGTGTTTCATTAAATAGATATATCCATACCTACTCAAATCATCAGTGAAGGTAATGAAGTACTCATAACCACCTCTGGTTGTCGTGCTCATTAGACCACATACATCACTATGTATTAGTTCCAACAAGTCGGACGCCCTTTCACAACTCCTTGCAAAAGGTGTCTTGGTCATTTTGCCTAGTAGGCATGATTCGCATGTCTCGAATGACTCTAAGTCAAACAAAGTTAGAAGTCCATCATCATGGAGCTTCTTCATGCGCTTCCAACTTATATGACCAAGCCGACAATGCCAAAAGTAAGTCATATTCAGATCATTTGGTTTCAACCTTTTCACATTTATGTTATAGACCGATTCACTATCAAGAATCAAAATAAATAATCTGTTCTGAACGGGTGCAAAGCCATGAAACATATCTTTCAAATATAAAGAACAACCATTATTCTTAATATTCGACTCATAACCTTGTCTCGTCAGACATGAGGCGGAAATAATGTTTCGACTAAGCACTGGAACATAATAACAATTATTCAGTTCCATTAAAAATCCTGAAGGTATATGAAGTTGCATCGTGCCGACTTCCAACGCAGCGACTCTCGCCTTGTTGCCGACCCGAATATCAACCTCTCCTCTTGCCACGCTCCTAGTACTTACCAGTCCCGGCAACGAGTTTCATATGTGAATAACTGATCCGGTATCATATACCCAAGAACTATTAGGCGCATCAGCAAGATAAATGTCTATAACATTGCACACAAGCGTACCTGAGTTGGAAGTCACACCTCCACTCTTGGCTCTGTCAGCCAAATACTTGATGTAGTTCATCTTCCAGTGGCCATCCTACTTGCAATAGAAGCAGTTGGCTCCGGCTGTAGGAGATGGCTTAGTCTTTGAGGAAGCACTCTGGACAGGGCCATGGGTGCTACCTCCTAACTTATCCTTCTTCTTCTTAGTCCAAGAACTCTTCTTGAACTTAGCCTTATTCTGCACAATCAACACTTGACCGGCGTTTTTCTTGAGATCAGCCTCTGCCGTTTTGAGCATCCCATGTAATTCAGTGATACTCTTATCCATACCATGCATATGGTAGTTCGAGATTAACGGACCATACACACTAGGAAGAGAGTTCAGAATTATATCAGAAGCGAACTCTTCGTTAATTGGGAACCCTAGCCGATCCAGAGACTGTATGTAACCAATCATCTTGATTACATGCGTACTCAATGGATCGTCGTCTTTGAGCTTACAACCCAACAAAGCTTGAGAGACTTGACACCTCTCGGTCTTTGCCTAAGCCTGGAACCTAGTTTTGAGGCTTTCGATCATATCGTAGGCCTCAACATTCTCGAACTGCTGCTGCAAGTCCGGTTCCATGTGTGCAAGCATAAGACGGCTAATTTTCGTAGACTCATCTCTAGTCTTACGGTAGGCATTCATGACAGCGACGGTCGCATCGTCATCTGGATCATCTGGAAGTGGAGTTTCTAGAACATGTTCTTTCTTGTCATGTTTGAGGACTATCCTCAGATTACAATACCAGTTGGTGAAATTAGTTCCATTAAGCTTATCTTTCTCTAGGATTGACCTCAATGCAAAAGCGGACAACTGAGGAAGGTTTCTAGCTGCCATTGATCTACAACAGAAAAAATGCAAAACACTTAAAACATGTATTCATAAAAGAGCAGGCATATTAAACGCTTTAATACTTATGCTCCCACTAGAACCAACACCCCTTCGATGGTTACTAAGTGATTCCAGAATCTAAATAAGCAAGCCGACTAGTGAGCTTTAGCATGGCCGCTAGTCGTCAAGTGATCTAGGTAGGCAACACCTTCCCAATCGTATCTAGTGGCGGAGGCAGCAGTCTGGCAAGGTTTGGCCTCCGCCACACCTAACTTTTTTCTGACTCCAAATACGTGTTGGGAGTGAAAAAGCTTCAAGTTTTGTGTTGTTGTGTATATGGTTGCTTGAGTAGGCCATACCTCAAAATAATTGCTGCCTCCGCTACTGATCGTATCCAATACGACTCCTGTTAGTCGGGTGGCATCACATGCCCCAGCTCCCAACCTACCTCGCCCCGAGCCCCACAACCGTTATGATGGACTCGTCTAGCTTACCAAGTGCTTCCGCTGTAAGAGTCCGACTCAAACCCACCTAATCGGAAAGAATTGGTAGTACCTCAATTTTATGAGCCCACTACCAAGAATGTCCGACTTGTGATGTTGCAGCACTGGCGGGGCGACCGACTAGACCTTCTTTGAGGGATTAATATCTACCAACTATCTAAATAGAGGTAAAAGAAACATAACAATAACACAAATAAAACAATTATAATGTGAAATGGTATGGCTCTCTTCATGGTGATCTCCATCTCCACATCGACTTGCATGTCATCCGGATTCTCCAACAAGCTACACTAGCTAGTAAATGAAAAATTACATAGAGAATCCGACACGCAGGTCGTTATACAATAAAATGACAACACCTAGGCTCTAGCCGGCTGACAAAAACATGATACGCAGATCACGTATGGATTACACACATCACATGCACATAAGCCATACACTTCACAACATCCTGCAAAAACAAGTTATGCATAGAAACGATATCTATCGGCGTTGTGAAACTCGTAACGACATCTAAGGTGCTACAACAGGGGCAGCGCCCGAGGATTTTGGAAAACGCAGATCTCATCTGCATTCCGAACATGGATTTCTTCATCGGATAAAACGATTTTACCCAAATCTGATCCGTATTTCGATTCGATCAAACTCTTTGATCTTCGATCACCGCAACTGGATTTATGTGTCAAGGTATACCCCGATGGCGGAATCCGACCGGTAGGGGTAAGTTGTTTCACGACCTTAGCAGTATGATCACGGAAACCAGATCATCCATTAACCCCGAGTACGATTGATCCAATCAACCTTGTACAAAACCGATCTATCTCATAGAACGACCACCAAAACATCAATTAGATCACATCTAAACCTAACTACATATCACATATGTACGGATCTCGGGCCTAATACAAGAAGCTACCGCTCTGATACCACTGTTGAAACGCGTAGAGATAAACAAAACTTTTCCCTATGCGGTACTTCCCAGTTCTAGCCGAGGTAGAAGGCCACGATGATTACCACTAGACGCGCGGTTGCGGATTATCGATGAAGCATGTCGATACAGTGGAGTCCCACGATCCGATCCAGCCGATCCAATCCCGCGAACGTCGAAGTGCTGAACGTACAACACCTCTGTCGGTATCCACACGTACGAGGAGGAGCTCCGACGGCGGACTGCTCGGTCCGGTGCGACGGCTGGACTGAGTGGGGCTAGGGTTCCCAACGAATGGGAGTGGAGTAACCTTCCCGCTGGGTAACCTGCGCCCCTCTTTATATAGTAAATGGTAGTGGGCTTCACAACACTTGCGGCCCATTCCCTATGTGAGTCCGACTCACAAACTCAGCCCATTTCCGGTTCGGGTCCAACCCGACCAATACATTTGCTCCCGCTCTTAATTGTGCGACCCTACAGGCTCATGGCGACTTTGGACACGATTGGAGTCCGACTCCCAATCGATTAATCGGTACCGACTCTTAGCAGAACGTGCCGACTCCCAAGTCCCATTGAGTCATGACGACATACCTTCAATGTGACTTTCATCTTACTCCCTTTTGCCTCACGATATACCTTGTCGACTCTATAGGCGATTTATCGTCATCTCTTAATAGCTCAACTCTCTTCTCGGTCCGTGATATATGATTCATCTGACTAACTCTTAGTCAACAGACTCAGTTAACACTTAACTGAGTTGCGCATGGCCATGCTTCTGGAATCATATCACTCGAGAGGGCCCAGAGAATATCTCTCCATTCGGAGGGGCAAAATCCCATCTTGATTATCCACATCACGCGGCTTGCTTCTCATTCGACCCGAACTCTGCTTTTATAACTGCCTTGTCACAGAACAACGTTTGGCAGAACCTAAGTTGGTGATCCACAACTCGGATTGTACGACAACCTCAGGTCTAAGTATTACATTGATTGAGACATGCAAATGACGACTGGATCGTTGCATCTCAATATGGGTCAGTCCGACTTGCTAAACTGTTTAGCCAAGTCTCTGAAAGTTGGAATGGCATCGCCATGCCCATGAAAAGTGGAACCGAGTCATCAGCCAACACTCACGTTAGTCTAGGGTGTGTGTCCAGCACAACCTTGATGACCAAGGACAATTTACTATGAACAACATGAATACATAGTTCCACAATCTAATCACATATTCAATGACATGTATCAGATGTTCAAAACAAGTACGACTTAATAACTTTATGAATACATTGGGAATTACATCATACATGATTGCCTCTAGGGCATATTCCCAACAGTCATGGAGGCTATTCGTGATTGGTTTGTAGTCATAAACATGGTGTGAGCATGCGCCAAGTCAACCAAATAAAACATTCGAAAGAGAATACCATATATTGATGCTTTACTATGACAAGAACAAATCAGGAATCTTTCAAAACATATTAAACGCTCTCAGCTATTTAAGGCTATTCATGCTACTCAATAACCACAAGGCTTTTAAAACTTAAATAACATTTTGCATGGCATGAAAAATTTCTAGCCACAGTCTATACAAGCTTCTAGTAGCACTGTTATAAATTCCACATCAAGCAGCAGTTTTCTTTTCCCAACAAGCACCATACAAGATATGTTTTAACAAAAATACTCTTTATGATACAGAAAGCAAACATGAGAGTACTCATATAATAGTACTAAAACTAATAGCTGCCGATAAGAGATGCATTCAAAACAGGAGCTAAATAAATGGAGCAGCCAGACAGAGACTGAAAAAGCGGAGCGTGTCACTCTCCAATAAAAGAATGATGGGGTCCAACCAAGCTTATTATGAAAATAAAAACAAACTGAAAGCAAACTGAAAACAAAAATAAAAGACGCTCCAAGTAAAGCACATAAGGTGTGACCGAATAAAAATATAGTTTCACTAGAAGTGACCTGATAATTTGTTGATGAAGAAGGGGATGCCTTGGGAATCCCCAAGCTTAGACGCTTGAGTCTTCTTGGAATTTGCTGGGATATACCACCGGGGCATCCTCTAGCTTAGGCTTTTCACTCTTCTTGATCAAATCATATCATCCTCTTCTCTTGAACCTTGAAAACTTCCTTCACGCCAAATTTCTCACAATCTTCATTAACAACGTTAGTGCAATCAAAATAATAAATTCACATGGTTCAGTTTCAACACAAGACAAGAACTTAAAAACACATTAGATACTGTCACAACTTCTTTTAAAACTCTTTTTCTCAAAAGAACACCAAAATAAAGAGATTAAGATGCAAATGCAATAATTGGCAGAAATTTGTCAAAACAGAATAGCAGGCAGAATTCAACTTTTTTGAACATCTTCTATTGCTCAAATCCAAAAGTGGTCAACTAAGAAAAGTTGTGTATATAACCCAGGGTTAAGCAAAAAAAACAGCTCAGGTCATTTTGAATTTTTCTGTGATTTTATACGTAATTAACAGTGGAGAGCAGAAATCTGTTTCCTACGCAGAAATCTGAAATATAGTGTCAACTTTCCACTAGAGGCTTTACTTGACTCAACAAAAACACAAAAGAAAATATACATAGGGGTTGCTAAGGAAATAGAAAAAATCCAGGTGCAAATAACACAAAATAAAACAAAGTAAAACTGAATGAAAACCAAGAAATAAAATGGGTTGTCTTCCGGTAGCGCTTTTCTTTAACGCCTTTCAGGTAGGCATAGAAAGCAAGAAAATGCTCATGTAAGATATATGAGTTAAGAAAAAGAGAGCATCAAGAAGCAAGTATAAAACAAATTTAAGTCTAACCCACTTCCTATGCATAGGAATCTTGTAAAGAAATAAATTAAAGAGGCTCAAAATAGAAATCATGGGAAGGTAGAACAAGAGCAACTTTAAAATTTTCAACAAAAAAAGAGGTGTTTTAGTAACATGAAAATCCCTACAACCATGTTTTGCTCTCTCATAATAATTTCCAGTAGCATCATGATCAAACTCAACAACATAATTATCACATAAAGCTTGTTTGTCATGGTATGAAAGCACACAATTCATATGAAGCTCAAAAATAGTGGGATCAAAATTTAAAATAAGCTCCTCTTTTTCCACACTTTTAGCAATAGAAAAACACGATGATTGATCACTCATAAAAGTTATAGGACACATTATAGCAATCCTATTTTCATTAGCATTATGATTTATAACATCAAGTAACATAGGACCATCATCAAGAGCATTATCATATAAATTTTCTGAACAAACTTCCTCATTATCATGCATATCAATAGTTGAAAAAATAAAGGCTTCTCGTAAGATTTATAAAAGTAGCATGGATTATCATAAATAAAAGTAGCAATATTATTCTCACAAGTTTCATTCATAGTAGTATCAAGGTCACAAGTATAGCAAGTATCAACCCCATCAAAAAGAGATATTTCAAAAGAATCAATAAGATCATCACAATTATGAGTTAAAGATTTACTATCATTGAGAGGTAGACATGGGTTCCATTATTTGTCCTGTTGATCATAACTATCCTCCTCTTTTTCATCCAAAGAGCTTCTAGTTTCAGCAATTTCTTCTTCCATGGTTTCCTGCAAGGCATTAGTCTCTCCCTTTGGGGGAGAGAATCTATTAAGATAACCCATTATGTAGTAATTACAATCCTTGTAATTATCAAAGCAATATTCAAGTATAGCATAAATATCATATTTATAAGGTGCATCATCAATACTTTCAAGCAAATAGGCAATTTCGAATGCACCCTTCCAAGCAATAAATTCTTCAGTTTGTTCCACATCATATAATTCATAATTTCCCTTAATATAAGAAGATATGGTAACATCATCATTACACTCACATTGAAAAGGGAGGTGTTTATACCTCCTACTGCAGCAAGATTTATCAAAGCAATAAGTAACATTATAAGTAGAGCACAAGTTTTTAGCATAGTCATGCAATTTATTAATTTGCTCCCGTAAGTGTATCCCTTTTTGTGACAAGAGGTGTTGCTTTTAATTTTTTGTTGTTCATCCGTGAATCTACTTTTCCTATAAGATCTAGTTTCAAAGACATCAAACATTGATAGCAAGCATGATAAATCCAAAAAAATAACAACTAGAATAAGAACTTCACTTGAAAATACTTGAGTTGCTTTCTATGCTATAAAGGAAACTATTTTTTTTGTGTTTTTAATATAGAGCAGAAAAACAAGACAAAAACAAAAACAAGACAATAAACAAAATAAATAGGTTGAGCGTGAGAGACTCCCCTTTCTAGAAGACTTCCTTCTCCCCGGCAACGGCACCAGAAAAATCCTGGTGCCAAAGTTGACGAGGGAGTGGTTGCTTCTTGATGACTTCTTTCTCCCCGGCAACGGCGCCCGAAACCTCCTTGTTGCGCTTCGTTGGGAACCCCAAGAGGAGGGTGTGATAAAAACATCGGTAGGAATTTTCGCCTTAGTTAAGAACCAGGGTTATCAATCTAGTAGGAGAAAGAGGACCTTCGTAAGGTTGATGCCACTAACGGTGGTGCTGGCGCTTCATCAGTGTCAGCAACAACGTGGAACCTTGATACGTCGAAAACGTATCTCCTTTTCTGAACACTTTTCTTATTGTTTTCCTCTAAACTTGTGTGTTTTGAATACAACTAACACGGACTAACGCTGTTTTTAGCAGAATTACATTGGTGTTTCGTTTTTGTGCAGAAAAATCAACTTTCGGAAAATTGCCCAGAAAAGACCCCATTGATGTTTTCACCCCGGAAGACCCCGGGAGCCAGAATGGGGCCAGGAGAAGAGCGACAGGGTGGCCACACCAACCCCTGGCGTGGGTCCCCCTAGGTCGCGCCAGCCTATGGTGTGGGCCACCCACAGCCCCCTCGGACTCCCCTTTCGACTACAAATAGCCTTCAACCCTAAAACGCGAGGGGGGTCATCATATTCCACAGAAGCACAACAGAGCGCCACTGCAGTCCCGAACCTCGATTCGGGGATCAGAAGTTCCTCTTCTAGTGCCCTGCCGGGACGGGAAGTGGAGGAG
Source organism: Alopecurus myosuroides (assembly GCA_028641055.1). Classification (NCBI taxonomy): domain Eukaryota; kingdom Viridiplantae; phylum Streptophyta; class Magnoliopsida; order Poales; family Poaceae; genus Alopecurus; species Alopecurus myosuroides. The sequence goes on along the minus strand of CM054060.1, from coordinate 299,494,400 downwards.
ATCATCGCCACCGTCATCACCAACGCCTCTCCATCGACCAACCATGTTTCCCCATCCATGTGTGAGTAATTCCCCGCTGTAGGCTGAAGGGGATGGTAGGGAATCGATGAGATCGTTCATGTAATAATGTCGTGATTGTTAGGGCATAGTGCCTAGTATCCTCTATTAGTGCTATTGACATTGTTGCAACTTGTTATGCTTAATGATTGCCACTTTTGGCCTGAGTGCCATGATCTCATATCTGAACATGTTATTGAATCATGATGATAATTATTGTTTCTTGATCATACCTGCAAGTTGTTTACACATATTGTTGTCCGGAACCCGAGGCCCCGAAGTGACAGAAATTGGGACAACCGGAGGGGATGGCTGTGATGTGAGGATCACATGTGTTCACGGAGTGTTAATGCTTTGCTACGGTGTTCTATTAAAAGGAACACCTTAATTACCAGTAGTTCCCTTGAGGCCCCACTGAAACGGGCTGGTAGGACAATAGATGTTGTGCAAGTTGTTATTGCGAGCACGTACGACAATTTACGGAATACATGCCTATGGTTACTTATACTGGGATGCTTTATCTTATTTATTTGCAATGCCCGTGACATGATCATTAATTGAACTTTCTTGTCCATGCAACGCCTGTTCATCCATCCCTATGCCTACCGTATTTAATCCCGCTGTTTACTCCAATCACTAGTGCTGCTGTTTTCATACTACTGTTGTTATTATTTCACTACTTCTGCTACTATAAAACTGTTACTACTGATACACCACTGTGAACTAGTCAACTTACAGGTGCAAGTGAATTGACAACTCACTTGTTAAGGCTCACAAATATTATTTGGCTCCCCTTGTGTCGAATCAATAAATTTGGGTTTTACTTCCCTCGAAGACTGTTGCGATCCCCTATACTTGTGAGTCATCATGACTATTTTCTGGCTCCGTTGCCGGGGAGCATAGCTTTATTTGCAAGCTCACCGGAGAGGACTATTATCTACTGCCAATCATTCATCATGGGTAAGTCTCGTGATGGAAGAGTTCCTATATTACCATCCACTGCAAGAAGAGGTACAAATCTAAACACCTCTGTTGCTCTTGATTCACCGTTTGTTATGAGTAAGCTGCTTACACCACCACATGCTACACATGCTACTTCTGCTGAATCTGAAAATACTTTTGATACTATTGATGATGCTTCTACTATGCTTGATGAGAGTGGTTCTCTCGGTCCTTTCTTAGATGCTACTATTGCTAAAGCTAAAAAATTTGCAAACACTGAAACTCCTGATAAAAATCATGTTACTCCTGCTTTTTCACCTGAGTTTAGAAAAAATCCTATTGATGATTTTGATGATGCCTATATTGAACTTAGTGATGATTTTATTGATCAAATACATGCTATGAAGGATAAAGATGTTGCTATACGTCTTATGGAAAGTCGTGATGTTAAATATAAATTATCTCCTGATGCTAAGTTTGCCACTTCTCATATTAATATTAGGGATAAGGATTATGATTTCTCTCTTGATTTATCTTATATATCTATTGTTGAGAAAGAACCTTTTTGTGGAACTGAAAATGAAAGTGCTATGAAACATATGAATGAGCTCTCCTCTTTGAGTAGTTTATTCTCTGATGATCTTAAGTAACGTAGCTACTTTGTTGCTAAAATATTCCCTTTCTCATTAAAGGATGAAGCTAAAACTTGGTTCAATAATTTGTCTCATGGATCTATTGACAGTCCTATTGGTTTGGTTAATGCTTTCTTTCAGAAATATTTCCTGCTAGTACTCAACATGCTGCTTTACAAAATATATTTAATTACAAGCAATTGGAAGAAGAGAATTTGCCTGTATCTTGGGCAAGGTTCTCTTCTTTACTTAGGGCTACACCTGGGCATAAGCTAGAAGATGATAAAATTCTTGATGTATTCTATAATGGAATAACTGTTGAATCTGAGACATACCTGGATAGTTGTGTTGGCTGTGTTTTCAGTCAAAGAACTCTAGAAGAAGCCGAGGAATTAATGGCTAAAATAAGCCAAAATCATGATGATTGGACTATGGTTGAGCCTGAGCCGACCCCTACTCTAGTACCTACACCAAGACCAACACCCAAGAAAAGGGGAATGATTGAGTTAAATGATGAAGTGACGAGAGAAGCCAAGAAATCTCTTAAAGAGAGGGGTATTAAATCTGAATATGTGAAGAATCTTCCACCTATAGAAGAATTATGTAAGCCAGTCCCTCACTCATCATCCATTGAAGTACACTCTCTCCAATATTTTGATAGTAGAGATATTCCCTATAGAAAACCTCCTGATTAATGCTTGGATGAATTTTATAATTAGGTTATTAAGCAAGATAATTTTAATATGAGAGTGCAAAATCACCTAATGGAAAACTCTAAAGCTATTAATGATTTGCATGGTATTATAGAAAGAACCTCTAATGATGATGAAATGCTTGTTAAACATTATCAAATGGTTCAAACTCAAATTGATCAACTTGCTAAAGTGCAAAAAGATTTTCTAGTTAATGATTCTAAAGAAAAACATGCTTATGAGATAAGAACTAGAAGTGGTATTGCTACACAAGACCCTTTATATCCTGAGGGACATCCTAACAGAACTGAACAAGATTCTTAGCAAACTAATAATGATGGTAATCATACTAAAAAGAAAAAGAAGAAGAAGAAACATAAAACTGCTGTAGAATCCTCTGAACTTGCTAAAGATCCTAATAGTATATCTGTCTCTGTTGCTGAAACTGAAAGTGGTAATGAAAAGAATGATGCTTTTGATAAACAAGAACCTGTAGCTGAACCTGAAAAGCAAACTAAAAATACAAAGTACACTAAGAGAGATTTTATTTCTAATAGACATGGTAATGAGAGAGAACCTTGGGTACAAAAACCAATGCCTTATCCTAATAAGAAACACAAATAAAGAGAAGAAGAACACTATAACAAGTTTTGTGAATGGATGAAACCTTTGTTCTGGCAAATTCCTTTAACTGATGCTATTAAATTGCCTCCTTATGCAAAATATATGAAAGATATTGTTTCTAACAAAAGGAAGATTCCTAATGAGGAAATTTCCACTATGCTTGCTAATTATTCTTCTAATGGCAAGGTTCCTAAGAAACTTGGAGATCCTGGTATACCAACTATTCCTTGTTTTATTAAAAATAATTATATTAGAACTGCTTTGTGTGATCTGGGAGCTAGAGTTAGTGTCATGCCTTTTACTCTCTATAAAAGACTCCTCCTAGAAAAATTGATACCAAATGATATATCTTTGCAAATGGCTGATAAATCAACTGCTATTCCTGTGGGTATATGTGAGGATGTTCCTGTTCAAGTTGCTAATAATTGTATGATATTAACTGACTTTGTCGTGTTGGAAATACCTGAAGAGGATAATATGTCTATAATTCTTGGAAGACCTTTTCTTAATACTGCAGGGGCTGTTATTGATTGCAATCAAGGAAAATTTACTTTTACCCCATGTTTGGATGCAGGAAAAACTGCTTGGAATTGAATTGGTGTGTGAATTCCAAATCCAAGATGGAAAGGAATTAAGCTGCAATTCCAATTCTGTTGTTTGGTTGTCCATAGAATTTACTGATGGAATCAGAGGGTGTGACCCAATTCCAATTCTCGTTTGGATGTACAAACCATGGAATTCGATGTTTTTTTGAGTTTGTACAATATACATATATGTAAACGCATGAAAAAATTAGCATGTGTATATTTAAATGATTATATATTATTTTGCACATATAATAATATATATATATATTCGAATAAAGTCACAAAAATAATATAAGTATGAACAGAAAATAACATGCTGACACACACTAGCAAAACAAATTTTCATGTCCCTACTCCTCACTGTCGGAAATACGAGTTCATTGCATCGAAGCAAACAGGACAAAATGAAAAATCTGCCCGGGCTCTTGTCCATATATACTCTGTCACTGTCGGGAATAAAAAGGAACTGCATACACATGCAGTACGGTGCCATCCATAGTATGTCACCGTAGATGGAACTTCCAAGTCACCGACTACACAGGCTTGTCACTACCGATTGTATGGTACCGATTGCCGGAGGAACTTCCAACAAGAAAGCGAGGACCTTGCTCCGGCTGGATGTCTACCGACTGGATGGCACCATTCTCTGTCACTAGTGGTTAAACCGTCTGACAAATGGGAGGGCCAGAAACAAGACGAGAACCTTGCTGCGACGAAGCCCTGGCCCTCGACTACGTCCGCGCCTGGGCGCATCCCGCATCCCGCTTCCGGCCGATTCCGCCGGGAACGGCTTCCGGCCGCCACAGGCCGCGCGCATGCATCTAGGGTTCGGTTCACACGCAGAGATAGAGAGAAGGGAGGGGACGGACGGGAGGAGAGGAGAGGAGGGACGGGACTGGACGGAATGGGACGGACAGGAGAGAGGGGATTGAGGGGCGGATGCGAGGGGAGGACACTCACCGGCGGCGGCGGCTCCCAGAAGTGGAGGAGACAGTGTGAAGGCGATGGAGGAAGCTAGACGAAGAGGTACGCGGGTGGGCGTGGGCTACGGGGAAACAATTTCCAAGCGTTTCCGAGCTGCTTAGCTCGGAATTGTCCCGGGAGGTACGTCCGTGCGCGAGAGGCTCTTCTGGAATTGGACAAAGTTTTCCGCACCCAATTCTTTTACCACCCCAAATAACGGAATTTGGTCAGGCAATTCCAATTTAGCAATTCCAGGGTATATTTCCTACATCCAAACAGGGGGTTAATGTTAATGGTAAAGAGCACACTATTTATTTTCCCAAGAAGATTGATAAGAAATATGGTCTAAATTCAATTGAAAAAATTGAGACTATCAAGATTGGAGAATTTTATTTTCCTATTCTAGTACCACCAAAAGAATATGAAATTATTATGATTGGTACTATGCCTATCAAGGTTGAGGTAACATAATTATTTAGTGTTTCGCAAAGTTTTTCTTCATATGAAAATTATACTGGTAGCAAGACTTGATCACCCTTGTTAACAAAATGATTTTTAATGAAGAGGACATTCTTTTCACTAAGTTTTCACCTTCCCCATTTTGTTTTCACCATGGTTACTTCTATTATAATATTGCTAATTGAGTACAATCATGTTCCACTATCCTGATGCATGTTTTCCTGATATTTTTACTCTGATTTCTGAGGTTATGCATGTTTTCACCATCCATGCTTTTGTTTTCACCACTACCACCTTTGTTTTCTTTGGTTATTCGTTCATTAAAGTGTCATAGAACCTCTGTAGTTCTGGTTTTGGTTCTGTTTTCCATGTTTTCACTTTCTTTTTCCCGGTTTTTATTAATTACTAGTTGAGTGCCCGTGCGTTGCCATGAAAAAAAATTGTCCAAATTTTATAATGGTTTGTATCATCTCATACCAATGCTTTGGGACCTTTTGAAGTCCTCAACAGGTCTATGAAATTGTTCTCACGTGCCACAAGACAAGTGTGACTGTATGAGCTGGGCACCTTTCTGTGACCTGAGAAAAATTATGAAATTGCTCTCAGTTGCCAAGGGATGTGTGTATTGAACGAGTTGGGCATCTTTTTAAGACTTCAACAAATCTATGAATGAAAAATCACGGATACTGAGAGATGGCTTTATACAACTAAAACGGTTCATATTAAATGTATCTTTACAAATAATGAAAGATGCAGGTAGTGCAATAACAATGTCTATATCTCCTTATTTTTTAACAAAAATAAAGACAAAACTTTTGCTACCGAAGGAAAAAAAAAATGCAGATAGTTTAATCTGGCACATGTTTGGTACAAACACATAGTTACCGTGACTTTCCTGAAGCATGTCCCTTCAGTGGACACCTCACACGCTAATTTCTACTCCCCGGTTCATGGTGAGGTCTTCCATGTTTACACAGATGATGGTGAAGCTGGATGCACACCTCCCATCATCTGGGCACCTCCAAAGTGCTTGACATACACAAAGAAACATGAGCAGAAGTGATGTACATTTTTTTTTTGGAATACTACATACATTAACAGAAAAATTCTCCTAAATTTTGGCTATGCATCTCAAATTGATAAATGATAAATTTTGGAACAATAAATAACTAACGTTTATCAAGCCCTGAAATAATATATTAATGTGCTCATGGAACTGCGTTCATGAATTCTGTAAAATCAAGGGACCAACACAGATAGCATGGCAGGCATAACCATCAATTTGAGGAGTCTACCGAGTTACAGCCATTTAATTTGTTGGGAGGATAAAAATAGTAGTTAATAACTGAAAAAAAAATTACGTAGAACTTACTAATATGGAAAATGTATGCCGCGCTATTGCAACTAATATGACCGATAAGCCCAACACATGTTAATAGTTGAATCGGATATTGAGTTGCATCTACAAATAAACAAATTAAATATTTGCATTGTGTATGGACTAACAATCTATAATGGACAATGTATTTGTTTTCAATGAGAAATGCACACCTAAAATAGTGGTGAAAATCTGCAACACTAACTATGTTGGCATGAGAAATCTTAGAAGCTCGATAGTAATACCGTTTAGTGTCCTAGATTGCATAATTTTCACTATAAACTGGTTCAACCTTTTATTTCAACTATCCACATCATGTTGTCTCTAGGTGTTACAGAGAGGTTGATGAACATGACATTGTCAAAGAAACAATTAAGCTAAAAAAATTCAGAGATTGAGAATGGATACATGTAGACATGCTGCCCACAGTTCACTTAGAAACCCCAACACCCAAGGTAATCGAACTCATGTGAATATTTCAGAAGTGGATGAAGCGGTCAATTTTTTTAACAACGAGATGAACCATTACGTGCAATTCCCTTTCAAGCAGAGCATAAGAATTTAATTAGAATGTACCAGAAGCACCAATTTGAATGTGTATACCTTCCGAACCAGCCCCGAGCACAAGATTGCCTAGTCCAGATCCCTCCTTGTACCTTGCCAGCGCCTCACAGACAATTTACCCTCCAAAAGTAACAATAGAATTAAGTTCCAAGTTCTCATTTGCAGAAGTATACTTGAAAAAATGTTCATGGACATGCCCTCTCAACCTGATCTAACCATGCAAGAACACATTCAAATTAAGAGTAATATCACACAATATTAGCTTCTACACACTGCAGTTTGCAAATTTAGAGCTGCGACCAGTCACCTTGGAAATTGTCAGAGATGAACAATTGCCGTTTTCAGAGGAAGCAATTACAAATCATCAGAAAATAAGTATATCAAAACATTGTTCCCTTCAAGATGTTGCAAATAGAGAACTTTACTTTGGGCATAGTAATACCAAGTAAAGAGCCTACTGACAATATCAAGTTGTTGTAGCTATTTAACTTTCACCATTTCCACTTAACCCCAATTCAGCTACAGGGCAACCAAACTCACATGCACAGGGAGCCACCAAAAATTGATGATGCACCGTTGCTGCCTGGAAGATTTGACGGCTGATTAGGTAATTGGTTCTACCTACATTTGTTTCCATTTTTTTACCTAAGCTCAAAATCTATTATGGAAAACCCAAACACACATGCACATGCTTGTGATGAGGATGTATCAACAATGGAACTCACCTTGCTCGATCTGGAACTTGCGCTTAACGGCGTGGGCGTACTGGAGGATAGTACACAAACTTCTGGTAGTACACAAAAAAAAAATCACAAATATTTATTTTCACCATTCAATCAGTAACACAAGAGCAGTTAAAAGAAGTAACAAATGAAAGGAAGCCCACGTATCATCAATGGTACTGCCCAGTAATGCGGCAAAGTTTTGTAGATGGGGGTGCCATCGGTGAGGAGCTTGAGGTAGAAGAGATATCTTCAAGGAGTTGACTTCAAGCGCTGGAGTGCTGGTGCAAGGAGGTAATCGGATAGGCTGCCCCCGGGAAGTATCTAGAGATAGTGACGAGGTTTTGGACGCGCCGCCGGGGAGGACGAGTAGGAGGCGGTGGCCCATGATTCAAGTGGTGTTGAGGAAGATCTGGTGGAGGTCCTTGACCGACGGTTGCCATGAATTAAAACGCACGGAGCTGCAGCGGTTGCCATGGAAGTGGAGTTGGGGGTGGTGGGGGAAGTGCCACGGGGGGTAGGGGAGGCGGCGCGAGAAGTGTGGAAGGAGAGCGCCGGAGCTGCGGGCGGCGGTGCGGCCGTGAACTGGTGGTGGCGCGGTGCAGCGTGCAGATGAAAGGAGGGGCAATGCATAGGTACGGTTTGACCCCATCGTGCTATCGTGAGGCGCTGAGTGGACTGGAATTTGGCTTCCTTCCGTTCTTTGACGTTGAGCCTATATTTGTTAGCGTGGGGTGGGAGGCTTAACGATGTACCACAATCACGGACTCTACCGAGTCCGCTTTAATAGTTAAGATTAAAATTCTGGAAATACGTAAAAAATAAAGTTTCTCGATTTTTTTTAGAAAAATTATAATAAAATTTTACGTCAAAAATGAGGCAGAAAGCCACCTGACCCACCATTCAGGCACACCACAGGGTGGCGCGGCCAGCCCCCTGGTGGCGCCAGCACATGGTGTGGGGCCCCTGGCTCTCCACTTACTCTCTCCACTGCCAAAGTCTTCTCTCTCACCCCAAAGCTGAAAACAAACCCGTGTTCTTGCTGTTCTTCCTCTGGATTTTCGATCTCCTTCTCCAGCCCATCATTTGTGCTGATATTTGGTGTGTTTGATCTCCGGTATGTGACTCCTCCGATGGTCCAAGTAGAATTTTATTTAGTGAAGTATTTCTTGAGTATTTTGGTACTTTATGTGACAGCTTATGTGAGTTTGCATGCTTATTTGAGTAGAATAATTTATTTATGATGTATGTTTAGCTCTCATATAAGTCCCTATGGTAGTCTTCACCTTATAGTTGCTTGAAATTAATTTTCGTGATGATTGTTGAAAAATTTCAGAGATGGATGGTTATAATTTTGGAGAGATATTTAGGAGTGATTCTCCTAGAAGGACAAGGCCCTCACGCTTATCCACTTCAGCGAGGCCATCGTATAATTACGATGTTATGGCGTCAACTATTGACTATACGGAAGATGATGGTATCGTTTACCCATCTAGCTTTCCTTGCCGTACTTTTTAAAGAAATGCATGTCTTTTAGATGATTTTCTTATGCTTATTGAAAGAGTTGGGCTCACCAACTTTATGGGGGATGAAAGCCCTCAATATGTCATGCTCACAAAATCTTTTGTTAATAGCTTTAAATTTCAGAACACTCAATATGGTCCAACTGTTGCATTCAATTTATATGGTAGTCCTACTTATTTTTCCTTGGAAGAATTTTGTGCTATTATAGGTATCAGCACCACCGGGACAACAAGCAGGATTCAAGATAGAATAGCAGACCTCTAGGGGATTTATCGAGAAGTCACCAACGATGATCGTCGCTCATCCCAACGTGGGAAGATAAGGAACATTCAATTTCCTTCTCTTAGATACTTTGCTTACTATATTGGTACTAGTATCCTTGGTAGGGAGAACACTAGCAATGTTTCTAGTTACCACCTTGCTTTCATTGTTGCTGCGCTGAACCGTAGCACAAACTATAACCTTGGTGCACTTGTTGCACGCCGCCTTGCTGCTATTGGGCCTATTTTTGGTGGCATTATTGCTACACGTGTCGCAGCTGCTTTGCACGTTCTCATTGATCCTAATGATGAAATAATTGCTTCACATAGGCTTAACCTTGCTGCTATGAAATTCCATGAGTTTATCACTTCTAACTCTACTATTGAACATTTAGTCTATAGAGTTTTATATATGGATGGAGAAGAGCGGAAAGATACTTTGCCGCATCCTGTTTTGTTTAAGATTGACAGGTCACCATGGTCGCTCTCCAAGGAGCAGATAGACGAGCATCTGAGCACCACAGAGTTTTACTGGCAGCATGAGACGCGAGACGCGCCTCCCAAGGACTGCAACACGCAGTAAACCGGCGCATCCTCGAGCGCATATCAGGGGGAGGATTCCTCCTCGACATACTACGGGGGCGGCACCTCATGGGCCCCTTGGTGATTGATCTCCGCTTAGGCCAAAAGCCTAAGCTTGGGGGGAGGTATACCGACATCACGCTCATTTACATATCATGTTATGTCGGTTCTTTGTATATTCATTTTTCTTGTCTTTCGCTTCTTTTTGTTTCTTTCGCTTCTTTTTGTTTTTTTTTGCTTGTTTTCATTTCTTTCATTTTTTTATTGTCTTGCTTTCGCTTTCCAAAACACAAAAAGACCAAAAATATTTCTGTTGTTTCTCTCTATTTGTTTCTTTATTTGGTTTGCTTTGTTTCTTTAGTTGCACTTTAATATTCAAAACCCCAAAAATATTTTTGTGTTGTTTGTTTGCTTGCTTTCTTTTATTCTTGTTTCATTTCAAAAAAACCAAAAATATTTTGCTTTGTTTGTTTGTTCTCGTTTGCTTGTGCTCTAATTGAAAATCCCAAAAATATTTTGTTGTTCTTCTCTTGTTTTGTAAAGTTTGCTGCAGATTTCAACAGTCGTCCGTGATTCCATTGGAGCTTGGTTTTCATTATATATTATTCAAGCCACAAGTGAAGAGCAATAATGACGATCTACGGCAATTCAAGTGTGGTGAGAGGCCGGTATGGATTCTATTTGCTTTCATTTTTGTACATATATCCATCTATGTGAGCATGCTTAGTTTGTTCGTATAAGATATATGTGCCTTAATGACTGCTTAATAGTTCGTGCTCTCTCATGTTTTGTTCCAATTGACTAATAGTAAATGACATGTCGCATAAATATTTGTTCGCATTGTTCTATTCATAAGAAGAGTATGACATTGTGGTAGCCTCCTCTGACTGTTTCATTTGAATCGACTTGGCACATGCTCACTCATGCTAAGACTGAAAACAAAAAGTCAATAAGCGTCGATGATTTATTTTGCCTTAGAGTTCTAGTATAAATTTTATGCCTCAGTTAATTTTTCTTTGTTGCAAACATGATTATGATAGTTGTTGCTCTCTTGATTGTCGCTCCCTGTCTGTTGCTAGCCTTTACATGTACTGAGTATGAGCTCTACTCCTGCATCTAAATCCCTGAAAACCAAAGTTTACCAAATGTGTCCACCATACCTACCTATATGTGGTATTTAACCGCCACTCCAAAGTAAATTGCTCATGTGCTACCTTTAAAACCTTCTAAAAACTGCTCTTGTTTTGTGCCACTGTTTTAGCTCATGATGACGTAAATAGAGAATCTTTATCTCACTCGTTGATTGGATTTCACACCCTGGACTAGTGGCTTCATCCGCTTATCCAAATGATAGAAGAGCTGGCAGCGGGGGTGCCCAGCCCCAAATTAGTACAAACAAATTCTCTTCACTATTTTTGCACCTGATTTATCAGTCAAAGCATAATTGTGTAAACAAAAGAGAAAGAGGGATGACCTTTAACACCAGTTGCGTCCTTCACCATGGGAGCCGCTCTTGTGAATCCAGTTGGCTTATGACGTAATGTATTGTTTGTTTACCATTCGTTGACATAAGCATAGATCATTTTTTTAAATGTTTTCAACATCTCTGTTTAACAAATAAAAATCTCTAGCACATGAGTGATCCATGCTTCCCTCTGCGAAGGGCCTTTCTTTTACCTTCATATTGAGTCTCCGCCATATTCTTTGATCACTTTCTTGAGAGCATAATTATCATTCTTTTTGTAATGTGTTTGTCCCAAAGCACGGTTGATTGTAGTATATTCGTGATACTTGCATCTTTGATATATTTACTTATAGTCTTCCCTTGAACTTCAGAGGTTCCCTGGCATTTATGTTTTGCCCCACACTTAAGGGCAAGCGAGATACCACTTTATCAGGTCTTATTATGAATATTACAATCTTGCAAATAGTTATGCTTCATGTTGTTTATTATTAATATGTTGTTATCTCTCCGTGGTTTGCATAGCTATTAAGTCACAATATCTAGCATGTATCTTATCATGAGCATAACTAAGTATCTGATCATATAGTGAGTATATTTACATCATATGAAACAAATGTGTTCGTAAAAGTCTTTTTATCGCACTCAGTTGTCACTGAATTGCTTGAGGACAAGCAATAAGCTAATCTTGGGGGAGTTGATACGTCGAAAACGTATCTCCTTTTCCGAACACTTTTCTTATTGTTTTCCTCTAAACTTGTGTGTTTTGAATACAACTAACACGGACTAACGCTGTTTTCAGCAGAATTACCTTGGTGTCTTGTTTTTGTGCAGACAAGTCAAATTTCGGGAAATTTCCCAGAAAAGACCCCATTGATGTTTTCACCCCGGAAGACTCCGGGAGCCAGAAGGGGGCTAGGAGAAGAGCCACAGGGTGGCCACACCACCCCTGGCGCGAGTCCCCCCTAGGCCGCGCAAGCCTATGATGTGGGCCACCCACAGCCCCCCTCGGACTCCCCTTTCGACTACAAATAGCCTTCAACCCTAAAACGCGAGGGGTTTTTTCATATTCCATGGAAACACAACAGAGCGCCTCCGCCGTCCCGAACCTCAATTCGGGGATCAGAAGTTCCTGTTCTGGCGCCCTGCCGGGACGGGAAGTGGAGGAGATCATCGCCACCGTCATCACCAACGCCTCTCCATCGACCATCCATGTTTCCCCCATCCATGTGTGACTAATTCACCGATGTAGGCTGAAGGGGATGGTAGGGATTGGATGACATCGTTCATGTAATAATGCCGTGATTGTTAGGGCATAGTGCCTAGTATCCTCTATTAGTGCTATTGACATTGTTGCAACTTGTTATGCTTAATGCTTGCCACTTTCGGCCCGAGTGCCATGATCTCAGATCTGAACATGTTATTGAATCATGATGATAATTATTGTTTCTTGATCATACCAACAAGTTGTTTACACATATCGTTGTCCGGAACCCGAGGCCCCGAAGTGACAGAAATTGGGACAACCGGTGGGGATGGCTGTGATGTGAGGATCACATGTGTTCACGGAGTGTTAATGCTTTGCTCCGGTGTTCTATTAAAAGTAACACCTTAATTACCAGTAGTTCCCTTGAGGCCCCGCTGAAACGGGATGGTAGGACAATAGATGTTGTGCAAGTTCTTATTGCGAGCACGTACGATATTTACGGAATACATGCCTATGATTACTTAGTACTTGGATGCTTTATCTTATTTATCTGCAATGCCCGTGACATGATCCTTATTTTAACTTTCTTATCCATGCAACGCCCATTCATCAATCCCTACGCCTACAGTATTTAATCCCGCTGTTTACTCCAATAATCAATGCTGCTGTTTTCATACTACTGTTGTTATTATTTCACTATTGTTGCTACTATAAAACTGTTACTACTGATACACCACTACGAACTAGTCAACTTCCATGTGCAAGTGAATTGACAACTCACTTTTTAAGGCTCACAAATATTCTTTGGCTCCCCTTGTGTCGAATCAATAAATTTGGATTTTACTTCCCTCGAAGACTGTTGCGATCCCTTATACTTGTGGGTCATCAAACCTGCACACAACACAACCAAAATACTTTGCCCCAATGGTACAGTGAGGTTTTCAATCTCACTGGTCTTGCTGAAAACAAAGATTAGACGTATAGTGTGGAAAATAGTGTATGCTTTCAGTAAGTAAAGAGAGGAGGAAATTGTTGTGGTTTGTTTAACAGTGTGGAAAATGGACCGGATTCATAGTTTCACTAGTGGTGTCTCTACATAAAAATAACATGCTAGGTGAACAAATTAAAGCTGGGCAATTGACAAACAGAGGTTGCATCGTATTGTACAATATAACATGATGACTACTATGATATTTAGTGCGGTCATTACAACAAAATACATAGACCAAAATCCAACTGCATCTATGACTATGTGACGCCCCGGGATCGGGCACTATGAAGATTTCAGCATTTCCGCCAAAATCCATATAATAACCGATTCCAGGTTGCCACTTGTGATAACATTACAAAGGTTCACGAATATTCCACAACAACAGAAGAAATATATACAAGACGACTCAAACGAGTCAAGAATACAACTGATACAATACAAAGATCCAAATGACAGCGGAAGAAACAACATAGTGTCCGACTACGGACAAGATACAAATTGGACTAAGAGTCCTGAAGATAACCGATGGCGTCCAAATCCCTTCCCAGGCCAAGCCGGAGGGATTCCCAAGCTAACGTCGTCAGACTTCAAACCTGTTGACTGCAATGTGGAATATGCAGCCACGAACGGAGTCGTGGGTCAGTACTATTAACTACTGGCAAGTGGATACTCACAAGATACCAGCGTAACCAATATCACAAGGTACAAATACTTTGGGTAGAACGGAAAGAAGGGGTTATTGCAAGAAAGTGGCAGCGGGCTGCACTAACTAACTAAAGAGACGAGCTACAACTTCCGGCTAAAAGAAAGGGATAAGATGGCGTGACAAAACCAACTATAACTACTCACCAAACAATACCCATCCAGTGTTACCCCCTACTAAGGAAGCAACCCAAGGAAACTCACATTGTTGATTAAGGTGAAGTTTAGGTTATTGTGACAATATTCCTATTACTAGTCAAATTATTATTAATTAGGTGTAAGTTGTCTGAGTACTTGTTAGCCAGCACTTTCACCAAGTCGTCACATAACCGCGGACAACACGGCTTCTCGAGAAGATTTATCCCTGCAGGGGGTGCTCCAGTACCCGTACACACTCAAGCCACCAACTAAAACTCAGGTTGCCTCGACACGACCCAAACCGTCTCTACAACCCATCCTAGGAGCCACGGAGCTATAAGGTCCCAGCCACGCAGCCGAATACTCAGCGCAAGTGTGCAAAACTCCCGCAGGACGCAACACCCCGGCAATACAGGCCTCGCCCTATATGCATCATCATCATCATAACCATCATAATCCTCATCAACCATGGGGGCGCCTCCCATTATGCATATGCGCAAATGGAACGCCCGAACTAAGTGTGGCTCTTCGGACAAGCTGCAAACCAGGTCTAAGTCGAGGGGGGTCCCATACTACCTCCCGGATGCGGTGAGCACGCTCATCATGGATCAATGGACAAGACCCTTTTCCTAGTTTCGACACCAGCAGGCTCCAAAACCACGCCGGGCCTCCTGCCGGTGCCTTATCATCAAATTATTATTACCCCAAAACATTAACATGTTGTTGATTAAATTGAAACCCAACTATCAACTAAACAGGTGATAAGACGGACAACAAGACTTGAGCGCAAACAACACTAAGCATGCAACTACGACACGAGGGCCAACAAGGTAAACAAGCAACAGTTGATAGGAAGTGGAAGGAAGGCTATATCATGGCTGCAAGGTAAACATATGATAGGATCGAGACACAAGCATCAAATCATAAGGCTAGAATAAAGACAACGGAAACAATCGGTAACAAGTGGGGAAAGGCAACATAGGTAGCAAGTGAGTATACTTGCCTGGAATCCAGCAAGTAGAGGTACATCCGCAGAACTTGTCGTTGCTCACATCATCTCAACGTCCTATCCGCGAAGAAGCAACGAGCTAGAACAAACACCGGATGCAACAATTACTACTACGGCAAAAGATTCAGCATGATCCTATTTTATATGCATGACAAGTTAAAGGGTGCATCAAAATAAACTAGAGGACACAAGGAACAATTTAAATGGGCCCATATGCAATTTGAATTGCATTTGGAGAATCCCATATGCATTAATAGTTGATTAATTGAACTACAAATAAACATTGAGTTAAAGTGGATTAAATGCAACATAATTGATGAAAACAGAAGGTAAACAACATTAGCTTCAATTTGATACCTCATTTGCCAAATTTGGAATTTTAAATATTTAATTATGAATTTTGCAATTTAAAAGGTTTAATTAAAACATTGAATTATTGCACCACTTTTAATTAGGAAAACAGTAAACAAATTGTATTGAAAAGGTTGAAAACATGTAGCAAATGTTTCACTGAACATTTTGAGCTATTAAACATAATTTTTGGATCATTATTGAATTTATTATGCATTTTTCCATAAGCATTTTTATTCTGCCCCTTTTAGTAAACAGAGGTAAACATGTTCAAATTTAATTCAATTGTGACCAAATAAAATACCACCGTGCAGAGTTTGTTAAGACAAAATTTTAGAGCCCAAGTTTGCTCAATTTGGGTTAACAGAACTCAAGTTATGATTTTTGCAAGATTTCAGTTTTTATTCCATTTTCTGTATTTAAATATTTAGTGCACAAATTATTACAGAAACATGTTGACATTTTTACATATTTCGAAAGTGCTCACAGTTATGAATCTACAGAAATTTAAATCACCAAAATTGGAGCATGTATGAATATTTGGTGAAATTTACAAGTTAAGATTTGATCTGCTTTGTGGGGCTGGGCGCGGAAAATAAACTCCAAAAAAAGGTTGGCATATTGCCTACGGAGGGATTCGAACCAGGGACGTCCTGGGCGCACGCGTGGAGTCCTAGCCACTGGGATGCGCTGCGCTTGGTGATTGAATAGGGTGCAAACTGAACATCAAGTGTGCCCTGGGTTGGCTAACTGACGAAACTGACGAAGGCTGCTGCCTGACGGAACTGAAGACAAAAACAATCGTACGTGGACAGCGACGTTCGCCGGCGGACGGCGCACGGCGCAGAGCGGCAAGGCGTGCAAGCCGTGTGGTGGCGTGGTGGTGCGGTGCAGCGGCTCGCGGATGCAGAGGTTGGAAAGGAGAGGGACGGGGGGGTGCTCACCACCATGAAGACGTAGCCGTGGCTCGGTGTAGCGGCAGGGATCAGGCGACGGAGACGACCAAGACGAAGAGGAAGGCGGCGATCCATGCGGCTCGGGCTCCGATCCTACCACGAGGACGACGAGGATCACGCGACGGTTCCATTCCCGCGCTCCGCGTGCCTCCTGGTGCTCCATGGCGGCGGCGTGGTGGAGAAGTTCAGTATACGGCCATGGCTCTCGGTGGTTCAGAATAGCAGAGAGGGAGGTAACAGAGGAGGAAGAAGAGAGGGAGGGAGAGAGGTGGCGGCGGGTGAAGGAAGGAGAGGGAAGAGAGGAAGGGGAGGCTAGGGTTTGGGAGAGGAGGGGGTAGGTATAGGGGAGGGGGAGCAGGTGGAGGAGGGGTCCAGTGGAGGGGAAAGCAGCACGCTCTCCTCATGCCTGTTCGACCGTACGGGGAAGAAAGGTAAGTGGGTGGGCTGGGCTTTGCTCTGTGGGTTGTAGGTGGGCCTTTGTGGCATGCCTCCCCACTGGTGTTTTTTATTCTTTTTATTTCCTTTTTTTTGTAGGAAAGAAAAAGAGAGAAAAGAAATAGGTTTTAGGGTTTATTTCTTTTATGAATAATTTTTATTGAAATACTTAACAGCAAGCTCAAAGGTATGTTAACTTTATTTTCAAAATTTTGAAATTGCCAATTGTGAAATTGCTATTTGAATTTCAAATAGGGTTTCATATAAAAGGAATCTTAAAACCAAACATATTTAATATTTTCAAATCAATTATAAGTTACAATTTGAAATGATTTGTTTGCATTTTAAATTGGTTTGAAAACAAATGCAATTTATGCATGATGCAATGCATGATGACATGATGCGAAAAAAAAGAAAAACAACAAACAATTCTATTTGGGGGGAAAAATCCCGGGTGTTACAGACTAATAATCCACCCTCACGTTATCATCCGAACCCCCTTAGGTATTAAGTTGCAAGCAACAGATAACTGCATTAAACAATGTGTGTAATGTAAGAAATGATTATACACGCGGGTACTCTCACCGCTATTTTCTCCCTAGTGGCAACAACACATCCTCCCCTGTCACGTTTCTGTCACTCGAGCAGAGGCAAAAAGGAGGCATGAATCCACTATCTAGCATAAATACTCCCTCTTGGAGTCACTAGCAACTACTTGGCCAGAGCAACCACTAGCAACAGAAAGCATGCAAGATCACAAATAACATATGGAATAAAGACTACAATCAACTTGGCATAATGTCAATATTCATCGGATCCCAGCAACACAGCATATAGAATTACATAAGATCAATCTCGATCATGATAGGCAGCTCACGAGATCTAAACATGGAGGCATATGAGGAGGAGACAACCATCTAGCTACTTATATGGACCCGTAGTCCATGGATGAACTAGTCACGCATCCCTCCAGAGGCAGGCATGGTGACGTAGAAGCCTCCGATGATGATTTCCTCTCCAGCAGGGTGCCGGGAGACAGCTCCAGAACCCCCTGATCTAGGGTTGACGACGACGGCGGCTGCGGAACTTTTCGGGGATTTTTTATCAGGTGCTTAGGGTTTTCCATCTGGGGGGAATAAATAGGCGAAAGGGCAGAAGCGGTGGAGGCCAGGGGGCCCACGCCCATAGCTAAAGCGGCCAGGGGGACCCGCGCCACCCTATGGTGTGGCCCCCCTGTTGCCTCTCTTCGACTCCTCTTCGGTGTTCTGGATGCTTCCGGGGAAAATAGGCACTTCGGGCTTTGTGGGGTCCAATTCCGAGAATGTTTCCAGAACAACTTTTCTGAAACCAAAAACAGCAGAAAACAGGGAACTGGCACTTGGCAATCTTGTTAATACGTTAGTCCCGGAAAACGTATAAAATGCTATAAATAAGGGAGAAAACATGTACAATTGATATAATATGATCATGGAGCATCAGAAATGAGGGATACGTCTATGGCGTATCATTGTTACAGTCTGTGGTTGTTCACGGCGGATGTACTGGATCTGGTGGATTGTATACACCTCTGGAGAGTAGAACTATTCGGAATAGTCGCGTCCTCGGATATGGACAGTTGAATGGCCATGTAGCTAGCATTGTGTCAAGGTTTTCAAAAAGGAGTTTTCAAAGGGAGTTGAACTTCAGAGGTATTGAACAAAGAAACTTTGTACCGTGAAGGTACTGTTGAAGGAAAAAGCCAGAAGTTGTTTTACAAGAAGTTTTGCAAAGAAAAAACATTTCTTTTATAAAACAAGGTTTACAAAAAATCTTGGATATGCAATATCTACAAGAGAAAGATAACTATATTATTTTATTTTGAAGTATCTTCTTTAACAAAGATACAGAGTTTTCCAAAATCATCTATGATATATCTTTCATATATCATGGATAGTGAACCCTATGTATAGCCTACCTATTCCACTATATAATCATACTTGCTTTTGGTAAGCTACATGATGGGTGTCTTGCTTAGTACATTCAAATGTACTCATATTGGTTTCGTCCCTGATATTTACTTGCCAGACTTCGACAAGGAGTCTCAGGAGGAGATCTACGAGGAGGAGTACTACGCTGATGGCCTTGCGAACCAGGATCGTCTCCCAGTCAGAAACCTGTAGGTTAAGGCGTGACTTGGCCTCTACTGTGTTTGTGTATTTAGTCTTCCGTTGTGTGTGTTGTGTGTTTGCCCTGCGTGGCAGTTGTGTTAGACTTGGTCATGTGACCATGTCCCTTTTGTAAGTGTTTTATGCAATCGTGTAATGGATATTGTTTCTCTGTACCAACTTGATATGTTTTTCACGACTGGTGTGATCTGGGATCGTGAATGTATGCATATCGGAGGTGTCCTTGAACAGTAGTTCTGGGGGGCTTACAATAAGTTTCTCGTTGTTCCTTCCATTGGTGCAAGTGGCGGCCTGCTCATTGCATGGGATGACTCTGAGTTCAATTTGACCGAGATCTCCTCTTCTCAAAGCTTCCTGCTAGCACACTATACATGCATCCAGTTTGGAAAAACTTGGTTTTTGTGCAATGTCTATGGGCCACAGGGTGCGCCGAGAAAATTGCTTTTCTGAATGACCTGAAGCTGGTTGTCTCCAACCTGCATCTCCCTCTAATCTTGGCTGGGGACTTCAATTTGATTGCTGATGCTGGGGACAAAAACAATGCCGTCCTTAATAGGGGTTTGATGTCTGCCTTTCCCCGCTTCATTGACGAGCTCGAGCTGAAGGACATGTACCTTCATGGCTGAAGGTACACTTGGGGGAATGAGCAGCTCAATGCTACTCTCTGCAGACTTGACCGGGTGTTCTTCAACCAGGAATGTCACGATATCTTCC
The DNA here is from genome assembly GCA_028641055.1 of Alopecurus myosuroides. Lineage (NCBI taxonomy): Eukaryota > Viridiplantae > Streptophyta > Magnoliopsida > Poales > Poaceae > Alopecurus > Alopecurus myosuroides. Next base: position 299,474,284 of record CM054060.1, on the reverse strand, counting down.
CTCTTTCCCTGCTGCTAGCTGCCACCTCTGATGCGTCAGATCACTGCGTGCTTATTCTCTCCTATGATGTGGAATTTCAGTAGCAGCGCCGCTTGAAGTTCGATACCTTCTAGGCACGTACTCCGGGTTTCATTGAAGAAGTCCAGGATGCCTAGACCGCGGCGCCCTCCAATGGAAACACTTTTGTTAACCTTGAAATTAAAGTATATTCACCTAGAGGGGGCGGGGGTGAATAGGTGCTACCACCAATTTTAATTTTTCTAGTAGTTTAGGCTTGACACAAAGGAAAATTCTCTAGATAGTGCAACTAAGGTGAATTTACCTATATGACAAGGAAAGCAATTAAAGCAACTAGTACAACAATAAATGCTACAAGTGCAAGTAAGTAAAATATAAGGGAACGAGATAACCGATAGGAGGCACGCGGAGACATGATGTATTCCCGAGTTCCTCCTTGTTAAGGGAGTACGTCTCGTTGGAGGGGTGTGAGCTTGCCACGAAGGCCTACTCAACGCCACGAAGGCCTCACCCTATTCTCCGATGAACTCCGCCGCAAAGGCCTAGTTCACCTTCCACTATTGAACCCCTTTGAGGCGGGGATCGAGTCCTTTACAAACAAGTTTGGGGCACACACCACAACCAAATTGGGGGCTCCCAACACTCACAAATCACCAAGAGTAGCAATAAGCCTAGGTTCTCCACAAGAGGAAACCCTAGGCAAAGATCCCTCAAGCAAATGAGAGGGGAAATGGAATCTGGTTGGTGAAGACGTAGATTGGGGCCTTCTCCTTCAATCCTCCAAAGATCAAGGCTTTTGGGTGGAGGGATTGGGAGATCTAGCAAGGTGGGGGAGCTCCAACAATGGTGACTTTAATTCTGGATGAGCTAACCCAAGGTAGGTGGATGGGAGGGGGTATTTATACCCCTCATAAAGTCTTGGATCCGTTGGAGCATTTCTACGAAACCCACACCGGAGACTCCGGTGTAAAGGCCGGAGACTCCGGTCTGAGCATTTTCACAGACCCACTAGACCGGAGACTCCGGACTGTCTCCGGAGAGTCTCCGGACCGAGTACAGCAGGCGACACCAAGTTCACCACCTTGAGAAACTCCAGGAAATCTTCAGTGCGGAGACTCCGTCCTGGAGGACCAGAGACTCCGGTCTTGACTTAGTCGTTTGAGCCCACAGAGTGTCTGGGGTCAGTCGAGAGCACAGAACACTGGCACACCGAAGACTCCGGACAGTCTCAGGTAAGTGTCCGGACCGAGTACCGCAGGCGACACCAAAAATGACTTAGCCAAATTCTTCAGAGGGAACACTCACACCAGAGACTCCGGTGTATCTCCGGTAAGTCTCCGGTCTGGGTACCGCAGGCGACACCAGAAATCCAGAGAAATCGTCCTAGTGAATTTCTTCACACCGGAGACTCCGGTCTGAGAGACCGGAGACTCCGGCCTGGAGTAAACTCCAGCAGAACAAATTCCAGAGACTTTGCTCCTTTTTGTAAAACCATACCACCACATCAAATATGTTGTTTAGGCCCTGAAATACATCAACACACTTAAGGATACATATCTTGTTAACAAACACCAAAACAAGATGATTTAAGCGCGTTTGCACTTTCAATCTCCCCCTTTTTGGTGTTTGATGACAACACACATATTTGCCAATAAATCACAGCTAGGATATGTTTGAAAAAGATAGAGCACTCACAATGTGAGCTCCCCCTATATTTTACAAACAAAGTCCTCTAGATCAACCACTAGTGAACAATAATACATACATGCATAGAGACAATAGACAAAGCAATAATAAGCAATAATATGAAAGATAGCTTCACCATGTAGTCTCATCACACACATAACATCCATTGTTTACTAGAAAACCAAAGCAACTAAGATAATGGGAACACAAGCCATAAAAGGCAAATCAAGTTCAAAGACTTGTGTTCCGAAGCAAATCAAACCAAAGAAACCCTTGTAAAACCCGGAGAAGACAAGCTACTTCTCCCCCTTTGGCATCGAGACACAAAAAAGGGAAAAGAGCACTACACAAGCCAAGGAATCATTCATCATCCTCATAGTCATCGTCCTCATCATCCACCGGGTCCGTTGCCTCTTCCTCACCATCTTCCTCTGAAGCATCAGAACTAGTGTTGAAGCAGTCAAGCTCCTCCTCCTCATCCTCAGCATGCTCCTCTTCATCAACCATATGGGCCATGCCACGGTGGGTCGAGGAGGAAGTAGCTGAGGTGACATCCTCAAATTCACCCCAAGGGAACTGGTCAGTGTTCCACTCCTCATAAGACATAGTCATAGACGCGGTGGGAGGAGTGGGAGGGGTACCCATAGGAGGAGTAGCTCCAAGCCCAGCGTGGTCATGCAACTTTGAGATCATCTTCTTCAGCTCAAGCCTCTCCTTGTAGGCCACATGGTTATCCTTATGCACTGCAACTGTCATGCACAGAATGTTGCGCTGAAACCAAGACAACTTCTTCATCTCATCCTTTGTCTCCTCCTTGCTAGAACGGCGAGAGGAAGGATCAGCATTCTTCCTCCTGGACCTAGAAGGAGCCTCAGCATCACCCATGGGGGTGTCAGTGTCAGGAAGGTGAGATGACAGAATCTGTAGAGAGCCCACAGGGTGCTCAGTCTCAGTCACCAAGCCCAGATACTTATCGAGGATGAGCTTCATCACATAGGGAGCATACATGGGCACTTTCTTGATCTCAATCATAGCATAGTATATATCCTCTTTGATGAAGTGCATAACATCAATCTCGAAACCCTCTCCATCTAGACCAGTTAGGTGACACTGGAAGGCTTGGTAGAGAAGGTTCACGAGACCTCCACGAATAGCATCCACATTCCCGGCCTTGAGAGCAATGTTGTTGCGGAAGAGACAAAGACAGATGTTGTAAACCCTCTTGAGATCCTTAGCGGTACCGCTAATAGAAAGATTCTCATACATAGGATCCATGCGCTTCTTGTCATAGGCCACTCCTTGAACATGCATACGGTGACCATTTCCTTCACCCCATGGGTAGCCAAGAAGCTCAGCAAAACGACTCATAGAGGACTCACACTCAACAGACCCTGTCATCCACCTCAAAGGAACATCATCTTCTTTACCAAAGGTGATAGTCGCAAAGAACTGATGAATGGCTGAGACGTTGTAGTTCTGCTGAATGCCAACAAGATGCTCAAGTCCAAGCTTCTTCGTGATCCATACAGCCTCCTCAAAGTACTCAGAACTGCCAAGGGCCTCCAAGTAGAGAACCTTCTGGAGACAAACAAGATGCCTAAACTAGGAGTAGATCTCACTCATAATAAACTCAGACTCCCTCCTCCAGTAATGAGAAGTATCAGCAGTGCGGGCCATGGTGAATAAGGGTCGAGCCCGCATGATCATGTGCTCCTTCTTGCTCATGGACTAGACAGAAGTGATCCTGTCATACTTGGCCTTCTTGGCCAACTCATTCTTCAGCCTTGCCTCAGCTCTCTCTCTCTCTCTTTGACGCTGCTTTGTTGCAAAAGTGTTCCTCTGACCAACCCTGCCACTGGCGTCATCAGTGACAAGATAGTTGCGGGAGTGGGCACGATAGGCACGCTTGTTGGGGTTGGAGGATTTTGACTTAGTCCTTTTCCCTGAAAGCAAACGTAGCCAATACACAAAACCAGAGAGAAAAACAAAACAGTGAGCATACATGTCCAAATATGAGTGCAGAAACAAACAGAAACGGCAGAATTCAGTTTTGGGAGATTCACACCGGAGTCTCCGGTCTGACAGACCGGAGTCTCCGGACCAACACCGGAGTCTCCGGCCTGGCACACCGGAGTCTCCGGACTGGGCATCAAAAATTGCAATGTGAATCTGACACAACTAATCCTATGTTGTTTCTACCCGTTTCTACAGGGGAATAACATGCTAGGGTGATGCTACCAACAGCTAGTATCATCTCTCCAAAAAAATCACCTAGTCCTTAGATCTAGATGCAAAAACAAGAAAAATGGGGAGAGGAGAGATGTACCCTGGTCACCCTGGCCTGTCATGGTGCCTCTCACGGATGGGAGAGGCGAGGGGAGGTGAGGGAGGAGGTTTCAGGCGGTGGGAACCAGACGGGGGAGAGCTCATGGTGACGACGGCGGCGCAGCAAAGTATTGGGGGCGGGCGGAAGTGGGGAATGAAACCCTAACTTCCCTGAGCCCCCACTTTTTATACTGCAAACCCCCATACCGGAGTCACCGGTCTTAACACCGGAGTCTCCGTACTGGCCGGAGATTCCGGTGTGGCAGACCGGAGTCTCCGGACCCCACGCCAGAAAACAGAAAAAAATGGAAAGGAAATGTATGAGGCAAATAAACTTGTTTAAAAGATAGGTTTTGGCTTGGAAAGGTAAAACAACAGCAGGGAGGGAATCTTATACTCAAGAAGGTCTAGAAAAAATCCGAACATCAAATGTTTGAGTATATCATCCGAAAAGGTCGAAATAAGCCCAAATAAGAACCAACTCTTCAAAAGAAGAGGTTGGTGGCCTAAGCCACCATGTAAGAGATCACGGTATGTCACCGCGAAGATATATCTTGGGTACATTGCCAATTCTCGACATTGAAGCTCACAATTCAACATTAGAAAAATAGAGATAACAATGAATTTTTCCTATGGGCATAATGGGGGGAGGGAGAACCCAATATGTTAGGATAACACTCCCCCTATGTCCATGCCTACACCTAAACCCGAACACATTTCAACTATAGGGGTGTGTGCAAGATCCTCAAATCAAACTCCTAGAATCAATGAAATTTAGTTCATTCCTCAAGAACATGAATCTTGCATCGTTGAGTGGCTTCGTGAAAAAATCCTCAAGATTGTCCTTGGTTGGCACATAAGATAGAGAAATATCCCCTCTTGCCACATGGTCTCGGATGAAATGATGGCGAATCTTAATATGCTTCATTCTTGTATGTTGCACGGGGTTGTAGGAGATCTTGATGGCACTTTCATTGTCACACAAAATAGGCACCTTATCCAAATGAACGTCATATTCCTTGAGAGTTTGCCTCATCCATAGCAATTGAGTGCAAGCACTTGCGGCGGCTACATACTCGGCTTCGGCAGTGGAGAGAGATATGAAATTTTTCTTCTTGGAAGACCAACTAACCAAGGACCTACCGAGAAATTGGCAAGCACCGGAAGTAGACTTCCTATCGTCTTGATCACCCTCCCAATAGGAATCTGTGTAGCCTTTGAGAGAAAATTGTGCCTCCTTTGGGTACCATAAACCAAATCTTGGGGTATGAACCACATAACGAAAGATCCTATGGACCACCATCAAATGGATTTCCTTAGGAGCCGCTTGATACCTTGCACACACACCTACACTCAAAACGATATCGGGCCTAGATGCACAAAGGTAAAGCAGAGAACCAATCATAGAACGATACAACTTTTGGTCCACATCTTTAACCTTCGGGTTACGTGATAGGTGGCAGTTGACTTGCATAGGAGATGTATCAATCTTTGCATTTAGGAAGTTGAACCTCTTGATCATGTCTTGGGTATACTTGGCTTCAGAAATGAAAGTACCACGAGCCAATTCCTTGATCTCAAAGCCAAGGAAGAATTTGAGCTCACCCATCATAGACATCTCAAACCTGTCAGTCGTAAGCTTAGAGAACTCATTACTGAAAGCTTGGTTAGTTGAGCCAAAGATAATATCGTCCACATAGAGTTGGCATACTAAGAGCTCTCCCTTTACTCTGTTTGTGAACATAGTGGGGTCGATCTTCCCAACTTCGAAACCATGGTCATCCAACAACTCTCTAAGGTGCTCATACCACGCACGTGGTGCTTTTTTAAGTCCATAGAGCGCCTTATCGAGCTTGTATACATGGTTAGGTAAGTTGAGGTTCTCAAACCCCGGGGGTTGCTTAACATATACCTCCTCTTTTAATGGACCATTTAATAAAGCACTTTTGAGATCCATTTGTTGCAATTTGAAATTATGAGAAGATGCATAAGCAAGGAGGATACGGATGGACTCAAGGCGAGCCACGGGTGCATAGGTTTCATCAAAGTCAATGCCTTCAACCTGAGTGTAACCTTGAGCAACCAATCTTGCCTTGTTCCTTATGACAATCACATGCTCATCTTGCTTGTTCTTGAATATCCACTTAGTGCCAATAACATTGTGGCAATCTTTGGGCTTCTTAACTAATCTCCAAACCTTGTTGCGCTCAAAATTATTGAGCTCATCATGCACTGCTTCAACCCAATCGGAGTCCTCAAGAGCTTCAAACACCTTATTTGGTTCCACCATAGAGATGTGAGCTTGATGCTCACTAAAATGTGCCAATTGCTTTCTTGTGGATCTTCTAGCTTGCATATCTTCCAAGACCTTGTTGTCTTGGGCATCAATTTTCTTAAAAGCTCTTCTTATACTTTTAGCACGACGGGCTTCGGTCTCCTCATTATTGCGAGGAGGGATCACTTGGTCATCTTGATCATTTGGGTCCCCATCTTGACCAACTTGGCCTTGATCATCATCATCATCATCATCAATAATATCTTCAATACTAGCTTCAACTTGAGGAGAGGATGAAGAGGATGGTTGATCTTGGCCTTGACCTTGACTAGCATGAATGATAGGAGTGGTTGCATCTTGTGTAGTAACTTGGTCAACAAGAGGAGGGTCTTCAACATGTTCTTGGTTAGGTGCATAACTTGGCTCCTTGGCTTGTTCTTCTATTATAGAGTAGGGCTCCACTTGAATAGAGCATAGTCCTTCTCGAGTTCCCATAAGATCTCCCTCAATGGGGCGGAAAAATCCCACACCCATCCTTCCTATGGCTTCTTGAGGTATTTCAACATTTACATTCGAAACATGAAATTGTGCCACTTGGGAGCCATCATTTTCCTCGAAACCCACACTACAAGATTCTATGACAATCCGTGAGGCTTTGTCAAAGACTCTATAAGTGTGGGATTCGGCACCGTAACCAACAAATATACCCTCAATAGTTTTGGATTGAAATTTAGACAACCTAACACCCATGATCAAATAAAAGCACTTACAACCGAATACACGGAAGTAGGAGACGTTGGGCTTGTTGCCGGTGGGGATCTCATATGGAGTCTTGTCCAAGCCTTTGCGGATGTAGAGGCAGTTGGAGGAGTGGCATGCGGTGGATATGGCCTCAACCCATAAGTATTGGGGAGAAGTGTACTCCGTCAACATGGTCCTTGCCATATCCAAGAGAGTGTGATTCTTCCTTTCGGCAACACCATTTTGTTGAGGAGTGTAAGTGGCGAAGTATTGATGACGAATTCCCTCTTCACTAAGGTATTCATTCAAAGTGTAGTTCTTGAACTCCGAACCATTATCACTCTTAATAGCCATGATTTGCACATTGTGTTGATGTTGCACTTGGTTGGAGAACTCGATGATGGTTTGTTGAGTCTCACTCTTGCACTTGAGGAAATATACCCAAGTGTATCTTGAATAATCATCACCAAGCAATATTTCTTGCCTCCAAGACTTGCCTCGGGCACGGCGCCAAAGAGATCAACATGGAGAAGATCCAAGATCCTCTTTGATGAAATAATAGTCTTGGCCTTGTGCGCCTTATCATGCATATTTTCTTCAACACACGACCTACAAATGCGATCCTTTGAAAAGGAAACATTTTATTTTAGTCGGACAATAAGGCCACCTTTGTGATGCCACAACCATCCCACATCCGCCTTTCTGAAAAGATACATTGTTTGAGAGTTGGTATACTTCGAGAAGTCTACCACGGATAACTCATTTTCAACATGTCCCACGTTTGCGGCGTCAAGAGTCTTGCTCCTAAAAAGTACCACAATATCAACATAAACAAAGACGGAGAAACCCATCTTTCCAAGAGAGCGGACGGAAAGTAAATTGAAACCAAGGGATTCGACAAGCATGACGTTCACGATAGTGATATCCAGAGCAACCACAACCTTGCCGAACCCGGATACCTTAGACGAGGACGACTCTCCATAAGTGACGGTTGCTTGTATGTCATTTGGGCGCAACTCCGTCACAAGTTCTTTGCTTCCGGTCATATGACTAGTGCATCCACTATCAATTATCCATTTAGACCCACCGGAAGCATAGTCCTCCGTGGCCTTAGCCAGGAAGCACTTGGCATTTCGTTGAGGATTATTGTCATTGGGGGATTCAAAGAGAGATGAAGATGATGGAATATAAGCAATGGCTAAAGAGGCCACTTCACTTGTGGTTTCTTATTCTTCATCACTCATGGAATCATACTCCTCTTGAGTCAAAAGCACGAACTTGGTGGGAGACTTCTTGTTGAATGGTTTCTTATTGAATTGAGGTTTCTTGTACTCAACCTTGGACTTGTCCTTGCGAATGAGCTTGCCACTATGGAGTTCTCTATTTTCATAGGGACACTCTGCAATGAAGTGGTACTTATCTTGGCAATTGAAGCAAGACCTCACTTTTTGAGCCCCATCATTGCCATAGCGAGACTTGGTATTTTCCTCAACAAACTTCTTGCCTTTGGGAGGATTCCTCCAAAACTTTTGCACGGTGAGAGCAATGAGATCCTTTATCACGGGATCATAGTTTTGTTCCTTCAAAGGAGGTAATGCCTCTTCTCCTTCTTCTTCATACTCAACCTCTCTTGACACAACCTTGGCCTTCAAAGCAACTGATGCTCCTTTGTGCATTCCAATGGCCCTAGCATGGTTGTCAAGAGCATTATTGGTTTGCACTTGATAGGAGCACATTTCTTGCATCACTTGAGTTGAGGTCATGGAAGAGAAATCATGTCTTCCTTGAATGCTCTTCAAGTCCGCACCCTCAAATGGCATTAGGGCAATCATGTACTTCCTTTTGATCCAAGCATCAATTTTAGGTGAATCTCCCCTAGGAATTATATGAGGATGTGGGACGGGGGATCAGGAGAATAATGTCCTTTGCCGGAGTGAAATTCTCCCTCTACTTCCGTACCCTTCTCGGTGGAGTTTTCGGCGGAAGCGGTTTTAGATGGATCACCATCTACCCCTTTCTTGGCGCCCTCCGGAGTAACTTCCAGAGGAGTAGAGTCGGCGACCTCCGGTCCTTTGGCTTTGAGGAGTTCCTCCAAGACTTGACGCAACTCATAAAATTTGGTGTCTATGGATGAGGTCAATGAATTTCTCAACTCATTGAGATCATCCATGGACACCCTAGCTACGGACGCTTCGGTATCCGAATCTTCTCCCATACTAAAACTCTTAGGCGGTTAATCCCGATAGAAGAGCCGAGGCTCTGATACCAAATGAAAGTAAAGTATGGGCACCTAGAGGGGGTGACTAGGTACTACGACCAATTTTAATTTTTCTAGTAGTTTAGGCTTGACACAAATGTAAATTCTCTACATAGTGCAACTAAGGTGAATTTAGCTATATGACAAGGAAAGCAATTAAAGCAACTAGTACAACAATAAATGCTACAAGTGAAAGTAAGTAAAATATAAGGGAACGAGATAACCGATAGGAAGCACGCGGAGACACGATGTATTTTCGAGTTCCTCCTTGTTAAGGGAGTACATCTCGTTGGAGGGGTGTGAGCTCGCCACAAAGGCCTACTCAACGCCACGAAGGCCTCACCCTATTCTCCAATGAACTCCGCCACAAAGGCCTAGTTCACCTTCCACTATTGAACCCCTTTGAGGCGGGGATCGAGTCCTTTACAAACAAGTTTGGGGCACACACCCACAACCAAATTGGGGGCTCCCAACACTGACAAATCACCAAGAGTAGCAACAAGCCTAGGTTCTCCACAAGAGGAAACCTAGGCAAAGATCCCTCAAGCAAATGAGAGGGGAAATGAAATCCGGTTGGTGAAGACGTAGATCGGGGCCTTCTCCTTCAATCCTCCAAAGATCAAGGCTTTTGGGTGGAGGGATTGGGAGATCTAGCAAGGCGGGGGAGCTCCAACAATGGTGACTTTAATTCTGGACGAGCTAACCCAAGGTAGGTAGAGGGGAGGGGGTATTTATACCCCTCATAAAGTCTTGGAGCCGTTGGAGCATTTCTACGAAACCCACACCAGACACTCCGGTGTAAATGCCGGAGACTCCGGTCTGAGCATTTTCGCAGACCCACTGGACCTGAGACTCCGGACTGTCTCCGGAGAGTCTCCGGACCGAGTACAGCAGGCGACACCAAGTTCACCACCTTGAGAAACTCCAGGAAATCTTCAGTGCGAAGACTCCGGCCTGGAGGACCGGAGACTCTGGTCTTGACTTAGTCGTTTGAGCTCACAGAGTGTCTGGGGTCAGTCGAGAGCATAGAACACTGGCACACCGGAGACTCCGGACAGTCTCGTGTAAGTCTCCGGACCAAGTACCGCAGGCGACACCAGAAATGACTTAGCCAAATTCTTCAGAGGGAACACCCACACCGGAGACTCCGGTGTATCTCCGGTAAGTCTCCGGTCTGGGTATCACAGGCGACACCAGAAATCCAGAGAAATCGTCCTGGTGAATTTCTTCACACCGGAGACTCTGGTCTGGGAGACCGGAGACTCCAGCCTGGAGTAAACTCCAGCAGAACAAATTCCAGAGACTTTACTCCTTTTTGTAACACCATACCACCACATCAAATATGTTGTTTAAGCCCTAAAATACATCAAGACACTTAAGGATACATGTGTTGTTAACAAACACCAAAACAAGATGATTTAAGCGCGTTTGGACTTTCAAACCTGCACCTAAAGCTTTCGCATACTGTGAAGCATCTGCAAGCCTGAAACACTAGATTGATCAATGAAAAACGCCTCAGAGCTGCAATTGTGAATGAGCTTATCTTCTGTCTGGATCAGGCCAGAGATCAGCGATAGCTAACTCCGGAGGAACATTAGTTCGGGAAGGCCCTGAAGATGAGATGTCAGGGCCTGGCAGCTCTGGAAAGATGTAGATGGCGGCAGAGATCTCGCTTTCTCTGGCTCAAGGAGAGGGACTTCAATTCAAAGTTCTTCCACATGAAGGCCTCTTCCCATAGGAGTAAAAACCTCATCCCCTCCATGGATATGGATGAAATCTCGCTCTCTGAGGATCTGGATAAGTTGCACGCCATGTGGGATCACTTCAACTCGATCATTGTCTTGTACTCCCCGCCAGAGCTCTCACTGAACCTCGACGCTTTGCCTTTCCCCCATGTGGGTCTCTCTTCTCCTGACGCTAGTTTTGAGGCCAATGAAGTTAAATAAGCTACCCTTGATATCCATCCAAGGAAGGCCCCGAGCCCTGACGAATTTACTGGCCTCTTCTATCGCCTTGCTTGGGACATCATCAAAGAAGATATTATGAAGCTTTCGGTCTTTTTGCGCAGAACTTCAGTAGGGCCTACAGTTGCTCAATGGTGCTCTGTTAACTCTTATCCCCAAGGTTAATGGGTCTTGCAGGCCCGTGGATTTTTGGCCCATAAGTCTTATCCACGGTTTTGCGAATATCCTTTCCAAAATCCTTGCTCGCCGGCTTCAGCCATCCATGCCTGCCCTAGTGACCCCTGTTGGAACGCGTAGAGATAAGCGAAAACTTTTATACGCGGTACTTCCAAGATCTAGCCGAGGTAGAAGGCCACAAGGATTACCACTAGACGCGCAGGTGCGGATTATCGATGAAGAACGTCGATGCAGTATAGTCCCACGATCTGATCCAGCCGATCCAATCCCGCGATCGTGGAAGTGCTGAACAAACAACACCTCTGCCGGTATCCACACATACGAGGAGGAGCTCCGACGGCGGACTGCTAGGTCCGGTGCGACGGCCGGACTGAGTGGGGCTAGGGTTCCCAACGCATGGGAGTGGAATAACGTGCCCCCTGGGCAACCTGCGCCCCTCTTTATATAGCGAGTGGGAGTGGGCTTCATAATGCTTGTGGCCCATTCCCTCTGTGAGTCAAACTCACTAATTTAGTCCATTTCTGGTTCGGGTCCAACCCGGCTAATATATTTGCTCCTGCTCTTAATTGTGCGACCCTGCAGGCTCATGGTGACTTGGACACGATTGGAGTCCGACTCGCAATCGATCAATCGGTAGCGGCTCCTAGCAGAACATGCCGACTCCCAAGTGCCATAGAGTCCTGACGACATACCTTCCAATGAGACTTTCATCTGAGTCCCTTTTGCCTCACGATATACCTTGTTCGAACTATAGGCGAATCATCGTCATCCCTTAAATAGCTCAACTCTCTTCTCGGTCCGTGATATATGATTCATCTGACTAAATCTTAGTCAATAGCCATAGTTAACACTTAACTGAGTCACGCATGGCCATGCTTCCGGAATCACATCACTCGAGAGGGCCCAGAGAATATCTCTCCATTCGGAGGGGCAAAATCTCATCTTGATTATCCACATCACGCAGTTTGCTTCTCATTCGACCCGAACTCTGCCTTTATAACTGCCTTGTCACGGAACAGCGTTTGACAGAACCTAAGTCGATGATCCACAACTCGGATTGTGCGACAATCTCAGGTCTAAGGATTACATTGATTGAGACATGCAAATGAGGACTTACTCGTTGCATCTCAATATGGGTCATTCTGACATGCTAAACTCTTTATCCAAGTCTATGATCGTTGGAATGGCATCACCATGCCCATGACAAGTGGAACCGAGTCATCAGCCAACACTCATATTAGTCTAGGGTGTGTGTCCACCACAACCTTAATGACCAAGGACAATTTAGCATGAACAACATGAATGCATAGTTCCACAATCGAATCACATATTCAACAAATTATATTCAATGTTCAAAACAAGGATGACTTAATAACTTTATGAATACATTGGGAATTACATTATACATGATTGCCTCTAGGGCATACTCCCAGCAGTCTCCCACTTGCACTAGAGTCAATCATCTCGACATCATATGCCTAGGCATCGAATGCCCATACCTCTCATGTGCGCCTCATGCTTTGGCCGTGGTAGCGCCTTTGTCAACGGATCTGCAATGTTTGCATCCGTGTGTACTTTGCATAACTTGATATCACCTTGTTCATCAAACTAGCAAATGAGGTGGTAACGCATGAGTATATGTTTGTTCTTCTGGTCTTGTCTAGGTTCCTTGGCTTGTGCGATAGCACCATTGTTGTCACAATATACGTCCAATGGATTGGACACGCCCTGAACCACACCAAGATCTATCAGGAGGTTCCTGATCGCTTCCTTTGCAGCCTCCGAGGCAACAGTATACTCAGCCTCTGTTGTAGATGCAGACACGGTATCTTGCTTGGAACTCTTCCAGCTCACAGCTCCTCCGTTCATTACGAAAACGTATCCAGATTGCAAACGAGAATCATCTGAGTCGGTGAGATAACTCGCATCCGTGTAACCCTTTACACTGAATTTCTCATCACCTCCATAAACTAGGAACTTGTCCTTAGTCCTTCTCAAGTACTTAAGGATGGTTTTAACCGCTGCCCAGTGGGTTTCGCCAGGGTCATCCTGGTATCTGCTCGTTACACTTAGATCATAGGAAACATCCGGCCTAGTGCAAATCATGGCATACATGATGGATCCGATTGCCAAAGCATATTTGATCACACTCATCCAACTTCTCTCAGCAGTCGTCGAAGGACACTGAGTCTTGCTAAGTTTTACACCATGGGACATCGGTAAGAACCCCTTCTTAGACTCTTCCATTTTGAATTTCTTCAAAACTTTGTCCAGATATGTATTCTGACTCAATCCAATGAGCCGCCTTGATCTATCTCTATAGATCCCGATTCCCAGTATGTAAGTCTCCTCACCAAAATCCTTCGTTGAGAAACTCCTTTCCAATGATTCTTTGGTTTCTTGCAACATCATGACATCATTTCCCATCAGTAATATGTCGTCCACATATAAAATTAGATAATTTACTTTGCTCACACTAAACTTCTTATATAAACAAGAATCATGATCGCTCTTGATGAAGCCAAACGATTTGACTACCTCATCAAAACGAATGTTCCAACTCTGAGATGGTTGCTTCAAACCATAAATGGATTTCTGAAGTTTGCATACCTTGTCAGCCTTATCTGGATCGACAAATCCTTCGGGCTGTATCATATACACGTCCTAAGTTAAATTTCCATTACGGAAAGCCGTCTTGATATCCATCTGCCATATCTCATAGTCGAAATAGGCTGCTATGGCTAACATGATCCGAACTGATTTAAGCATCGCTACGGGCGAGAAGGTCTCGTCGTAGTCAACTCCTTGAACCTGTCGGAACCCCTTCGCGACAAGTCGTGCTTTATAGACGGAAATATTTCCATCCATACCAGTTTTCTTCTTAAAGACCCATTTTCACTTGACGGGTCTTGCACCGTCAGGCAGATCAACCAAATTCTAAACTTGGTTTTCATCCATGGACTTTAACTCGGACCTCATGGCTCCAAGCAATGACTCGGAATCAGGTCCCACCATCGCTTCCGGATAAGTTGTCGACTCATTACTGTCTAGCAGTAAAACATCACGAGCATTTTGTTATCTGGCATATCTCTGTGGTTCAGGTGTTGTTACCGGCGTAGGTACCACGTCTGGCTCAGCCTCCAAGGCCCTCGCCGACTCGCCCCTAGCTGGTTCCTCTCGAATTTCTTCGAGTTGCACTGTGCTCCAACTGACTCCCCGACTGAGAAACTCTTTCTCAAGGAAGACACCGTTCCAAGAAACAAACACTTTGCCCTCTTCTCGGTTGTAGAAGTAGTACCCCAAGGTTGCCCTCGGATACCCCACAAAAATACACTTACCCAACTTGGGCGTGAGCTTGTCCGACTGAAGTCGCTTGACAAGTGCTTCACAACCAAAAATCTTAAGAAAAGACAAACTTGGCATTTTTCCAGTCCACATCACATGCGGTGTCTTCTCTACTGACTTTGATGGTACTCTGTTTAGTGTGAACGCTGTAGTTTCTAGACAATAACCCCAAAATGATAAAGGTAGATCTGTCCGACTCATCATTGATCGTACCATGTCCAACAAGGTCTGATTTCTCCATTCCGATACACCGTTCCTCTGCGGTGTACCCGGCGGAGTGAGTTGAGGAACTATTCCATAGCTATTTAAATGGTCATCAAACTCATGGCTCATGTACTCGCCTCCACGGTCCGACCATAGAAACTTTATTTTCTTGCCGAGTTGATTTTGTACCTCACTCTGGAATTCCTTGAATTTCTCAAAGGCTTCCCACTTGTGTTTCATTAAATAGATATATCCATACCTAATCAAACATCAGTGAAGTTAATGAAGTACTCATAACCACCTATGGATGTCGTGCTCATTGGACCACATACATCACTATGTATTAGTTCCAACAAGTCGGGCGCCCTTTCACAACTCCTTGCAAAAGGTGTCTTGGTCATTTTGCCTAGTAGGCATGATTCGCATGTCTTAAATGACTCTAAGTCGAACGAAGTTAGAATTCCATCATCACGGAGCTTCTCCATGCGCTTCCAACTTATATGACCAAGCCGACAGTGCCAAAAGTAAGTCATATTCAGATTATTTGGTTTCAACCTTTTAACATTTATGTTATAGACCGATTCACTATCAAGATTCAAAATAAATAACCCGTTCTGAACGGGTGCAAAGCCATGAAACATATCTTTCAAATATAAAGAACAACCATTATTCTTAATATTCGACTCATAACCTTGTCTCATCAAACATGAGGCAGAAATAATGTTTCGACTAAGTACGGGAACATAATAACAATTATTCAGCTCTATTAAAAATCTTGAATGTAAATGAAGTTGCATCGTGTCGACTTCCAACGTAGCGACTCTCGCCCTGTTGCCGACCCGAATATCAATCTCTCCTCTTGCCACGATCCTAGTTCTTACCAGTCTCTGCAACGAGTTGCATGTGTGAATAACTGATCCAGTATCATATACCAAGAACTGTTAGGTGCATCAGCAAGATAAATGTCTATAATATTGCACACAAGCGTACCTGAGTTGGAAGTCACACCTCCACTCTTGGCTCTGTCAGCCAAATACTTGGTGCAGTTCTTCTTCCAGTGGCCATCCTGCTTGCAATAGAAGCAATTGGCTCCGGCTGTAGGAGATGGCTCAGTCTTTGAGGAAGCGCTCTGGACAGGGCCATGGGCGCTGCCTCCTGACTTATCCTTCTTCTTATTGGTCCAAGAACTCTTCTTGAACTTAGCCTTATTCTGCACCATCAACACTTGACTGGCGCCTTTCTTGAGATCAGCCTCTGTCGTTTTGAGCATCACATGTAATTCAGTCATCTTCTTATCCATACCATGCATGTGGTAGTTCGAAATTATTGGACCATACACACTAGGAAGAGAGTTTAGAATTGTATCAGTAGTGAACTCTTCGTTAATTGGGAAGCCCAGCCTATCCAGAGACTGCACGTAACCAGTCATCTTGATTACATGAGGACTCAGTGGATCGCCGTCTTTGAGATTACAGCCGAGCAAAGCTTGAGAGACTTGATACCTCTTGGTCTTTACCTGAGCCTGGAACATACTTTTGAGGCTTTCGATCATATCGTATGCCTCAACATTCTCGAACTGCTGCTGCAAGTCCGGTTCCATGTGTGCAAGCATAAGACAGCTAATTTCCGTAGACTCATCTCTAGTCTTACGGTAGGCATTCATGACAGCGACAGACTAGACCTTCTTTGAGGGATTAATATTTACCAACTATCTAAATAGAGGTAAAAAGAGACATAACAATAACACAAATAAAGCAATTATAATGTGAAATGGTATGGCTCTCTTCATGGTGATCTCCATCTCCACAAAGCTTGTAAGTCGACTCGTGCCAACTCTTGTCACGTGCCATCTTACTCCATGTAGCCGACTTGTACATCAACTTGCATGTCATCCGGATTCTCCAACAAGCTACACTAGCTAGTAAATTAAAAATTACATAGAGAATCCGACACGCAGGTCGTTATACAATAAAATGACAACACCTAGGCTCCAGCCGGCTGACAAAAACATGATACGCAGATCACGTATGTATTACACACATCACATGCACATAAGCCATACCATTCAAAACATCCTGCAAAAACAAGTTATACATAGAAACGATATCTACCGGCGTGGTGAAACTCGTAACGACATCTAAGGCGCTACGACAGGGGCATCGCCCGACGATTTTGGAAAACGCGGGTCTCATCTGCATTCCGAACATGGATTTCTTCATCGGATAATTTTTTTTTACCCAAATCTGATCCGTATTCCGATTCGACCAAACTCTTTGATCTTCGATCACCACAACTGGATTTATATGTCACGGTATACCCCGATGGCGGAAACCGACCGGTAGGGGTAAGTTGTTCCACGACCTTAGCAGTATGATCAGGAAACTAGATCATCCACTAACCCCCGAGTACGATTGATCTAATCAACCTTGTACAAAACCGATCTATCTTATAGAACAACCACCAACACAGTAATTAGATCCAATTTAACGCTAACTACATATCACATATGTGCAGATCACGGGCCTAAAACCCGAAGCAACCGCTCTGATACCACTGTTGGAACGCGTAGAGATAAGCGAAAACTTTTCTACGCGGTACTTCCAAGATCTAGCCGAGGTAGAAGGCCACAAGGATTGCCACTAGACGCGCAGGTGTGGATTATCGATGAAGCACGTCGATGCAGTGTAGTCCCACGATCCGATCCAGCCGATCCAATCCTGGGATCGTGGAAGTGTTGAACGTACAACACCTCTGCCAGTATCCACACGTACGAGGAGGAGCTTCGACGACGGACTGCTAGGTCCGGTGCGACGGCTGGACTGAGTGGGGCTAGGGTTCCCAACGCATGGGAGTGGAATAACGTCTCCGCTGGGAAACCTACGCCCCTCTTTATATAGCGAGTGGGAGTGGGATTCACAACGCTTGTGGCCCATTCCCTCTGTGAGTCCAACTAACTAATTTAGTCCATTTCCGGTTCAGGTCCAACCCGACCAATATATTTGATCCCGCTCTTAAGTGTGCGACCCTGCAGGCTCATGGCGCCTTGGACACGATTGGAGTCTGACTCGCAATCGATCAATCGGTAGCGGCTCCTAACAGAATGTGCCGACTCCCAAGTGTCATAGAATCATGCCACATACCTTGCAATGTGACTTTCATCTGAGTCCCTTTTGCCTCATGATATACCTTGTCGAACTATAGGCGAATCATCGTCATCCCTTAAATAGCTCAACTCTCTTCTTGGTCCGTGATATATAATTCATCTGACTAACTCTTATTCAACAGACACAGTTAACACTTAACTGAGTCACGCATGTCCATGCTTCCGGAATCACATCACTTGAGAGGGCCCATAGAATATCTCTCCATTCGGAGGGGCAAAATCTCATCTTGATTATCCACATCACGCAGCTTGCTTCTCATCCGACCCGAACTCTGCCTTTATAACTGCTTTGTCACGGAACAACGTTTGACAGAACCTAAGTCAGTGATCCACAACTCGTATTGTGCGACAATCTCGGGTCTAAGGATTACATTTATTGAGACATGCAAATAACGACTTACTCGTTGCATCTCAATATGGGTCATTCCGACATGCTAAACTCTTTAGCCAAGTCTATGATCGTTGGAATCATCACCATGCCCATGACAAGTGGAACCGAGTCATCAGCCAACACTCACATTAGTCTAGGCTATGTGTCCAGCACAACCTTAATGACCAAGGACAATTTAGCATGAAAAACATGAATACATAGTTCCACAATCGAATCACGTATTGAATAACATATATTCGATGTTCAAAACAAGGACGACTTAATAACTTTATGAATACATTGGGAATTACATCATACATGATTGCTTCCAGTGCATATTCCCAACAACCTTATGCCAGAATGCCTTCATCAAAGGGCGCACCATCCACGACAATTTTGTTTACTAGAGGCTGGGGCGCCCCTTGGGGCGCCTCCTCACCGATCAGCTGCGAACCAATCACAATGAGTATCATTTTACATTACAAGACTAATGACCACGTGAAAGAGGATGCATCAGCATTCCTGGATGTGTTGGCATGACTGACACCTGAAATCTTCAGATATCAGATTGCAATTACAATTAATGAAGCTTGATAATCAGAGTTTGGTAGCAGTACCAGTAGCCTTAAGTTGCATTTAAAAGAGAGGGCGGCCATACTTGCAAGTATCAGGTACGAGTTCACACAATGCATGAGATGATCTTGCAAATTTCCAAGAGCTGAAAAATGGCAGTAGATTGCAGTAACACAAAGCGAGTATGCTTCTCAAAGAGCCAGTGATCCAAACTGGGTTCCTATAAACACC
Organism: Alopecurus myosuroides; assembly: GCA_028641055.1. Lineage (NCBI taxonomy): Eukaryota > Viridiplantae > Streptophyta > Magnoliopsida > Poales > Poaceae > Alopecurus > Alopecurus myosuroides. The sequence continues at coordinate 299,454,955 of CM054060.1, read as the reverse complement.
TACAAGTATAAAGATAGTAATGTTGTGCCGTATCCAATATGCACATTGAATTCTAACTAAACATGAACATACTCCCGTTAAACAAAAGAACAGTTGTATACACAAGTTGTTTCGATCATAATGCTCAGAGACCTAGGAGCACCCTCTTACAACAACAAAAAAGCCCTTAAATCATTCCTACGTGCACCTTTTGAATCACATAATTATGTGGCCAAAGCCATAAATTCAAATATGATCTCCACGCTATTGACCAACTTATCTCATGAACTTTATCAGCTTACAGCTTGCACGTGAAATCTCGGAGTTGCACAAGATGACATGAATTACTAAAGAACTGGTTGCATCCCTCTCCCTGCATTTGTTGATTATGTACAATGAACTTAATTAGTTGCCATCCAAACAAGGAAATAAACTTATAGATATACATGTGTTGCTTTAAAATCTGGAATTTACAATTTTACATGACAGAAGGGTTGGCATCTGTTATACTTGACAAAGCTAAAGATATCCCAAACCTACATATGAGCTACTACGGTTAGCTATTGTTGGCATGGAGATATTCAAAGGCCTTCTATCTTCTCGCAAATCAATATGACATAGTTAAATCATTTATTTACCGTACACTACTTAGTGAAGCCTGCAAATAAGGTAATTATACACAGGCAAACAGGTGACTAAAAAATTCAGCCAACCGAAAAGTAGTGAATGTTATGATTTAAGTACTACTTATGTGCAACATTCAACATTAGGAGTTTACTATTTGAATGGCGTGAAAACAACTTCATATCCGTGCTCCCTAATCGGTATAAATATTTCATGGACAAATGGATCTTAGTTTCATAGCTCAAACTGCACATTGATCATAAAAGAAACAGAAGGCCACACCTGACCCTTGAGTAGTGCCGTGGCCGCCTTCAGTTCTTGCCTTACAGCCTGCTCTCTTTGTTGTTCCTCCCGTGACACAAACAACCATATCAGGCCTTAAACACAGTGTCTACGGGAAAGGGGAACCGATCCTTATTCCTTAATGAAACTGTCCTTAGAAATATTTTCTATTGAACGAGAAAATTAAGGAAACAGGGCAATCTGCAAAAAGTGGAGGTAGTAACTGATGAACGCCCCTAGCGTCTCCTTGACATGCAACAAAGCGCTCTTGCTGCCACCTTCACCGCCGCCATGCTCATCTGCTCCGTGAGGACGACATCCTTGTTGTTTGTTGTTATGGATATGGTGACCCCCATGTGCCTCTTCCTCCCATATCACCACCTCCTCGCCCTAGAGAAACAAGGAAAGCAAGTCGATTCAGAAAAAAAAGTGTAATTATTCAGCTATTCATATAGAATTTAAGAAATTAATTATAGTAACCATAAGTCCACGTGTGTATAGAAACTATAGTATCACATTATTGATGGTTACTTGAAGAATTTCTCAAAAATTCACCTACTCTCGTCAGGTTTCCAAATAGCAGAACAAATACTCCTTTGATGTATAGTCTAAACCTGGAAAATTTAGTTGTACTTTTCCGATTCTTGTGCAACCACTGCCGTTTTAGCACGATAAAAAGAAATATGATACCACGGGCTGATGAAAACCAACCTGAGCATACATACATTATTGTACTACTCCAGTTAACTCGAACCATGTCCCCTATTCCTCTTGTGTCTTATTGCGTACCGGATGCTACCAAGATTTATTTTATACAGGATATCATGCAGTTTCACTAAATCTATAACTACATAATTACAGTTAGTTCCAACATGAGGAAGAGAACATATGCAAACCTTTGGCAAGTCACTCTCAACATCTCCGGCATGATTTTTGCATGACAAGACATATCCACCTTCTATTTTCATAGCATATTCCACCATGTCATCAACTGGTGCTTATACCAGCATGAATCATGTAAAGAAGATGGCTAGTATTTTAAGCACGATTCCATTTATCCAAATCAGGTATAACTTAACACACACCATATTGAGCTTTCCTCAAACTTCTCCTTCTAATTCTCTTCATATACCTCCTGAAAGATGACATTTGGGTTTTGCACATGTCAAGTTTGGACTGATGTATGACAATATGATTAACTGCAAAATTATACTTTATAAGGCCATCAAAGATTCAGAGTAACAAAAATAAATCACTTATATTCTATATAAACAAGCCTGCACATCCGAGGAGAAATAATAAGGTTAATTATGCATCAGCCAGGACTGTAAGTGGTACATGTTAAAAGAGTAGATCATCATTCTTTCGTCTATTAAAACCATCCTTTTGTCTTCCAGTAAGGGCTCATCAAAGAACAGCAACAAAGGCCCTCGGCTACTGTACTACTAATGCCAAACAACACGATGGTACATTCACAGTTCACAGTGCAGGCTGAAACAATGTATACATTTACAAAAACATCACCTAGATTGGTTGGTAATCCTTACAGCAAAAATGAGTGCTCCAGATATATATTTATCGTCGTATTCTTGGTGATCATATGAAGAGGTCATTTCTTGGACAGCGCCATTGCCGCTGATGACTCAGCGAATTCCTTAATAGACTATATAAGGAAAGGGGAAAAATAGCACTCAAGAGAATAAGGCAATGGACTGCATTACTTTGTTATCATACCAGGCTGGTTCGCCAAGTTCGAAGAAACCGCCAGCAAGCAAAATAACCAAAAACCCAACTAATTCACCAATGATGCTTAAATTTGGTGTCATCATGGCCATCCTACTCATATTAAAATATAAATCAGCTCTTTACAAAGCACGCCCATCCAATATATTATACAATAACTTGTTGTATAAAGGCATGAAGGAGAAACTTACAATGTCTAAGATGCGGAGCTTCTCATGCACCAGCTGTTCAAGAGACAGAGCCAACTCCATTGCTGAAACCACATAGATGATAAGTTAGAACACAGTAGTATATGTGTTGTCCTTAGCCTCACAGATGTAAAGCTAAGTTCCACAAAATGGAAGCTTTGATACTAATTAAAACGATACTATTAAAACTCCAGCTCACGAGGCGAGTTTCAGTCATACAGAGTACTTACGAGAATTATCCCAAAAAAAAACATATACCTTCCTTTTTTTTGGAGTCTTGCCAATGCCTTTTAACAAGATGCATGGATCCCTTAACATCCGGAACCATTTCATATTCACCATCTTCAACATGTTTTTCTTTGGTTCTTGAAATCAGTTCAGCACCCACGGACCTCATGAAGCTTACAAATTTATCCAGTTAAGGAAGAGGGATGAGACCATTTGTTGGACAAAAAACCAGCAGAAGGATGGTAATCACAAACTGTAAGATATACCTAAGGAAACAACATACACAAACAAACTTGTCATACATTTCAGCTGTAAATCTGCAGCTAACCAACCAAATAGCTCAGGTCAACCATATAAATATTTCTTTGAATCATACAATCTATACCAAGCAAACAGCTTTGTACATGTACCCTTTATGAGTAATTACAATTAAGATGTTAAACCTAGATAATATAAAAAATAATAGATGTCCAAGAGATAAAGAATTGTAATTATGGAACAAAAGAATTAAGGGCAGGTTCAAAATATGAAGAATTGTAATTATGGAACAATAATAATAAAGGGCAGGTTCAAAAGATGAAGAATTGTAATTATGGAACAGTAGAAATTAAGGGATGAAAGAAGTTCACCTTGGCATATTTACTGAAGCACCGGCCGTGAGATTAGAGGGGTGGTAGAGTGAACACTTCTTTTTTAGTGTCGAAGGCTGTGAGACGAATGAAAGAAATAAGAAATCCGATAATAATAGCAGTACTAAAGGCACCGAATTATCAAAAGGGGTTACAAATACCAATACCTTTATGATGATTATAGTGTCTGCTATGGCCTTATGCATTTCCAAAGATAGGTTTTCTAAAGCCTTTTGAAGGATAAGTCGTTTGTTAATGTACACTCGCTTCGGCCCGACCTGTAAGCATCAAGAAAAGTAATTTAGTACAAACACTAATGTGGTGCATGCATATACATGTACTTACATTTCAGGAAACTCATATAAACATTGGGCATGTTTGTTTAAAGAGAATCCATATGGCGTTCTGGTAATAATTAAATTTAGATAACAAGATAGGACGAAATCAGGAGGTTTCTTTAATGTTAAAAATCAAAGTGTGAGTGACTGAGATATCTATCTACAAAACTATGATTAGAATCCCTGTATTTGATCAAACAAATAACAAAATTGATGGAGTTACAAAGAAATCAGGAGAAGAATCGGGAAGGAGGGAAATCGGTTGGGTCAATAAATATTCATAGTAATGTTCTAGAGTAATACGGTTAGTAAATATATATTTCATTAGGCAAGCAACCCATTTATTTTAGGAACGCGCTGAGCGTCCCCCGGGGGATAAAACATCCCGATCAACCGGGCCGGCAGCCGTCCGATCGGGCGGACGTGCGCCGCACGATGGCCTCCAAGGAAACGCTTCCCCGCTTTTGCTACGAGGAGCAAAAAGGCGAGCCATCGAAGCAAAAGCCGACAGGACGCGGATCGGGCAGGTCCCCGTGATCTCCGGGGGCGGCGAGGTAGGAGATCGACGCGGGCGGCCGGCGGCGGTCGACGCGGCGGCGCGGCGCGAAGCAGACGCGATGGCCCACCACGTCCGCAACAACGTGCTGTACCCTCCTCCTGGCCAACCTCACAGCATTCCCCCACCATCGTTGGTAGCTTCAAGCTCGGGGGCGATTCCGGCGAGCCGGCGAAGGAGGCGCAGTTCAAGCTTGTACGACGGCGGCCTGGGAGCATGGTTTGCTCCGCGCCCGAGTGAAGGGGTCAGAAATCCTCCAGACTTCTTCAATGAAGATCCGGACATTGAGGAACCACCACGTTCTGTGAGTTTTTTTTGCTCAAAAATTTTGTTCCTGCAAAAAAATTGCTCCCCAATTATGTGCAAAAAATTCCTCCTACAACTTGTTTGATCATTGGGAGCAAACCTTCTAAGATGGTAGCTGGAAATTGTGCCCAAAAACTGTGATGTTGCTATGAATTGCTCACAAAATCCAATTACAAGCTCAAATTAATACTTGATTTTGCTCCTGAAAAAAAAATGCTACTACAACTTGTTATGAGTATCAGTCTTGGTGCAATAAAAATGTGCCCAAATACTTGCTGTTGCTATGAATTGCTCCACTTGGTGTGGTTTTTGGGATGGTTTGCTTGTACAAGAAAAAATGCACTGCTCTTTATGATGCTTGTACAGAAAGTTTGCTCCCATTGTTTTGGATCAACTTGATGGTTCTGTGTGTCCAATTGGAGTGTTTGGTTCATGGTAGCATTTATGTAGCAATCTTAGATTGATCCACATATTTTTGTTAAACTTGCTACTTATTGGCATGGTGTTTTGCTCCAAAACTCAAACAAAGAAAATGTGTGTTCTGTAGCATCGGCAAAAAATGAAAATAAAATATCTTCTTATCTTTGTGGAGCAAATAACCATAAAAAAGAGAGCAAATAATGGTTAGAGTATATAAAAAAGGTTGAGAAAAAATTGCTACCATCTCTCAAATGAAAAAACATGTTATGTTCAGAGCAAGTGCATTTCTCCTTTTGTGGTTTGTGAGCAAATTAGATTGATCATATTTTGTTGTTTTTTGATTCAGGGATTTGTTGCCGACTCAATATTGGAAGGATTTGACCTTAACGCCACCCCTGGAGGAGAGGATCAGAACCACTATGATTGTCGGGACAGTACTCCGAATGGTTTCGTTGATGGGCCTCGTAGCGCGAATAGTGGTTCTGTTTCAAATGCTGTTGAGGAAGCTGGCGAAGAAATAACATCACAACCAGTGGAGCCATATGTTGGGATGATTTTTGATGATATCGAGGAAGCACAAAAAGTCTACAACGACTACGCGATGAAGTTGGGATTTGGCACGCGCATTGGAAACACGAAGTACAGCCAAGCGAGAAATGCTCCTCCGGATACTATTCTGAGCAGGGTGTTTGAGTGCGTGCACACAGGTAGACCGCAGTCTGAGAAGAAGAAGCCTGGTAGCAATGGTGGTAGCAAATTGCCAAATGAAGAAGACAATGACATGATCATTCACAGCGCGCAAAAGTCTCGAAGCAAGCAAGCATGTGAGCAAGTTCAAATGTCGGATACGAGGCAGCGAATGAAGGTCATTCAGCATGATTGTAAAGCGCACATGGTCGTTGGCGTGCGCAATGGAGCTTGGACTGTGACGGTTTTCCGAGCAGATCACACACACGCCTTGGTGAAGCAAGTGGGGCGGTGCAGGTCCTACCGTTCACACAGGAAGGTGCCGGAGGAGGACTATCAGTTCATACAAACCTTGCATAACCAAAACATAACCACAGCGCAACTGATGGGAGCTCTGGGCAGTGTGCACGGTGGAGACCCGAGATGTTTGGGTTATGTTAAGAGGGATGTTTCAAACATCCGAACAATGCTACGCAATGAGGTGACATTGAGAGACATGGAGTTGACATTGGAATATTTCAAGCAAAGGCAAGCTGAGAACATCAACTTCTTTTATGCTTCGCAGGTTTTGCTTCTTTACTCATTTCTGTTTGCTACTTTACTAAGTTATGGTTGCTACTTTAGTTAATTCTTCTTGCTACTTTACTTAATTCTGCTTGCTACGCAGGTTGATAAAGATGGTGCTGTGAGGGCCTTATTCTGGGTGGATGGTCGAACAAGGTCATTGTATCATAAGTACAAGGATTGTGTGTTTTTTGACACAACTTTCTGTACAAATAGATACAACATGCCTTTTGCTCCCATAGTCGGAATAAATAACCACTCACACACGATTGTGCTAGGCTGTGCTCTGTTAGCAGATGAGAAGATAGAAACGTTCAAGTGGGTGTTCGAGCAGTGGATGCTAGCAATGGATGGTGTCCATCCGGATAACATAATGACAGACCAAGATCAAGCAATGGCAGAAGCAATACGTCAGGTTTTCCCAAACTCGGTTCACAGGTGCTGTCTCTACCATATCCTGCATCTTGCGAGGAAGAAGTTGGGACCAAACTTGGCTGAAGGTAATCCTTTCAGTGATGCTTTCTATGGGTGCATATATGGAACGGACACAGTGAAGCAATTTGAGGACTGTTGGGAGCATATGGTCGCGGAGTTTGGCATGTCTGAAAACACTCATCTGCAAAACATGTGGAAGACTAGAACAACATGGGCCCCTGTTTATTTCAGGAAAAGATTCTTCCCATTCACGAGCACTACTGGAAGGTCTGAAGGACTGAATTCATACTTCAAAACGCTGATACGGCCAGGGGACTCGGTGTACAATTTTGTGCAACAGTATGAGCTTTGCCAAACATTGATGCTTGACCGGGAGGATAACGCCGGGTTTGCAATGGAGACAACGAGAAGATCACTTTGGGGAAGGTAAGCAAAGAAAAGTAGCATTTCTCTAAATAAAAACAGCACCCATTGTAGCACACCAAAAGAAAACAAAAAAAATGTAAGGTAGTGTGTAGCAACTAGTGCAAAAAAATGTCTCTGCCTGCTGTGTGTGTGTAGCATTCCAGAACAGTTAAAGTAGCAACCAAAACATACTATTGTAGCATTAAATTTAAACTAATGGTGCAAAAAACTTGTTTTGCAGTTATGCGATTGAGAAGCAAGGACAGGAATTCTACACAGCAGAAATCTTTGAAAGGTACCAGAAGCATGTTGCTGCATCAACAAAGTTCTATCCACTACGGGCAGAGGTAGATGGCTTTTGTTTTGATCTAGTTCCAAACCATGGGCTAGATGTGAGAACATACCGGGTTCAAGTTGACTTTGAGGAGGGACTATACTCATGCGGCTGCAACGGGTTTGAAATGTGTGGACTGATATGTCCACACATCATCAGGGTCATGGTCCACCTAAATGTCCAAAAAATCCCAGAAAGGTACTTGCTCTACAGATGGTCCTCGGTAGCAACAACACCAGCACCTGATCCTGGGGACAACGGCCTCAGATTTGGTGTCCCCCCAACCAATACACTGAAATACAACTCGCTATGCAGAAAAATGAATCAGCTTGCCTCTGATGCTTGTTTTGTGGATGAAGCTTATGAGGCTGTTTCAGGAATGGTGGGTGAGGCTAGCAAAAAGGTTGCTGCAATCTTGAGAGCAAAAAGAAATGTTGTTGAAGGAGGTCAAGAAGAGGATGCAGGATTGGATGAAGAGCAACAAAATGGACCACCACAAGATGAACCAACAACAATGGTTGGTGACTGCGGGCAATTTGCTACCGGCGAGCAAACTCTGAAAAATCCTAAACGGGTAAAACCCAAAGGACGTCCCACGATGAAAGAACAGAGGCGGAAGACTTTGGTTGAGCTACGCGATGAAGAAACTTTGAAGAGGCGCAAGCAAGCTAACGATGCCAAAGCGACAAACAAGACACCGGTGAAGAAACCCAAGCAACCTAGGAAGAAAAGAGCAATGAAGTGTGCATGGTGTCATGAGGAGGGACATGCGGTGAAAGATTGTGTTGCAAAACAGGTGGAGGATGAAAGAATTGCTGCTGGGGCTGAGCTAAGGCTGTAGCTGTTTTGTCATGATGTTTTTGTAAACATATTGCTACGATTAAGTTGTTAGGGTGGAGTTTTTACTTTTACATGGCATTGGTGCTATTGGTATGGAACGATTTAGAACATAGTTACCTTGCATTGGAGCAAATAATTATTCTGAGGATATCTTGTATTCTTGCGTTGGAGCAAATGTAAAAATGTGGTCAGCATTGGAGCCAAATATACAATTATTACCTTTTGTTTGTGTAAAAAATGTTGGTAGCAACTTTTTATTGCAATTGAAGCATTGAAAATCTGTTATTGAAGCAAATGAATTACTCTACGAGAGCAAAAACCTGTTCCTGTCCAGGGGTTTCAGAAAATCTCTGTATGATACAAATAAAAAGGTGTTCTGTAGCAACCAGATTTCACTATTGTAGCATTGGAAAATACCTATTGAAGCAAAGCTATACATCTAATGAAGCAAAAACATGGTCAACTCCAGAAAAAACAAAAAACACACAAAAAAGGGTGCCAGGAAATTACACAGATTTCATTTGATGTGAACTAGTGGATAAAAACCAAGCAGCTGAGAAAATACATTAATTCACATGGTTAAAAAAGTACACCGTCAACTCTTTGTCATTGATAGCCACAGTAATTTGTTCGACAAACTGACACAAACCGTGGATCAGTAGATACCACCGGGGATAAACAATACGGAAACACAAATAGAAAGGTTGTTTCATCCATCCAAGGCTACGACGAAACTAATTGAGGCAAAGGCGAATGTACATGTGGTGATTGTCACTCCAGACTACAGGAAACTACAAATGTCTACACCCCCCCTCGGAGGCTCCAAGGCAGCCTCCATGATGTCGACAATGTTGTCTTTGTTCTCTCTTTCCTCGATGAGCTTTGCTGCGACAGCCATGCGATATAACAGAATCTCCTCCTTGTTGAAAGGCAACATGGTTTTAGCATCAAAGTGCTCAATGAAGAGCATTGTGAAGAAGCCACAATCAAAGCTGTACAGAAAAGAGAAAAGAAAACAAATGATCATAGTTAGTAGCAAACTCGAAAAGCAATGTGCAATGAATGGTTACATGAAGGTAGCAATTTGTTCAAACTATTGTAGCAACCATAAACTTCTAAAAGAGCATATAAACTTAAGTATGGGAGCAATTCTGTCCCAAAAACAGAAACTGGTACAACTGCATCAAAAAAGGAGAAACAAAATCTTACAGAGTCTTCTGTTGTGGGTGTGCGGGTGTGGAAAGTGTGTAGCGGTCGATGTCTATGTGGTTTGACACTCAAGAAGCTTTGCAAAGTGCAGCAAAGTTAATGAACTGGAAAATAGCAAAAAAATTAGACATTAGTGTGATAGGCAAACAAGACAACAAAAATGTAATACTTGTAGACAGTTGTAACAACAAACCAGGTTGTTTGCTGCTTCCTCGAGAAAGCTCTTGTCCTTGTTGTTCAGGGAGTCAAACACGTGGAACTGGTCGTGGATCAAATTGACAGTGCAAACCATCCAGAGATTGTTTTTCACCACAGGGAAGTATAGCTAGAAATGCAAGCGGAACAAAAAAGAAAGCCAAATTATAAAATGTACAATCACTGGATATCTGAATGTAGCAATTATTTAAAACTATTGAAGCAAGCAAAAACTTCTAAAAGAGCATTAAAAACTAGGAATGGGAGCAATTCTGTCCAAAAACAGAAAGTTATACAATTGTCCACAAAAAAACTGGTTCATAAAAGAAATACCAATGTAATTACAACGTAGCGAAAAACAAAATGTAGAAACAGGGAAAGCATAGCTCACAAGGTCTTTCTTCATGATCTTGAACTTCGCATTTTGCATTTTGAACTCTCTCGCAAGTGCAGCAGGGTTGAACTTCGCTGGGGCAACTATGAGCTTTTGCTACTCAAGACAAAACAGAAAAGGAGCAAAATTTGAATTAGATCTTAGGACAAAACCGAGGCATGCATCTAAAAAGGTCTTAGGACAAAAAACTAACCGTTGAGTAGCAATTGAAAACATATCTTTTCAAAGCGGTTGAGCAACTTTCCTCTTCTCTTTTGGCATCCTTGTTGAAGCTCTCAGACCAAACACACATAACCTGAGTGTCTAGATACTTCCTCGGTCCTAGTGAATTGTGGAAACTCCTGTAGTCACAGTGAGAGCCCCCAATCGCAATGAAAGGAGGACTGTAAAAAGAAAAACAATAAAACCTAATCAGTCGTGTCCCGTTTTGCTACAATGACCAAAAGTAAAAAGCAAAAAAACGAGTAGCTAGTAGCAAAACAAAGAATGTCACGTAATTACAAAAACTGTGCTAAAAAATGCCAGAAAAAAATAGACTCACGGGTCATCTTTCCCCTTGTTTAAAGGCTTGAGATGGCGCGGATGGCGCACAAACTTGTCGTACAGTGCAACCGTATCTCCAGATGGCTTCTTCATCTTTTTCGCCACCGGAGCCTTGACATCATCTTTCATAGCCCTTTTGCGCCTAGTCCTCCTTTGAAAAGTTACCAAGCCAGTGCTGGCATCCTTCTTCTCTTCAGCACCTGAGCTGCCCCCAATGTCTAGGAAAACCAACAAAAAAAAAGCAAGTGGTTAAGGTAGCAACCATAAGTATCTAAAAGGAGCAAACAGACTGAGATAAAGTAGCAAGCAGAATTAAGTAAAGAAGCAACAGAAAATACCTAAAGTAGCAAATATAATTAACTAATGAAGCAAAACCATAACACTAAGAAAATCATTTTTTTAAAAGAAAACCAGCAGAAAGAACAGCGAGGCAAACCTGTATTGTCACCATGATCCGGTGTTGCAGCTTCCGGAATCTCCTCCAAATTTTCCGGTATGGCGGCGTCAAGGCAAGCTTTGGAAGCTACACAACAACAAAAGGTGAATCAGAAAAGAAAAACTTTGAAAAGGCTTGTTTTGGCGGGCAGTGCACACAAAAACCAAAGATGAAAAATGCAAAAATGTAACAAAATAGAGAAAAAAGGCAAGGAGAACATACACGATGGAGCAACCTTGTCTCCAACTATCGGAGCAGCAACATCATCGACCTTTTCCACAACATCGTTCTGGTCAGCGGCTTGGGAGGATTCATTGTCTTGGCTCCACACATTGAATTTCGGACAGTCATCCCAGTAGCCTGCTGGTATGTTGCGCCGAGGTGAGGGAGAAGCCGGCATAGGATCCGCAGCAACTCTAGGTGGGCTAAGGGCAGTGGGCATGGGTGGAATCACAGCAGCAGGGATGGCTGGGCTACCAGCAGCAGCCACTTTGTCTGGACTGCCAACAGCAGCAACTTCAACTGGACAACCAACATCAACTAGAACCGGACTACCATCAGCAAGTTTTCCTGGGCTACCAACAGCACCTCTAATCGGACTACTAACAGCATCCTGTTCCTCGCCATCAGCGTCCGTCTGAGAGGTCCCTACAACAACTGCTGGTTGCGGCACATCATTGCGCTCCGTAGCATTGGTTTGCTCATTCTCTGCTGCCCTTGCATTGCCTTCTCCACAAACAGTAGAATCACAGTCAGTAGGACTCACAGCAACAAGATCATCATCAATATCGGGATCATCGGACTCAGAATCAGCCTTGTCACCGTCCATATTGCCCTGCCCGTCAAGTCCTACCCCAGCGGCTGGAAACACAACACTCGGGTCATCGTCTTCCTTCAGGGCAGCTTCAACATCATTAAAAAGCAAAGCCAATTGCTTGGACTGCATTGATTTTAAGCCTACAGCGAGACTCTTGAGAGTTGCATCAACGTTTGAAGCGAAACTAACCCTGTGCTTGTCGTATATGTTCTTGAAACGAGATGGAACCTGAGATGAAGAAGAAACATGGATTACATTCAAAAAAGAAGCAAAAAAACAGCAAAAACTGAGCAGCTACATTGACAGAACAAAACAAAATAACTAATGGAGCAAAGTAAAATTAATATAGTAGCAGTCATGTAAAAACAACTAAAAAACAGAAAAAGTACGCACGATATAAAAACAATGGAACAAAATAAAATAACTAAGAAAGCATTGCTTAAACACTAATGGAGCAAAGTGAAATAAGTAAAGTAGCAAAATGGGGAAAAAAGCCACCTTGATACACAAGAAGAAACAAAAAAAATGCTATATGAACAAACAAAATGACCTACAAAAAACAACACATAGACAACTATACAAACCTCAATTTGCTCGATGGTGGGGAAAACCAGCCATTCATTAAGTGATGCAGACGGATTTACATCAATTTCTTCGGGCAATGAACTGTCCAAGGGAGGCGCATACACGGTTCTGGATAACGGGAGGAACTGCACAACCAAAAAACAAATCAACGTTGAGATCAAACAAAAACAAAATTGTTACGTGGCAGCGGGACACAAAACAACGAATAAGCAAAAAAGAAAACAACAAATGGGAGTCTACTTACAGGACGCCTCCCAAAGACGGTCTTGTTCAGCAATATTTTGTTGTCGCGGTCGATCTTGACTATGAAGCTGAAATCTTCACTTGTCACAAAGCAAACCCTAGGAATCCCATTGTTTATGAAGTGCTCATTCTTCGGGATTTGCAAGTGGTCCATGTAAACCAGCTGCATATGGAAAAAAACACACAAAAGAATCAACCTGCAGCTGTAAAAAAGTGCAACTAAAAACAGAAACAAAAATTCACGCGAAAAATAAACATTTGGAGCAACAGAACATAACTAAAGAAACAATAATATAAAACTAAAAGAGCAACACAAACCATGTAAAGTAGCAAATAACTTACAGCTAGAACATAAAAAAAATAAACTAGTACACATAACACTAAACTGTGGAGCAACAAAGAAAAACTAAAGCAACAAAAATTTAAATCTAATGGAGCAAACAAAAAAAAGAAAAGTAGCAAGCTATACTGAAAAAAGAAAAGCCTTAAAAATATAACATAAATAACAGAAAATAAAACAAAAGGAGCAACAGAAACTAACTAAGGCAACAATAAAATAAAACTAATGGAGCAAACAACATTAAGTAAAGTAGCAATATGCAACGTAAAAAATTAAAAAACTTACAGCAAGAACAGGCAATGGGCCAGACATCCAGAATTCAAACATGTTCTTCACCTTCGTCTTCTTCTTCGAAGGGCCGGGTGCTTCCTCGGAATCAACCTTCTGCTTGCCCTTACGAATGTTAACGCCATCGAGCTCGAGGGGTTGCTCCTTCTTCTTCTGAATTTTTTCAATGTAAAACATCAGAAGCTCCAAGATGTGCTCCTCCCAATCATACTCGTGCGTCCTCTTTGGTTCAATCATGGACCCTATGTACTCTAAGCACATCATGTTGTTGGTGGAAGGGTTCAGAACAGTAGCAAAGCATAAGAGGTCCCATGTCCTGATAATGGAATCCTCTTCACCATCGTCAAGCTCCTTCAACATCTTCGCTGCATTCTCTATGGGAAGCCTCCCCAACGAGCCTTTGTAAGCCTCTCTGATGTCTGAATGAACACTCTTGGTGAGCAACTCAACAGGTTTTGATCCTGATCGTAGACCAAACACCTTCTTTATAATATCCCTTGTGAAAACTATCCGTTTAGATCCAAAATGAAACTCACGGAGCTCAACCACGGTGTTCACAGCAACAAAATCAATCAGCTCGTTGGGGACATTGAAAGGAGAAATATTGAGAAGTGAGGCAAAAGCGCTATGCTGCTCAATAATTTCTCGCTTCCGCGGCGAGAGATCATTTGCACACTTCAGCAAACGCTTGGCAGCGAAACGGTCCTTGCTGACCCAATACTGCCCCTGATCAGCAAAAAAATAGCAAAACAGTGAACAAAAAAAGGAAACAAAAGTAGCACACAATATGTACAACAGAAGCAAAAAAGAATGCAGTAATAGAACAAACCTCCATTGAGCTGCTGATTACAAACTGCAAGCAGATACTCTAGGAGGCCGAGTGAGTACACCAAAAAAGCTGCAAAAAAGAATAGATGAAGTTCAAAAAAATACAACTACTTGCATGTACGGTTCGAACTTAAAAGGAACAGGAAATTGCTACAAACACGGATGTGTGGACACGGGGAGTCGAATGTGGTTGAGCAACTAAAAATATGCTAAAAAGGTCTAAAAACTGCTAAAATAATTTGCAAATTGCTCAAAAAATACAACTAACAATTATGCACAAACAGGAAATAAGCACATGGAAGGTGGAGTACAGTGGAGCATTTTTTATCCAAACAATTGCTACTGAAGAAGTTGCGGACTAAACTATTGAAGCAAAATTGGGAGCAACATCTGCTCAGAACCAAAATCCTGGAGCAACAGGGCAGGGGGGTCGCCTGAGACAGCAATTTCGCGCGGCAGGGGAGCGCCGGAGACCTCGCACACCTGCGACGGCGACGCCGCTCGAATCCGCTGCGAAACCCTAGCTACCGGCGTTGATGCGAAATAAGGGGAAATTGGCCACGTCGGGGTGGCGCCTGAGAGCAGGGTAGGGCTCGGTCAAGGGGGCGCCGTAGTGCGCAAGGACACGCGACCGCTCCGCCGCCCGCCGGCGCTCACGACTGCTACTTAACTACGAGATGACGCCGGAGATGATAGAGGGAGGCCGAGCCGGAGAGGAGGAGGGAGGCGCAAGGAATAATACCTCAGGGGATAGCCGGAGAGGAGGAGGAGGAGGAGGGCGACCGCGTCGACGGCGTCGCCTCTCGTCGCCGCCCGCGAATCCTACCGTTGCCGCCCGCGTCGCTCACCTCGCCTTCGTCGCCGCCGCGCGAGAGGAAACGTAACGGTAAGCGCAGAAATGGTAAACACCGAAGGAGCAAAACGGGGTGTTGTCCTAATCCACGCGAAACCGGCGGGGTCGTGCGCCTAATCCAACCGCCCACGACGCTCGCATCGAACGGACACCGACCCGGGGGACGGAACGAAACGTTCCCCCGGGTGATTCACAGCATTTTCCTTTATTTTATGTGTGATGTTGTACCTGTAAGGTCGTAGTTGGATAGTTCTCTGATCTCTAGCAACATTTGAATGTGTTGAATATGCTAAAACAATGTACTGTTCACATGCTTTCACGTCTTTACAATCCACAACCTTTTTTTTTAGACAAATAACCCATTCTCAATAACTGGACAATACATAAACATGGATAAAACCCTCCTTATGATCTTTAGCTTATATACAAGAAAAAAATGATACTCCAATTCTGACCTTTACTCCTCAAATATCCGAATTCAAGATGCTGCCATTTGTGAAACAGAAAAAGTTGCAGGTTCCATTAATATGCAGAAAAGGAGAACACCTGGAGAAAAACTAACCCATAACATACAACTTTGGTCTGCTATACTTTATTATTCAGAGCCGATAACAAACATCAATGTAATCTGAATACATAGTTGGCTTCTTAAATGGTCATATTACGCAATGGTCAATTGTATGCATATTAACGTATCAATATTTGATGAGATAAGTGTACTTTATGGAACAAGAAAATTACGCTCTATTCATATATATATCGCAGAATATTTAGACCTTTTTAGCTCAAATACTTAAAAACTGGTACACGTGCACCTTACAATTACAATATTGCACTAAACCCAATCAAATAGGGCATAGAAATACCAGTGCTACAATATGAATACACACAAATTCCTAAGCCATCAGGTCAAAAAATGTATACATTCAAATCCTAAGCAAAAAATAAAACCTTTAACATGAAAGTGTGCATCAAGGTTTCTCCCCAACTTAACCAAGTGAAATCGGATATTACTGAATGCATATGGAATGGAGATGGGGTACTTAATTGGGTAAAACGTGATGAGAACTAATTTCATCGAAAGCATCATTTTCCCAACATTCGGTGCCAACGAGAAGATAGTAGCAGAATAACAGAAAGGCCTTTTGTTTTTGCGGTAGATCAGTTATCAAGCACTGCCTAAGCATATTTACAGTTCATGTTGTGTCATTCAGATCCATCAAGCTCCCACTGTTTAACCTGGTCTAGCTGCAGATAAGAACTTCTCTTCTAGTACCATCGGTCAATGAGGCAGGCTAGCTATGCCTAACCTATCAGGCAACTTGCAAAATAATGCGAACTGATCACTTTAGGTGCATCGTATCTCACTCACCCAGCTAGCATATAATTAATGATAAACTTCTCCCACTTGATGAGCATGCCTCCATGCACACACAATCCAAAAGACAGCGAGCTAGCTAGAACCTGACGGAACAATTGTGTCAATGAATCGATGCAATACGAAAATACTTACAGTAGGAAGGTCTATAAGGAGTTTCCACATTAGGCTAGTTAATTAAGCTCTATGTACCTCCCACGGACTTACCAAACCACAATAGAAACATAGAGTTAACTGGAGTTTTAGCTGCTACAATCTAATAGAAACGAACATAGAACAAATCTACTAAAATAAATAAAACATGCCTAAGAGCCTAGGATAGCAAAAGCATGCCATGTCTACACATGCTTTTTGGGTTATCAAGAGGAGAGGTAAGAAATTATTAATCTTACCTCCCATATTGCCACTGAAATCTAGCAGAACAGGTTGTAGAAGTAAATATGCTTACAGTTAGCTCAGCTGCACTAAAAAACTATTACAATAATTTGAGCACCGAAAAGCCCCTCAAAATTCAGAATCCCCACCAAAAAAACAGCATTCTTCTATAGGTAATGTGACAACTTTGGGCGAGAAGAAATTCCCAGCCCAATATAATACACTATGATCTGTCAAAAAGGAGCAAACTTCATGTATCTTTATTCATTTATTTGCCTCTTTAAATAATAGTCAGTTAAATTCATTTTGACAGTGGAATCAACTAAGAACTGTTTTAGTACAACGGGGAAATTTAGATATGATGATCAGGCTGAATGTATGTATAAAAGCAATATCACAAAGAAAGACTGAGGCTGAATGTATGTATAAAAGCAATATCGTAAAGAATGACTCATAGAAAAAGTTTAAGAACTTGTTAAAATAAATATGATAAATAGCATCAATGATCATAATGCAGAGGCAATAATTTTCATACTGAAACATTAGATATATATAAAGGAGCAGAGAGGGAAACAGAGAATTCCTGATTGGTAACCGGTGAGGATTAAAGAAGGCTATCTCATGGTGCTATATGTTGCTTGATGTCAATCTTTTTAGACAACAAAACACAAATTAAGAAGCATCAATGTGACATGAAAACAATGTGTCAAGAACTATTATATGTTTGAGAGAAATTATTTCTTGAGTCAAATCAAGTATTATAAAGCTTGGACAAATGGGTAGCTATAAGCTTGATTAAATCTCTGTGTAACTAATCGATTGATGCCGCATTGTGTCCCACACTTTCATAAAGATACACAATAAGAGGTAGGGCATTTTGCACTTAGTCATTTTCATTTTCACAAACACCTTCGGTGCACACCTGCAACCTCCCAATAGGGGAGCAAAATAGCGTTGCACATCAACGGTGGAATTAGGAAAAGATGTTCAAGGAGGGAGTGGGGAGTGACGAATGTTATACCTGGGGACGGTGCGACAACACCCGGGCACGCTGATGGGGCATCCGGACGGCGAATCCAAAGTGGCGCTCCTTGGGGGTGAGGCAGGAGCAGAAGGTGTTGGGGAAGTGGGGTTGCAACCGCGGGCCGCCGTGGGCGACGAATAGGAGGGGGTGATATAGGCTGCTGCCGCTTCCACGCTCGTGCTCCTCCTTGCCAGCATCTGCACCAGCTCGGCGCGGCGCTTCCGCGAGCATCCGGGGCGGCGCTTCCGGGTTCCGGTGCGACGGTTGCGTGGGCTGGTGATGCCTGACTCCCTCTTCTCTCTTCTTTGTTCGATCTGGAACCACCGCCGGAGATAAGAGTGGGACGGGAGAGAATTTAGAAAGGGCAGTGTTCAGGAATACGCAACAAGTCAAAGCAGGGCAGCAAAATATGACAAAAATTGACCCAGCACGACGGCGCCAGCTTGCTACCGCGGATAGGCTCAGAGTCGTCGCTAGGGGGTCGCACTGGGCGCCGGGGATGACGCGCTCTGCCGCTGGCTTTACAACACCTTCCAGTGCCACATCCCTGTGCGCCCGCCGTTGGCCCTGGTCGCAGATGCGGGTGGTGGTGCGAGGACGCCGTGGTGGTGGTGGAGGTCAGCGAGAGGAGGCGACACATCAGTCACGTGGAAATCCGAGAGCGCGGCTAGCGGCGGCCGCGGAGCGAGAGGAACCCTAGCTTCGCCGCGAAGCGTGCTGGGACGTAATAGCTTGCTTCGTGGAAAATTAATCGAGCGCTTTTCTTCCCTCGCCCAGAGCAACGAGACAAAAAAAAAGCCAGCCTAAGGGCACCACGTGGATAGCGCGGGATGGCGCCCAGCTCCTCCGCTCTTGCTTGTTCTTCGATGTGTAAGGGATCATTCGTTCGCTAATGGAGAATAAGACCCCTGCTCTTATGATCAAGATTGACATTTCTAAAGCTTTCGATTCAGTGTGCTGGGAATTCCTAATCTGCCTGCTGCATCACCGGGGTTTCAGCGCGAAGTGGATCAACTGGTTGGTTCATTTGCTTGCCTCTAGCTCCACGAGGATCATGGTAAATTCATTGCTCTCCGAGCCTATTTTCCATCGGAGAGGGCTGCGCCAGGGGGAACCCTTGTCCCCGCTCCTGTTTGTTATTGTGATGGACTACCTTGCAAAGCTGTTTGACGCTGCAGAGATCAACTATGTTCTGGGCAATCTTGGCAGGCAACACTTAAGGTTCAGAGCCTCTCTATATGCCGACGATGTCATGATTTTTTAAAGCCTTCTATTGAGGATCTCAGGGGTACGATGGAAATTATTTACCTCTTTGGTAGCCTCTGGCCTCAAGCCAAAAAAATTCAAGAGCAACATCTTTACCATCAGCTGTAGTTCAGAAGATCTAAACTTTTCTCTCTCTGAAGCTTATTGCCAACCTGCGCAGCTTCCCTGCACTTATCTTGGTCTGCCACTTTCCGATAAGCGGCTCAAGAGAGTTGATTTCCAACGCATCATCGACAAATTCATGAAGTGTTTGGCCTGTTGGAAAGCTAAGTGGATTACCTTCGCTCGAAGGCTGACTCTGGTTTCAACTGTCCTCTCAGTCCTTCCGGCGTACCAGATGATTGCGATCTTCCATCCCAAATGGTTGCTTGATAAGTTGAGAAGGGCCTTATTTTGGGCTACCTCTGACATTGTTAATGGTGGAAAATGCCTCGTCAATTGGTCCGTTGTCTGCATGCCTAAGAGGTTTGGGGGGCTGGGAATCCCTAACCTCATCCTTCATGGCATTACACTTAGGATGCGCTGGATGTGGCAGAGCCCTGGCTCAGCCTTCCTCTGCCTGTAGACGAGGAGGTGCGTTTGGCATATCGTGACTCTACTTCTATTACTATCCACAATGGTCTGTCTACTAGCTTCTGGAAGTCGCACCGGATAAATGGGATTCCGCTTTGTCAGCAATTCTCTAACTTGTTTAAGCATTCTAGGAGCAAAAACTGTTCGGTGAGAGATGTCTCTAGCAGAGGGTGGATTGCTTCCATCAAGCAGAACCCAAGCCTCCCCACGCTCCTCGAGTATCTCCAGATGTGGCAGCTGCTGGATCAGAGAGAACACATTACTTTTGATGGCCAGCCGAATGCGGTATTCTAGAAGTGGACTCCTAATGGCATTTATTCGGCGCGCTCTGCCTATCTTTTCTTGTTCAGTGCTATTGTTCCTTCGGAGATGCTGGCAAACATCTGTCCCATTCAGACTAGCCACAGTGGTGGTATCATAGCTGGTATCATGCAACTTGGCCCCACAAAAAAGCTGACGTGGCAGCTAATTAATGAAGAAAGAGAGTGTGGTGGTATCTACCTATGTTACGGTATCATAGCATATAAAACTAGATATTTTAATAACAACTAAATCTTGTCCACATATTTATATTGGGATTCTACAAAACAATAAATACTATGTGGCTATGATACTACTACATGATACTATGCATTATAGGGGTAGTATCATACACTAGTATCATATGCATGATACTAATATATGATACTCCCCACTATGGCTAGTCTCAAGCCATCCCAAAGTGCAAGCTTCACGCCTGGATCATTCTCCGGGACAGGGCTTGGACGGCGGACAACTTGGCAAAGAGAGGGCTGCCGCACTACCCTATTTGCAGTCTTTGCTCTTCGGAGCAGGAGTCTGCTCACCACCTTTTTTCTTCTTGCCCCTACTCGGCTATGGTTTGGTCTCAGCTGCACCGTACAAACATCCAAGTGGATTTGACCATGAGCAATCTGGGCAGCTGATACGTCACAAACGTATCCATAATTTCTGATGTTTCATGTTGTTTTTATGTTATTTTCTACATGTTTGCTACACACTTTATGCCATTTTTATCGATTTTATGGGACTAACCTATTGACAAGATGTCACAGAGCCAGTTCATGTTTTCTGCTGTTTTTAGTTTCAGAAAAGTTGTTCTGTAAATATTCTCGGAAATTGGACGATTTAAAAACCAGGGGTCTTAGAAATATGTCGCGCACACGAAGTTCGGAGGAGACCCGGAGGGGGGCCACAGAGGCCACACACCATACTGCGGCGCACCCCCTTGGTCGTGCCCGGGGTGGTGTCGGCCCCATGGACGCCCACCGACGTTGCCCTTTCACCTATTTATACCCCTCGGGAGGTTAACCCTAAATAGAGAAGCATTTTCCACTAAAAACACCAGAGGCTGCCGTCATCGTCAACCCTAGTTCGGGAGGGTTCTGGAGCTCTCCCCAGCACCCTGTCGGGAGGGGAAATCATCACCGGAAGGCTCTACACCACCATACCCGCCTTCGGAATGATGTGTGAGTAGTTTATCCTTGGACTACGGGTCCATAGGAGTAGCTAGATGGTTGTTCTCTCCTCTTTATGCCTCATGTTTAGATCTTGTGAGCTGCCCTACATGATTAAGACTTATTGTAATGCTACATTCTATGTTTGCTGGGATCCGATGAATATTGAATTATATGTCTCGTGATTATCAATCTATCATGTTCTTTTCATGTGTATGTTATTTATGATCTTGCATGCTCTCCGTTGTTAGTAGATACTCTGATCAAGTAGATGCTAGTGACTCCAAGAGGGAGTACTTATGCTAGATATTGGGTTCATGTCTCGCTTGCATTTATGCTCGAGTGACAGAAACATGAAGAATATGGGATGTGTTGTTGCCATTAGGGACAAAACAACGATGTTTACATTGTTTACATTACACACTTTGCTTAATGTGATTATCTGTTCCTTGCAACTTAATACCCATGGATTGCTCGTATGACATTCTAAGGGTGGATTATTAGTCATAGATACAGTTGGATAATGGTCTATGAGTCTTGTTGTAATGCCCGCATGAATCACATAGTAATCATCATGTCATGCATGTTTCAATATCTATAAATTGCCCAGCTGTAATTTATTCACCACACATGTTATCTATCTTTTATGGAGAGACACCACTACTGAACTCTGGACCCCGGTCCATTTCCTCATACTGATAATACAACCACTGCAATTACTGTTTTCATATTGTTCCTACTGTTTTCACACTGCTACTATTGTTTTCACATTGTTTCTCTACTGTTTTCCACACCATGCGTTTAACCTATTTGTTTTCAGCAAAACCAGTGAGATTGACAACCTCACTGCTGCGTCGGGGCAAAGTGAATTGATTGTGTTGTGTAGGTTCCACGTTGCTGCTGAACCGGTAGTGCGTCCTGCCAACATCATCTGCATCAACCTTCAGAAGTTGCTTCTTTCTCCTACTGGTCGATTCAACCTTGGTTTCTTTCTGAGGAAAAACTTGTCGTTGCACTCTTCATAACCATTCTCTTGGGTGTACCAACGTCAGCCATCAACAGCTTATAGGGCTGGTGGGTTAACACCATGGAATCTATCCCTCATCGGCTAAGACAGAGATGGTGCTCTATTGCTTTGCTCACTTGGTGGATACTCTGGAAGGAAAGGAACAACCGCATCTTCAATAATAAAAAGCGCCAGGCAGTGGTGTTAGTCTATGAGATTCTAGACGAGCTCAGATTGTGGCGGACCGCCGGTGTCCTGTCCATGTCGTGGCCTCCTGGAGATTAGCAAGTGCGGTGACCTGTTTTTTCATAGTCATGTATAGTTATTTCCTTCACTATTTGGACCTTTCTTCCTCCTTTTCTAGTCTTAAAAATCTGTAACTTCATCCATGTACTTTCTCCCGGCTTCTTGTCCGTCCCCTTACTTAATGAATCGAAGCAGCAGCTTGCTACCTCCTTCAAAACAATATTTGTCCCCTCTCGTCTCGTGACCGCTACCACTTAAAAGCTCCCAGGTCTTCGAGTCTAGCCTGGTAGTCAGCCCCGATATAACAGGCGTGACAGAGCCTTGGCTAGGAGTTCGGCCACCTCGAGGTTAATGGATGTGGTGCACCGTCCACGAGTGATCTGGTGCCCTCTGGCATTTGCGGTCTCTTTCGTGAGTGCGCGGTCTCCTTCGTGAGTGCTTTGATTGGCTGAATGGAAACCGTCTGGTTGCTTGTCAGTTTTTTTTTAAATAAACACACACTATATATATAAGCATTCAAGCCGCCTCATTAAAAACCTTCCAGTCCCATTAGGTACCCTGATAAGGAAAATAGTGCGTCTGAAACTTGGAGCCTCCAAATTATCCAGTAGTTACATCAAGGACTAAGGAATTGATTAACCAACACGGGTGACGAAGATATGGATTATGGACCCTGCGGATAAGGACACCCCATCTCGGGCCCAAGGCTAAGGCCCAAGAAGAGGCGCCCTTGGAATACTCCAGAAGGCCCAAGTGAAGCCCACCCGCACTAACTTGCGGGTTAAGCTAGGAAATATGTAACCGACCTAGTTAGAGTTTGAGTCCTCTCCGGGTTGGACTCGAGACCTGGCCATCTATATAAGGCCAGGAGAGCCCCCAGGAGAGGACCAAGCAATACCGCACGACCCCAAAGCCTTGAATTCGAGATCCTACTCTCGATTCGAGCACCACCATTGTAACCGATCTAATCTTCAATACAGATCGACAAGAGGCAGGAGTAAGGGTTTTACCTCTACGAGGGCCTCGAACCTGGGTAAATCTCGCCCCGTGTCTAGCCGACGATTCCACCAGCGCTCATGGGTTCTCCTAATCGAAACCCGATAGGTTCACCGAAGGGATTTGTTGAGTTAGGGATTCGACAATTGGCGCCGTCTGTGGGAACGGCGGGCGCTGGATCACCGACATCTTCGGCTTCATCGACAACCAACTCCCGTTGGAAACCATCGACTACGGCTCCGAACAATCCTATACGGATCGGATCCGTCGTGGTCACACCGCACTCGCCGGAATCGCGCCCGGTATTCGAAGATCTGGAGAGGAGCGTCACCTTGACGTTCGGAAGCCTCAAGTTCGTGACAGACAGGGACGGGATCCTCCACTTCTCGGATGAATCTGAATCTGAATCAGGAGCCGTCGACTCGCGCTTCCCTTTGGAGAAAAGTGGCGAATCCATCCGCTTCAACGCAAACGACTACCACACCCTCTCGACAGAGGAACCATCTCGGGTACGGAAAGCTTCCCGATCTACGCCTAGGACGCACGGGCCACGACTAGCCCAAGTCTGCATGGCAGGATCGGAACAGCCTCCGGAGACCGAACTTAGCGCGAACGAGCGCAACATAATTGGTGTCTCGCGGGAGGCCTGGAACCGAGCCAAGGAGGCTATGCGAGCGAGTCAGCCACCCGCAGCAGGAGCACCACATGAAGATCTAACTGCCTACCACTACCATCTAGTGAGAGCAACATCGACCATCAAAAACGCCCGAGCAGATCTGGCCCGTCGCAGAAGAGAGGCGGACGAATCAAGCCTACGACGAGCCGAACTGTCCCTCGCACCCTCGGTCAGTACCCGACCAGCGAGGAAGGGACACGCGTCATCATCCAGGAACTACGAGCCTTTAGCCGGAACCAACCGGTCATCCACACCCTCCTTCATGAGAGTCGACGACGACGGCAACGTCTACCCGCAAACCCCTGGCGCCGCAGTTCTAGCCGCAGCAACTTACATGCAGATGAACCAACCGACGGAAAGTGATCCTCGGGCGGAGTAGTACAAGCAGATACGTAAAGGACTAGGTCTGGCAGCCGCAAGGCTCGCCTCTCACGACCGCAAGAAAGCTGAAGAGCAGCAGGAGAAGGAGAAACGGGAGAAGGAGAAAGAAAAGGAAACACCCCGCAGGCACAGAAGCTCTTCACCAAGGAAGGATAGGTCACCGCGCCGTGGTCGAGGAAAAGAGGCCAGACGACGAGGCGACAGTCGAAGCAGCAGTGAAGATAGCCCGAGAGACAAAAGCTCGCGGCATCACAGCAGCCGTTCGAGAAAACGAAGCAAGGAACCAAGGAAAGATGCAGACCGCGACCAGCCAGAATACGACGCGCGATCGGATCTCGCTCAAAAAAGGGTGGATAAGGCAAGGGCTTCGCGATATCGCGAGCGCTCTTCGTCCGGCTCCTCGGATGACGAAACCTGCGGAGCACTCTGTTTTGCCTGCAGCATCCGCGAGGCCCCTCTACCCAAAATATTCAAGCTCAGTACGGAAGTGACGAAATACGACGGCTCACTCGAGCCCTCTCAATGGCTAAGCGACTACCTCACGGCAATAAAATGCCAACGTGAGAACAAGAATACGGCTATGCAATACCTCAATTTGCATCTCACCGGCGCGGCCCGCAGTTGGCTGGAAAGGAGACCAAAATCTTGCTACGCATCGTGGGATGACTTGCACCGTGACTTTTGCAAGAATTTCCAGTCGACCTACAAGAGGCCAGCCACCATTGAAGAACTGCGAGCATGCAAGCAGAAAAGCGGCGAATCCACACGCGAGTACATCCAGCGATGGACTACGCTCAGAAATATCGCAGGAACTATCTCAGAAGAAGTAGCGATTGAAGCCTTCGCGAAAGGCGCCCGAAGAACAACTTTCAGAGAGGAACTAGGCAGGGCTGCAGCCAAGACTATTGGGGAGCTGATGATCATAGCCGAAAAGTGGGCTAACGGAGAAGATGCGGTGCGCAATGAGAGAGCATCATCACCCGCACACGAAGACGACCGTCATGGCCGAAGGAAGAGAAGAAAATACTACGACCATGAGGATAGAGAGGAATTGGTCGCCGCGGAATTTACGCGGAGTCGCGATTCCGGTCGCCGTGGAAATCGCGAGTGGAGGCCAAAGGTTGAAGAAAAATCCCCCGAGGAAGACCTCGATGCATACTGCTCGCTACATCTATTCACAGATAAGCGCACGGGTAAAACTAAGGCAACACACCTTCTTAAGGATTGCCGAAAGTTTCTTGAAATCTCGGATGCACTCGCGAGGAAAAGATCCGCCTCCACTCAAAATTACCCACCGCTTCCAGGAGGAGGATGTAACATCCCAAGTATGAAAACAACCCTAGAATGTTTGCTTTTTGTTAAATTATGTTTTGCATCATATCATCATAATCATTGCAATTGTTTTTCTGTTGTTTTCCATTTGAATTTCAAACCAATTTTCAATTTTTTGTTTCATACTTGTTCTGTTACATTTTCCAAATAGAAATATTCAAATAAAACATCCATTTGTTTCCAATAAAATAGAAAGCTCAAACTATTAAATTGTTCCCTTTAATTATTCATTTAATATCAAAATTCAATCAAATTCAAATAAAATACAAACAGCAACCATTTTGAAATTTTTGAAAAACAGAAAGTTGCACACCTGTTCTTTCACAATAACTAAACTATAAACATTATACCCTAATTTTTCTAACCCTAAAACTACCTCTTTTCTTCCTATTCTTTTTCTGCAAAAAAAAAGAAACAGAATCAAAAAATAAAAAATAAAAGAAAACGCAGAGAGGGGCAGGCCAGCCAAGTGGGCTGCGCCCACCAGCCAGGCCCGACCCACGGCCTGCTACCCCCTATCTCTTTCCCCTACCTCCGTACGGAGACAGAGAGCGGAGGGGGGCTCCCCCACCGAGCAGGGAGCTCACCTGCTCCCTCCCCCCTATAACTACTCTCCCAGGCCGTGCCCTAGGGCTAGCCCTCTCCCTCCTTCCTTCTCCTCGCTGCCGCCGCTTTCTTCTCCTCTCTTTCTCTCCCTCGCCGCTCTGGTTCTTCTCTCTGCATGCCACCGCACCACCACCGTACTGAAACTCCGGCGATCGCCGCGCCCACGATGCTTCTCCGCGCGGGCTGAGCATGGGGATCGAGCCCCCGTACTGCCGCCGTCATCCTCGCTTCCTCGACCACGCCTGGAAGCTCCCGGATTGTCGCCGCCGTCCGTGCCTCTGTCGCCGCCGTCGTCCACCCCGAGCCTCTGCTACGTCTTCAGAGAGGGTGAGCTTCTCCTCTGTCTCCTTCCCCTCTCCCTCCTCTCTGCAAGGACACACACGCACACGGCGCCCTGCACCTGTCCACGGACACGCAGCACCACGAGCAACAGCAGCTCGCTGCCGGCGACCAACGACCCCTCGATGGATTTGAGTTAACTGAAATTTTTCTTCAGTTTCAGTCACACTGTCGAAACTGAACCTTATACTTGCGCGCGCCTCCTATCTGACAAAAACGTTTCGCCACCGCAGTGGCAACAGCACAGCGCACCAGCACGCGAGGGCGTGGGTTTGATTCCCAGCTCGCGGGATTAAATCCCCAAATTTTTGCCTTTGCCACGCAAGTGCGCAGGCCCACCTGCCAGTGGCAGTAATGGCCACGTAGGCCCACACCCGCGGCCACGCAGCGCACAGCTGGGCACTGGCCCACTGCCAGTGACCCAGGGGTGGCTTTGGGCGCGTAAGAAAAGTCCCAGGGACCTATTCTGGAATTTAATTTCGCAGCTAGGCCCCTGGACCAAACTGTATGCTTTTTAAAATTGCAGATTAGCCCACACATTTCAAATATGAATAACTTTGGCATAACAACTCCAAATAAAATAAATAAATATGTTTTCCAACCCAAATTTAATTCTCTACCTGTTTAACTCATTTGTTCACTGTTTTGAACATTTCAAATTGTTTTCAAATTCAAATTCAAACAACTCATTTTAAATTTGGTTAAATTCCTAACTAATTCAAATTTAATTTAAATGGCCCATATAAAATATGTTTTCCATGATAAATTGAACCACCTTTCCAAATATAAACTTTGTTTCATGTTTTGAATAATTAAAATTGGTTAAATAATTTAAACCTTGTTTAAATCATTTAAAATTGCTAAATTCATAACTTGGTCAAATTAAATTCTTTTGGGACATATAAAATATGTTTTCAAACCAGAAAAATGTAATCTTTTCAAATATGAATTTTATTTGATGTTTTGAACAAATAAAATTTAATTAATATTAATACTTGATTTAAATTCATTTAAATCTTGTTTACACTTGTTTAATTCATAAGTAATTCATTTTAATTCCTTTCTCAACAAATGAAACATGTATTCCACCTAAAATTTTGTGTTCTTTCCAAATATGAACTTTGTTATCTAATTTGAACAATTAAAATTGGTGAAAACAACAAATGCTTGTGTAACTCATTTAAGAAGCCAAATTTCATAACTTAATAAATAAAATTCCAAACTTGGTAAACAACATATCAAATTGAAGCTATTGTTGTTTCCTTTTTGTTTTCATCATCCATGCATAATTCTAATCTACTTTCACATGATGGTTACTTGTAGATCATTTAATTCAACCTTAATTCATGGGCTTTCCATATGCAATCTAAATTGCATATGAGCCCATTTAATTATGTTACCATGTCAATTAGTTTATCTTTGATGCACCAATTAAGTTGTCATGCATCATCCCATGTTTGTGCATTATGCCATGTTATTGATTGTTCGTCTCTCTTCGTTGTTTGTTTGCTTCTTCTCGAATAGACGACGACGTTGAGACAGACGAGGTTTACGACACTACTTCTGAGGAGTTAGCTCAGTAGCAGGCTACTGAGTTTGCAGGCAAGTATTCACTCACATGAACCATGGTGTCCTTTCCACACTGGATACCGATACTTTCCGTTGTCTATTCTGCTAGCCATATGAATCGTTGCTTGTGTCCCGATCCTATCACATGTTATTCTATAACCCTGATATTGCCTCACCTCCACACCTATAACCCCGTTGCTTGTTGCCTGTGTCTTACTAGCATGCTTAGGGTTGCTTGTGCTCGAGTCTGATGTCCGTTACTTCTTTTACCATATTTTATTATGTTATGTGGGCTCGAAGTTTAAACAACAATCTGTTAATGCTATGGGTAATAATAATTTGATGATAAGGCACCGGCAGGAGGCCCGGCGTGGTTTTGAGGCCTGCTAGTGTCGACCCTAATTAGGAAAAGGGTCTTGTCTACTGATCCATGATGAGCGCACTAACCGCATGTGGGAAGCGTTTATGGGCTCCCCCCTCAATTTGATTCGATTCGCATCTCGTCCAAATCGCCTCATAGTTCGGGTTTTCCATTTGCCGCATGCATATGCAGGTGCGAACCCGTGGCCAGGGTGGAGCTTTTGTAGTCGGCATTTAGGGAGACACGTTCTTAGAGTGCTATTAGGGTCCCCTTTTCTTCGTGGGGCTCGATTAGTCGTGCGCTCAATTGCACGAGGTTCTTTGGGCTTGATGCGAAGAAGAGTTGGGTTGTGTTGAGTGTCTCGCTTGGTGGAAGTGCATTTCCATCTGGCGGGATATTCTTACGTGTACGGCTACATTGGTGCATCCCTGCAGGGTTAAATATTCTCGAGAAGCCGTGTTGTCCGCGGTTATGGATGACTTGGTGGAAGTGCTGGCTAACAAGTACTCAGACAACTTACATCTAACTATAATAACTTGACTAGTAATATAGATTACTTCCACCATAAGAATGATGTCACCCTAATCAACAGTGTGAGTTATCCTTGGGTTGATTCCTTAGTAGGGGGTAACATTGGATGGGTTTGTTTGGTGGTTAGTAATAGTTGGTTACGATACGCTATCTTATCTCTTTCTGTTAGCCGGAAGTTGTAGCGTGTCTCTGTAGTTGGTTACTGCAGCCCGCTGCCGTACTTTTGTATCACTTATTCTTCCGTTGAACCTAAAGCATCTGTACCTGGTGTTGCCGGGTACACTTTGGTGAATTGTGAGTCTTGCTTGCCAGTACTTGTCTGTACTGGCCCCTATGGGGCTGCGTGTTCTGCAGACTACGGTTCCGAGGATCCCCATGGAGGCTACTACGTGGAGTACGACGAGGCTGTTGACGAGTAGATAGCGGACCCGGGCAGGATCCGAGACTACGTGGATGGGCTCCGTTTTCTTTTCATTCCCGGCCTCCTAGGCCTATTTGGTTCTTGTCTGTACTCAGACACTTTGGATGCTTCCGCTGTGATGTAATGATGAATTGTTGTGACATGTGTCCTCTGCATGATTGTATTTGCTATCTCTGCTCTAATGAGAGCCATTTGCAACTTATTTCTATTTCTTTGTGTCTTAGAGATCTGTTGCGCTATCATTTTGTTAAACGCCATTGACGTACCATGTGTGTATGGTATGAAGTACGTCAATGGTAGTATCCTGATCTCTATGGGATGGTTTACACCGACGGTGGATAGTAGAGATTGGTTGTCACACTATATGTGTTGGCCTACTCGTAAGAGGTGCGGGTGCAGGTAGGCCTCGTAATCCAATCATCTACTATTCAACGGCCCGGTGAGTATCCTATATAAGTCCGGGTACGACAAATGGTATCAGAGCCTATCTGCCCGTAGGATCCCTTTTACTGGTCGCAGTTGAGTCTAGAAACTATTTTGTAGCTATATAGGAAAAATGAAACGTGAGAGTAGGAATTCTGTTCTTTTATTTCTTTCCCCACCCACCCTCCCTTTTCTCGTAAGGAAGTGCAACGTTGTTCTCCCTTCTCATCTAAACTTTCAAGTTAGGATTTCACGTATCCTGGTTTCTCTAGGATGGTTATATCTACTAGACCATAGGAATGGAGGTGGTTGTGACATGATTTATCATGTTGCCAACTCACGATTGAGAACGGAGGCGTGTAAGCCCCGGAAGCAGATCCTCTATTCCTTAAGCAGTAGATATTGATCCTTTAGAAGCCCGGATGAGTTTTCCGTAGTACCTCAGGAGTTTTGGTCTCGTGTTTCCCGAATGTTGCTTCGATATCCTGTTATTCTCAACATCCTTTTCGTCCGTTGGAACCTTGTTGTTGCCTTCCACTTCAGTTCTTCTACCGGCGTCTAATCAAAGTTTTTCCCCGAATCATCTGTAGATGGATCTCAGGTTCTACCCGCAGGTGGTTCGTATGACTCGTTGTGAGAGCACTGTCGGTTATCCGGAGATGCTGAGAGACATGGTCACTTATCTGGGGTTCCGTTGGGCACCAGAGTACCAGGTCTACGAGCAGCAACGAGAGTTTGAGCAGACCTACTACCAGGCTATCGTCTACATCCTGTCAGATGATGGCATGAGCGTAGTCCACCGCTACGAGGCAGTGGGTTCCACAGTGGATATGGCTGTGCAGCAGGCAGCTTATGTGAGCCTCACCGTCCTTCGTGCTGACTACTGGGGATTTGACGATTCCATCTATCGCCACATCCCCCGTGGTTACATCACTTCGGAGGGAGCTCACTTCACTCTCTACGACAACTTGGATGTTTATGAGCATGATAACTCCAGGCTGCACACCACCGCTCAGTTTGTGAGACACAGTGACACACTTGCCAGCACACTATCTCAGGAGTTGGCTTCAGTCAGGGAGCAGCTCTACCTTGCTTTGACTCGTCTGGCGACTTACACCACAGATTTTGTTGGAGACGAGCGCTTTGCACGTTTCGATCAGCCAGTTGGGCATCGTCTGCCAGATGCTGGAGGTTACGAGCCGATCAGAGGTCCACTCCTCAACCTTGGTGCTGGTTACACTGGGATTCCACGCTTTGGAGCACAGGGAGTCGATGCTACGTACTTCACCACACCTAGAGTCGGGCTCAGACCACGTCAGTTCTACGTGGATCATCGTTCCACATACTTTCGTGGGCGTGCTCCTCACCGTACCTCTCGCCGTACTCCTAGCCGCCGTCCTGCGTGATGAGCATGGGAGTACCGATGTATCTATTCCTAGCTATGTTTAGTTATCCTTTCGCATTCGAACCATTTATGGTGTGTTGGATATTCTGATGTAATTGAACATGTGATGGTGTACCTGTTGGTTATCTATTCATGTGTCGGAATAATCTCTCTTTCGGTTGCCAAGTCTATCCCTTTCTATTGTTGTGCTAAAATGCATTTCCATTCAGGATGCCTCCAACAAGGAACAACACGCCTGAGCCACCGCCAATCGCGGAGCTGTTGACTCAGATGACCCAAGTCATGACGCAGATGGCCCAGTTTCAGGCTAATCAGCACATCCACCAGACAGCTCCACGAGTCAGTATCAAGGAGTTTCTCAGTCTGGGCCCAAAAGCTTTCGTGGCCACACGCGAGCCTCTGGACGCTGATGACTGGATCCGTGAGATAGCCAAGGCTCTGGAGATTGCACACGTAGCTGAAGAACACAAAGTCAACTATGCCTCCTATCTGCTGAAGGGTCAGGCAGCTTCGTGGTGGGAAAATTTCCAGGCCATGAGAACTGGGATGCCAGTCACGTGGGGTTGTTTCAAGGAAGCCTTCCTGAAGCACCACATTCCAGATGGTCTCATGGAAAGGATGCGTGAAGAGTTTTGCTCTCTCAAGCAGGGCAAGCTGGACGTCATCGGCTATCAGAGTGAGTTCAATCGCCTCGCTCAATACGCTGGAGACGAGGTGTCCACTGAAGCTAAGAAGATGGCAACGTTCCGCAGAGGTTTTAACCCGGAACTCAAGTATGCCCTCACCAATATCAAGGCCAACAGCTTCGAGGATCTCGTTAACACCGCGCTCAATGAAGAAAATGGGCGCAAGGCGTTCGAGGAGTCTCACAAGCACTCGCGTGAGGGTGGTTCCTCCTCCAACATGACCACCCCTACGCAGAAGCGCCGCATCTGGGTGCCAAATGGTGCTGTCACTCGGGCTCCATACGCCCAAACTTCTCCAGGCTTTGCTCCCCGCCCACCCAACCCAGCTCAGATGCATGATCCAAGGGGTTCGATGGGGCAGCCAAGGCCATGTCCTCCTCGTGTCGTCACTTGCTTCAAGTGCAAGCAGACGGGACACTACGTCGACAAGTGCACGCAGAGGCAGCTACCTCCACCACCACCTCGTCCTAACACAAACCAGGCAATGGTGCGCGCTCCCCCGCATAAGGCCTTCAACTCCAACAACAGGCCTGTCGGGAGGAGCGCAAGGGTGAATCATGTCAAGATTGACAAAGCTGAGGAAGCTCCTGACGTCGTTCTCGGTACATTCCCCGTAAACTCTTTTCCAGCTAAAGTGTTGTTTGATACCGGAGCATCACATTCTTTTGTGTCAAAGATCTTTGCTACAACAAACAACCTAATTGTGGTTCCACTAAGCAATCAAATCACTGTTCACTCCCCGGGATCTCAAATGTTGACTTCCAAGATAAGTAAGGACAATCAAATCCTAATTGGAGGTCGCATATTCCTCGCTTCTCTCATGTTGCTGGGAAATTCTGACATTGATGTCATTCTTGGTATGGATTGGCTGAAGACCAATAAAGCAAAAATTGACTGTGCTCAAAAGTCAATAACTCTGTTCCACCCTTCTGGCCAGATAGTCTATTCTCCACATGAATCAAGTTCCATTCAGCTATGCACACTCGATGCAAAACCTCTACCTCTACTCGAAAATGTTCCGGTGGTTTGCGAATTCCCTGACGTCTTTCCAGAAGAATTGCCAGGAATGCCTCCGGACAGAGCAGTTGAGTTCGTGATCGAACTTGAACCAGGTACTGCTCCAATCTCTAAGCATCCATACAAGATAGCTCCTCCTGAACTGAAACTGTTAAAGGAGCAAATCGATATGTACATGGAGAAAGGTTACATTCAACCTAGTTCCTCGGCTTGGGGTTGCCCAACTCTGTTCGTTGCGAAGAAGGATCAAACAAAGAGACGCGTGGTTGACTATCGTCCTCTTAACGAGAAAACCATCAAAAACAAGTATCCAATTCCTCGTATCGATGATCTTTTTGATCAACTTGCTGGAGCCTCAATATTCTCCAAGCTGGACTTGAGAATGGGTTACCATCAAATAAAGATCAGAAAAGAAGATATTCCAAAGACAACCTTCACCACTCGCTACGGTCTATATGAATACACCGTCATGTCCTTTGGTCTCACCAATGCACCGGCGACCTTCTCTCGACTCATGAATTCTGTCTTCCATGAATACCTCGACAAGTTCGTTGTGGTATATCTTGATGATATTCTTGTCTACTCCAAATCCGAGGAAGAGCATGAAGAACATCTTCGTCTAACTCTCTTGAAACTTCGCGAGTATCGTCTCTATGCCAAATTCTCCAAATGTGAGTTCTGGATTTCAGAAGTTGCTTACCTTGGTCATGTCATCTCTGCCAAGGGCATAGCCATTGATCCAGAAAAGGTTAGAGCAATTGTTGATTGGAAACCTCCTAAGATGGTGAAGCAAGTAAGAAGTTTTCTTGGCTTGGCTAGCTATTGTCGTCGTTTCGTCCAAAACTTCTCCAAGATTGCCAAACCTCTCACTGACCTCACAAAGAAGGACAAGAAGTTCGTCTGGTCTCCACAATGTGATGAAAGTTTCAACCTCCTCAAGACTAAACTCACTTCTACACCAGTTCTGGTTGGCCCAGATACTACCAAACCTTTCCAGATATTCTGTGATGCTTCTCTCCAAGGTCTAGGTGCAGTTCTTATGCAAGAACGTCAAGTTGTGTCTTATGCTTCACGTCAGTTGAACACCCATGAGCTCAATTATCCCACTCATGACCTAGAACTTGCAGCAGTTGTGTTTGCCCTCAAGAAATGGAGACAATACTTGTTGGGTAATCGCACTGAAATCTTTTCCGATCATAAGAGTCTGAAATACATCTTCACTCAGCCAGATCTAAACCTCAGACAAAAGAGATGGATTGAAAAGATCAAAGACTTTGATCTTACCATTTCTTACACTCCAGGCAAGGCTAATGTTATGGCCGATGCTCTCAGTCGCAAGTCGTATTGCAATAATCTCAGGATCATGGAAAGCCAACCTCCACTTCATGAAGAATTCCAGAAGCTCAACCTTGGTCTTGTTCCTCAAGGCTATCTTGCAAACTTGACAACCAGTCCAACTCTCGAGGACAAGATTCGTTCTGAACAACTTCGTGATGCTGAAATCAAGAAGATGGTAGAGCACATCAAACAAGGCAAGGAGAAATTTAAGTCCTTTTCAATTGATGACAAGGGAACTGTGTTCTTCGAAGGACGCATTGCAGTTCCTCAAATTCAAAGTCTCAAAGATGTCATTCTCAAGGAGGCTCCTGAAACTCCTCTCTCCATACACCTTGGAAGTACAAAGATGTACCAGGATCTCAAGATACTGTATTGGTGGCCTAGCATGAAACGTGAAATTGCTCAATACGTTTCTGAATGCAACGTTTGTCAATGTGTTAAGGCAGTTCATCAGAAAACAGCCGGTCTTCTCCAACCTCTGAAAATCCCTGAGTGGAAGTGGGACATGATTGAAATGGACTTTGTCACTGGTTTCCCAAAGTCCAAGAAGGGCAACGATGCAATCTTCGTTGTCATTGATCGACTCACTAAAGTAGCTCACTTCTTTCCTGTCAAAGAGACAATCTCAGCTAGCCAGTTAGCAGAGCTGTACACAACAAAGATTGTTCCTCTTCATGGTGTTCCATTGGAAATTAGCTCAGACCGTGGAAGCATATTCACTTCTCATTTCTGGAAAAGTTTCCAAGAAGCATTGGGCACCAAACTTCTGTTCAGCACAGCTTATCACCCTCAGTCTCAAGGGCAAGTCGAAAAGAGTCAATCAGATTCTCGAGGATATGCTCAGAGCATGTGGTATCTCCTTTGGCATGAAATGGGAGGAATGTCTTCCATATGCTGAATTCTCCTACAACAACAGCTTCCAGGCAAGCCTAGGCATGGCACCATTTGAGGCTCTCTATGGCCGCAGATGCAGGAGTCCAATCAATTGGTCTGGAGCTGGTGAACGTTCACTCTTAGGCCCTGACATTGTTAAGGAAGCCGAAGAGAAAGTTCGCATCATTCGTGACAATCTCAAGATTGCCCAGTCTCGTCAGAAAAGCTACTATGACAGCAAACACAGGGACATGGTCTATGCAGCTGGAGACAAAGCATATCTCCGTGTAACTCCCCTCAGAGGCACTCATCGTTTTGGTGTCAAAGGAAAGCTAGCACCGAGATACATTGGTCCTTTCAACATTCTCTCAAGGCGTGCGGAAAATGCCTATCGTCTTGAACTTCCAGAAAAACTATCCAAGGTGCACGATGTGTTTCACGTGTCACAGCTCAAGAAGTGCTTCAAAGATCCAGGTCGTGCAGTTGATCATGATTCCATTGATCTGCAAGAAGACCTCTTTTATGAAGAGCACCCTGTTCGCATTCTCGATGAGACCGAGCGTAAGACTCGCAACAAGAGCACCAAGTTCTTAAAAGTGCAGTGGTCTCATCATTCCGATAAAGAGGCAACGTGGGAGACCGAAGAGGATCTTCGCAAGAAGTATCCGGACCTTTTCTCTTCTCAGTAGGAATCTCGGGGCGCGATTCCTTCAGGGGGGGGGGCGTTTTGTAACATCCCAAGTATGAAAACAACCCTAGAATGTTTGTTTTTTGTTAAATTATGTTTTGCATCATATCATCATAATCATTGCAATTGTTTTTCTGTTGTTTTCCATTTGAATTTCAAACCAATTTTCAAATTTTTGTTTCATACTTGTTCTGTTACATTTTCCAAATAGAAATATTCAAATAAAACATCCATTTGTTTCCAATAAAATAGAAAGCTCAAACTATTAAATTGTTCTCTTTAATTATTCATTTAATATCAAAATTCAATCAAATTCAAATAAAATACAAACAGCAACCATTTTGAAATTTTTGAAAAACAGAAAGTTGCACACCTGTGCTTTCACAATAACTAAACTATAAACATTATACCCTAATTTTTCTAACCCTAAAACTACCTCTTTTCTTCCTATTCATTTTCTGCAAAAAAAAAGAAACAGAATAATAAAAAAAAAGCAGAGAGGGGCAGGCCAGCCAAGTGGGTTGCGCCCACCAGCCAGGCCCAGCCCACGGCCTGCTACCCCCCTGTCGCTTTCCCCTACCTCCGTACGGAGACAGAGAGCGGAGGGGGGCTCCCCACCGAGCAGGGAGGTCACCTGCTCCCTCCCCCTATAACTACTCTCCCAGGTCGTGCCCTAGGGCTAGCCCTCTCCCTCCTTCCTTCTCCTCGCCGCCGCCGCTTTCTTCTCCTCTCTTTCTCTCCCTCGCCGCCCTGTTTCTCCTCTCTGCACGCCACCGCACCACCACCGTACTGAAACTCCGGCGATCGCCGCGCCCACGATGCTTCTCCGCGCGGGCTGAGCACGGGGATCGAGCCCCCGTACTGCCGCCGTCCTCCTCGCTTCCTCGACCACGGCTGGAAGCTCCCAGATTGTCACCGCCGTCCGTGCCTCTGTCGCCGCCGTCGTCCACCCCGAGCCTCTGCTACGTCTTCAGAGAGGGTGAGCTTCCCCTCTGTCTCCTTCTCCTCTCCCTCCTCTCTGCAAGCACACACACGCACACGGTGCCATGCACCTGTCCACGGACACGCAGCACCACGAGCAGCAGCAGCTCGCCGCCGGCGACCAACGACCCCTCGATGGATTTGAGTTAACTGAAATTTTTCTTCAGTTTCAGTCACACTGTCGAAACTGAACCTTATACTTGCGCGCGCCTCCTATCTGACAAAAACGTTTCGCCACCGCAGTGGCAACATCACAGCGCACCAGCACGCAAGGGCATGGGTTCGATTCCCAGCCCGCGGGATTAAATCCCCA
The DNA here is from genome assembly GCA_028641055.1 of Alopecurus myosuroides. Lineage (NCBI taxonomy): Eukaryota > Viridiplantae > Streptophyta > Magnoliopsida > Poales > Poaceae > Alopecurus > Alopecurus myosuroides. The sequence continues at coordinate 299,417,387 of CM054060.1, read as the reverse complement.
AATTTTTGCCTTTGCCACGCAAGTGCGCAGGCCCACCTGCCAGTGGCAGCAATGGCCACGTAGGCCCACACCCGCGGCCACGCAGGGCACAGCTGGGCACTGGCCCACTGCCAGTGACCCAGGGGTGGCTTTGGGCGCGTAAGAAATGTCCCAGGGACCTATTCTGGAATTTAATTTCGCAGCTAGGCCCCTGGACCAAACTGTATGCTTTTTAAAATTGCAGATTAGCCCACACATTTCAAATATGAATAACTTTGGCATAACAACTCCAAATAAAATAAATAAAATATGTTTTCCAACCCAAATTTAATTCTCTACCTGTTTAACGCATTTGTTCACTGTTTTGAACATTTCAATTTTTTTTAAAATTCAAATTCAAACAACTCCTTTTAAATTTGGTTAAATTCCTAACTAATTCAAATGTAATTTAAATGGCCCATATAAAATATGTTTTTCATGCTAAATTGAACCACCTTTCCAAATATAAACTTTGTTTCATGTTTTGAATAATTAAAATTGGTTAAATAATTTAAACCTTGTTTAAATCATGTAAAATTGCTAAATTCATAACTTGGTCAAATTAAATTCTTTTGGGACATATAAAATATGTTTTCAAACCAGAAAAATGTAATCTTTTAAAATATGAATTTTATTTGATGTTTTGAACAAATAAAATTCAATTAATATTAATACTTGATTTAAATTCATTTAAATCTTGTTTACACTTGTTTAATTCATAAGTAATTCATTTTAATTCCTTTCTCAACAAATGAAACATGTATTCCACCTAAAATTTTGTGTTCTTTCCAAATATGAACTTTGTTATCTAATTTGAACAATTAAAATTGGTGAAAACAACAAATACTTGTGTAACTCATTTAAGAAGCCAAATTTCATAACTTAATAAATAAAATTCCAAACTTGGTAAACAACATATCAAATTGAAGCTATTGTTGTTTCCTTTTTGTTTTCATCATCCATGCATCATTCTAATCTACTTTCACATGATGGTTACTTGTAGATCATTTAATTCAACCTTAATTCATGGGCTTTCCATATGCAATCTAAATTGCATATGAGCCCATTTAATTATGTTACCATGTCAATTAGTTTATCTTTGATGCACCAATTAAGTTGTCATGCATCATCCCATGTTTGTGCATTATGCCATGTTATTGATTGTTCGTCTCTCTTCGTTGTTTGTTTGCTTCTTCTCGAATAGACGACGACGTTGAGACAGACGAGGTTTACGACACTACTTCTAAGGAGTTAGCTCAGTACCAGGCTACTGAGTTTGCAGGCAAGTATTCACTCACATGAACCATGGTGTCCTTTCCACACTGGATACCGATACTTTCCGTTGTCTATTCTACTAGCCATATGAATCGTTGCTTGTGTCCCGATCCTATCACATGTTATTCTATAACCCTGATATTGCCTCACCTCCACACCTATAACCCCATTGCTTGTTGCCTGTGTCTTACTAGCATGCTTAGGGTTGCTTGTGCTCGAGTCTGATGTCCGTTACTTCTTTTACCATATTTTATTATGTTCTGTGGGCTCGAAGTTTAAACAACAATCTGTTAATGCTATGGGTAATAATAATTTGATGATAAGGCACCGGCAGGAGGCCCGGCGTGGTTTTGAGGCCTGCTAGTGTCGACCCTAATTAGGAAAAGGGTCTTGTCTACTGATCCATGATGAGCGCACTAACCGCATGTGGGAAGCGTGTATGGGCGCCCCCCTCAATTTGATTCGATTCGCATCTCGTCCAAATCGCCTCATAGTTCGGGTTTTCCATTTGCCGCATGCATATGCAGGTGCGAACCCGTGGCCAGGGTGGAGCTTTTGTAGTCGGCATTTAGGGAGACACGTTCTTAGAGTGATATTAGGGTCCCCTTTTCTTCGTGGGGCTCGATTAGTCGTGCGCTCAATTGCACGGGGTTCTTTGGGCTTGATGCGAAGAAGAGTTGGGTTGTGTTGAGTGCCTCGCTTGGTGGAAGTGCATTTCCATCTGGCGGGATATTCTTACGTGTACGGCTACATTGGTGCATCCCTGCAGGGTTAAATCTTCTCGAGAAGTCGTGTTGTCCGCGGTTATGGATGACTTGGTGCAAGTGCTGGCTAACAAGTACTCAGACAACTTACATCTAACTATAATAACTTGACTAGTAATATAGATTACTTCCACCATAAGAATGATGTCACCCTAATCAACAGTGTGAGTTATCCTTGGGCTGCTTCCTTAGTAGGGGGTAACATTGGATGGGTTTGTTTGGTGGTTAGTAATAGTTGGTTACGATACGCTATCTTATCTCTTTCTGTTAGCCGGAAGTTGTAGCGTGTCTCTGTAGTTGGCTACTGCAGCCCGCTGCCGTACTTTTGTATCACCTATTCTTCCGTTGAACCTAAAGCATCTGTACCTGGTGTTGCCGGGTACACTTTGGTGAATTGTGAGTCTTGCTTGCCAGTACTTGTCTGTACTGACCCCTATGGGGCTGCGTGTTCTGCAGACTACGGTTCCGAGGATCCCCATGGAGGCTACTACGTGGAGTACGACGAGGCTGTTGACGAGTAGATAGCGGACCCGGGCAGGATCCGAGACTACGTGGATGGGCTCCGTTTTCTTTTCATTCCCGGCCTCCTAGGCCTATTTGGTTTGTCTGTACTCAGACACTTTGGATGCTTCCGTTGTGATGTAATGATGAATTGTTGGGACATGTGTCCTCTGCATGGTTGTATTTGCTATCTCTGCTCTAGTGAGAGCCATTTGCAACTTATTTCTATTTCTTTGTGTCTTAGAGATATGTTGCGCTATCATTTTGTTAAACGCCGTTGACGTACCATGTGTGTATGGTATGAAGTACGTCAATGGTAGTATCCTGATCTCTATGGGATGGTTTACACCGACGGTGGATAGTAGAGATTGGTTGTCACACTATATGTGTTGGCCTACTCGTAAGAGGTGCGGGTGCAGGTAGGCCCCGTAATCCAATCATCTACTATTCAACGGCCCGGTGAGTATCCTATAGAAGTCCGGGTGCGACAAATGGTATCAGAGCCTATCTGCCCGTAGGATCCCTTTTACTGGTCGCATTTGAGTCTAGAAACTATTTTGTAGCTATATAGGAAAAATGAAACGTGAGAGTAGGAATTCTGTTCTTTTATTTCTTTCCCCACCCACCCTCCCTTTTCTGGTAAGGAAGTGCAACGTTGTTCTCCCTTCTCATCTAAACTTTCAAGTTAGGATTTCACGTATCCTGGTTTCTCTAGGATGGTTATATCTACTAGACCATAGGAATGGAGGTGGTTGTGACATGATGTATCATGTTGCCTACTCACGATTGAGAACGGAGGCGTGTAACCCCCGGAAGCAGATCCTCTATTCCTTAAGCAGTAGATATTGATCCTTTAGAAGACCGGATGGGTTTTCCGTAGTACCTCAGGAGTTTTGGTCTCGTGTTTCCCGAATGTTGCTTCGATATCCTGTTATTCTCAACATCCTTTTCGTCCGTTGGAACCTTGTTGTTACCTTCCACTTCAGTTCTTCTACCGGCGTCTAATCAAAGTTTTTCCCCGAATCATCTGCAGATGGATCTCAGGTTCTACCCGCAGGTGGTTCGTATGACTCGTTGTGAGAGCACTGCCGGTTATCCGGAGATGCTGAGAGACATGGTAACTTATCTGGGGTTCCGTTGGCCACCAGAGTACCAGGTCTACGAGAAGCAGCGAGAGTTTGAGCAGACCTACTACCAGGCTATCGTCTACATCCTGTCAGATGATGGCATGAGCGTAGTCCACCGCTACGAGGCAGTGGGTTCCACAGTGGATATGGCTGTGCAGCAGGCAGCTTATGTGAGCCTCACCGTCCTTCGTGCTGACTACTGGGGATTTGACGATTCCATCTATCGCCACATCCCCCGTGGTTACATCACTTCGGAGGGAGCTCACTTCACTCTCTACGACAACTTGGATGTTTATGAGCATGATAACTCCAGGCTGCACACCACCGCTCAGTTTGTGAGACACAGTGACGCACTTGCCAGCACACTATCTCAGGAGTTGGCTTCAGTCAGGGAGCAGCTCTACCTTGCTTTGACTCATCTGGCGACTTACACCACAGATTTTGTTGGAGACGAGCGCTTTGCACGTTTCGATCAGCCAGTTGGGCGTCGTCTGCCAGATGCTAGAGGTTACGAGCCGATCAGAGGTCCACTCCTCAACCTTGGTGCTGGTTACACTGGGATTCCACGCTTTGGAGCACAGGGAGTCGATGCTACGTACTTCACCACACCTAGAGTCGGGCTCAGACCACGTCAGTTCTACGTGGATCGTCGTTCTTACAGCCCGCGAACGCTTGTTTAGATATTCTTCCGGATCCTCCAGGCGAGCAACTTCTGGTCTGATCGCAGTCGAGGATTTGTGATGGCCACCTTGAAGTTTCGTGTCCTCCAGGCGAGAGTTCTCGTGAGTTCTTTTCACGAGGTCTTGATCGCGATGAATGCTGCTTTTTACCCACTCGAAAGGGGTCCCGAAGACTGGAGCTATCTTCTCAGGTTGTTCGGACGTGAGGGAGAGGTTCGCGCGTGTGTGCGCAATCAAATGACATGCGGCGTGGTTGTAGCTCTATCCTTTGTCCGGATATGGCATCCTGAAATAGATTTTAACTCCTTAGCCAGGCTCCCAGATGATTCAATCGATGATATCGCACCCTACTATGATGTTGTTCGTCCCGCCGCGGAGAAAATCATCTGATTAACTTCTGAGGAGGTAGATAGACTTTTAGCGACTGAGAATGCTCAGCGCTTTGATTGATTGTCGGATGTGCATATCCTGTAATCTTGTATAGTTTGTAAAAACTGTTGTAAGGTGTGTAACCTTGTATATGTAATTTTTCCTGTGATGCTTAGTTGTAGGTTTAGCCCCCGTGTGTTTATGGGGTGTATACCTGTAACTTTTTAGCATGTAAAGAATAGGAAGCTTCGAGGGAATATGATGGAGAAACCATGTTTTTATTGCAATGACTGAGAAGCCATGTATTCGAGCTACAAGATTGGCTAGTATAGCCTTATTTGTTGTGATAACAAGTAAACCTAGGGATAAAATTTGCGGAGGTGTGCGATATTCCAAGGATTGGAATAGATTCCTCCAGTCGATGGATTCTTCAGCCTGTAGGCTCCGCCTGGGATAACTTCGTGTATGATGAAGGGTCCTTCCCAGGGTGGCTCTAGCTTGTGTCCTTCCTTCTGCTTGAGCCGCAGCACAAGATCTCCAACCGCGAATGCTCTGTGGCGTATGCGGCGACTATGATAGTTTCGCAGTGATTGTTGATATACTGCGGATCTTGCGAGCGCAATGTCCCACATTTCATCGAGTGCATCCATATCTTCCGCGAGTGCCTTGTTGGAGGTTTCTTCACTGTACGCCACAACTCGTGGGGCGCTGAATCGGACGTCCTCGGGAAGGACTGCTTCTGCCCCGTATACCATGAAAAATGGCGTGTATTTCGTAGATCGGTTTGGAGTTGTGCGGAGGCTCCAGACTACGGAGGGTAGCTCTTCTGCCCAATGTCCTGCGGCTGGGTTTAGACGATCGAGTAGACGTTTCTTGATACCAGCCGAAACTAAGCCGTTGGATCTTTCGACTTGTCCGTTCGTTTGCGGGTGGGCCACTGAAGCAAATTTGAAGTTGATGCCCTTTTCCTCGCAGAACTGTTGTGTTTCCTTTGCTGTGAAGTTTGTACCATTGTCTGTAATGATGTCGTGTGGCACACCAAATCTGCATACGATGGAGTCGAGGAACTTGACGGTGCATTGGGCGCTAGCCGAAGTTACTGGTATAGCCTCGATCCATTTGGTGAATTTGTCGACTGCGACCAGCAAGTGTGTATATCCACCGGGCGTGGACTTGCGTAGTGGTCCAACCATGTCTAGCCCCCATTGTGCAAAGGGCCAGGCAATGGGTATCATGTGCAATTCCGTAGCAGGTGCGTGTGGTCTTGGTGCGAATCGCTGACAAGCATCGCATCGTTCGACCAGGTTTTTTTGCATCGGTGGCTGCTGTTAGCCAGTAGAATCCTGCTCGAAAGGCTTTTCCCATTATTGTTTTCCAGCTAGCGTGATGGCCGCAATCTCCTTGATGGATGTCCTGGAGCAATTCTTTGCCATCTTCGGGTGCGATGCAGGGCTGAAGTATCCCCGAGATGCTTTGCTTGTATAGTTCCCCATTGACTACCCGAAAGGATTTGCTACGCCTGATTATTTGTCGAGCCTCGCGTGGGTCGGCCGGGAGCTGTCTGTTGATCAGGTAGTCGAGATATTTCTGCGTCCAGATTGGCTCGACCAGAAAGACCTGTCGTGATATGTTATGAATAAGCTCGATAAGGGCGACTTGCGGGCTGACCTCTGTTTCTGGCGCTGCGGGTGTTCCTGCAGGTTTCTTTACTTTGATCGATCGCTTGATCATCCGTTCGAAATATATTCCTGGCAGTATAGGTGTATTCGTGGAACCCATGTTTGCCAATCTATCTGCTTCTTCGTTGCTGGATCTTGCAATGTGCCTCAGCTCGCACCCTTTAAAACTTCCTTCGAGTAGATTGTACATGTCGCGATACGCGACCATGTTTTCGGCAATTGCGTCACATTCTTTCATTGTCTGCTGCACAATGAGATTGGAATCGCCGTATATCATTAATCGGGTAGCTCCACAGGCGATTGCCATCTTCATCCCATGCAACAGTGCCTCATATTCTGTGTCGTTGTTCGATGCTGGGTCATCTGGTGGAAAGTCCAATCGCATGACATATTGCAGCTTGTCTCCTCGAGGTGATATAAGAACAATTCCAGCTCCTGCTCCTTCGTTTCTCTTGGATCCGTCAAAATACATTATCCAATTGCTCGTATACTCGGGCGGCCCGGGCGTTTGTAGTTCCGTCCATTCGCTTAGAAATTCCACGAGAACTTGGGATTTGACTGCGTTGCGTCCTGCATAGGTGATGTCCCAAGCGCCCAACTCGATGCTCCATTTTGCTATTCTTCCGGATGCCATAGGGTTGTTCATGATTGTCCCGAGTGACGCATCATTAACCACTGTGATGGCGTGTTCCTGGAAATAGTGCTTGAGCTTTCGGGCTGTAAGAACAACTCCATATGCACCAACTCTAGTTGAACCATTATCATCTTTTAGATTCTTCAAAAAATTCCTCTTCCTCCGTGTAGATGCGTAAGCATGAAAAAAATACGTATTCCTGTCCCCATTATGTAACCAGTTAGCTTGGGATCTTTCCATCCATTGTATCTCTTCCATCTCAAGTAAAAAATCAATCAAATCAGTTAACTCTTTCTTCTTTTCATCATTTTCATCTGACATAGGACCAGCCATCACTGCCTCAAGATCTCTCTGTGCTCTCCTAATCTGTTGTTTAGGTTTTTTGAGCACTCGTTGATCCCAGTCATGGAACTCATGATGCATACGAGATAACTTCTCATGTATATTTGTCAAGTTACTGTCATTATTCACTCGGTTCCAAGTTTCCTTCACAATATCCGTGAAATTAGCTTCTCTAAACCACCGTGCCTCAAACCGGAGGAGTTTAGGATCTCTTGTCTCCGATTGAGGTTTGTAGTATTATGTGTTTACCAACAGCGGTCTGTGATCCGATCGGACAAAACCAAGATTTTCCAGTGCTGCGTTTGGGTACATTTGATTCCAAGCCTCATTCACCAGCCCTCTATCCAATCTTTCACGGATCCTATCCCGGCCTTCTCCAGGTAAAAGCATCACCAACATAGCCCATATCTTGCAGCAAACACTCATCTAGCACCTGCTAAAATTCCTCCATATATCTTGGTGGCCGAGGGTTCCTCCCTTCCTTCTCATGCAAATACAGAATTTCATTGAGATCTCCTATAATTAACCAAGGAAGGTTGATAGTTTGGTGCAATGCTCGGATCCTATTCCAAGTCTTGTATTTGTTTTCCCACTGGAATTCACCATACATAGCCGTCAATCGCCACGTTTTGTTGCCCTCTGTAATTTTGACATCAATAAAATTTGAATTGAGCTCTAATGGTTCCACCTCAATTTCTCTCTTTCAAAAAAGGATTAATCCTCCTTTTCTCCCATCACTCGAGCATACAATTTTTTTATCCATCCTCATACGCTTCCTCAAAATCTCAGTTGGGTGACCTGTCCAAATGTGTTTCAGATAAAAATATTAAATCAACATTATGTTTACCTTGGACATCTAGCACCGATCGAACTACCGGGTCACTAGCTAGACCGTGGCAGTTCAAACTTAGAAGTTTCATTGCTCCCGGCGATCATCCTTGAGGGATGTCGCTGGTCTCAAGTTTTGGTCTGATGATTCTGGTGTAGAAACAACTACTCCTTCCAAATTCTTGCTTTTCTTCTTATTATTATTTTTCTGCGACATCGAGAGCAAGTAGGCAGTAGGGTCAGGGGATGATTCAAATTGAGTTACCCGATCCGCCACCAACGGGTGTTTGTTCTGAAACGACCAAAGCCCTTCCACTTGAATTGATAGACATAGAGTCTTCCGCAAGTCTTTTCCTCCCATTACCCTCTTCCTCCTGTAATATCATATTACTTGGTTGCTCATTTGGTCTGTTTGTAGGAATTTCAGTATTCCCTTCAATATTGTAGAGACTATTGAACCTCCAATCAGTGTTCTCTCTAGATAAATTCATTCTTCCACCTTGTTCTTCCTCTGAACTTCTTTCATCTGTACCGGGTCCTCTACCAGATGGATGATCCCCACGTCCTCTACCAAAGCCACCAAACGGTTTGTCTCCTCTTCCTCTACCAAAACCCCTACCAGAACCTCTCTCGGAGTTCCTGTTCCGGCCTTCATCTGCTAGTATGAACTCTCTTCATCCAAACTGACATTTTTCATGTTCGCTTGTGCCACACTCCTCATGCCAATGTCCTATCAAGCCACAGTTTCAACAAAAAACAGGAAACTTTTCATACTTAACTTGATACCATTCTCTCTTCCCAGCTCTTGTAATTGGGACAAATCTTATTAGCTTTTACTCACATCTAATTTGACACGAATGCGCACAAAAGATCCCACATACCCAGCTGGTAGCTGTATTTGTACTTCAGATATAGCGCCCATAGTACGACACATTCCTTTAATTACTACCTCATTCAGATAGTTATCTGGTAGTTTCAGAACTCTTTCCCATACGTCGATTTTGTTCAACACCATCGAACTAGGGTTTGAGAACCCATCATAATCTTTGATAATGACTGCTTGATTCCTAATTAGCCATGGGCCTCCATGCATGGCCGTATTTTAATCCGCCAAGCATCCAAACTGGATCGTAAACAGATTTGCTTCGATCAGCCTCCACCGTACCTGTTTTGCTGGATTCCACGCTGATCTCATCTCAGCATATAAAGCAGACGGGGAGAACCCTTTTGTCATATGAACCTTTGCTATCGCTAACCAGTTAGCTTGAAGATTCGGCTCGGTAGCTTCTTCTTCCCATATGAATTCATCTTCTTCCTCTTCTCTCAAATCCAGTCTATTTAGCATATTCTCCACGTTCTCCCCGGAGGATCTCGTCTGGCTTGAATCTCCCTGGTCCGCCATGGTTGCGAAACTTCTTGCTGTTGTCGAAAGAAACCCCAATCAGGATAGTACCGTCAGGGCATGATCAGACCACGTAACCCTAACACCACTATCGGGGGAGATCCCATGTCGTGGCGTCAAGGCAGCGATCGAGTGAGATCCCAGCCTTCTCGTCCAGGCTGCGATCGCGGAATCAATCTCCAGTCGATACTCACGGCGATCCTGGTCGCCGGAGGAAAACAAAACCCTAGTTTTTTCGCTAGGGGAAAACAGGCCCTACAGAAATCTTTATTTGGTTGCTTGTCGGTTTAGCTGAGCTTAGGCACATGCAATGCACGTGTAATATTATGATTTGTTTGTTATTCCTATTTATCTGTGATTTCGTTGCTACACGGAAAGAAGAAACTATGCCAATTAGACGTGACGGAGGAAAAAAAAAAGCTCCATGCAACAGAAAATGCAAACATCAAGCATACTGTACAAAATAATGCATTCAAAAATATTCATAGCAAAATTGACACTGAACATGACACAGCATATGACTATTGTACCAGGTGCCTCACTTGCATAACGTTACATAAAAACCATAGCACTGCAATTGTAAGCAGCTCGGAACAAAAGGGTTTCTGCGGTCTTATTTATATACAAACGAACTGTACATATTCTTCTGAAGCATTATAACCTCTCCATATTAGATATAGATACTACTGAATGGTAATGGAATTTCAAGCTACAAAATTTCTGAACTCAATAGGATGCTAGAACAAAAAGCTGAGATGACCGAACACATTCCGTCTCAGACTTATGGAAGAACCTCAGCAATCAAAGAGATTTTTTTCTATTAGGAGGCTTTTTCCTCGTGGAGCAGCTCTTGGTGCTACAGGTAGAAGGAGAAATCAGATTTATTGAGTTGAACGACAACAGAGCATAAGTTTACCCTAATCTGAAAAAAAAGGTTCAGAGGACTAAGAGATTTGAGTACCTATATTGACTATATCAGAGCTTTTCATGAGACGAATTCCCTGGCAGGTCTCCGCAAACAGAATAGTTGAGTCAAACATTAAGAGAATGATTAGAATGTAACAATTACACATGTGTACATTGAAACAGATGTAATACACTCAAGAATAAAGATAGGCGTGTACACATCTGCTTGAAATATTACGATCAAGGTAATAATAGTGATGACTGATGAATTATCCCTGTAAATGCAAATCAACTTCTGGACAAGCTAATTCATCCATTTAGTAACATGCACAGATATACCTAGAGCTTCCACCTTGCAGGCATACATGTTTATTTTAAGGTTAATCCAATAATTTGCACACAGAAATCTACACAGGATGGCTCCTCTCCCGCTCCCGCTCCCTCCGCCTCCACCGTCCCAACCACGAGAATTCGTCTCAAGATCTTCGACCACCACTCCCACCGATGGACGCCAGCCGCAGGAGAACCGTGCTTACTCCATCGACGAGCATGCGCCTTCTCAGCAAGCCATCCGAGCGGCCCTAGGGTTGCACGACTGCGCCCTGCCTTGTCTCCGGCTGCCTGCTGCATGCCCGGCTGCCTACGTCTTCCCGCTTCGAGCAATCTTCGTCGACCCATGCATGCGATTCGACGAGCTCCTCACCGCAGTGCTGCTCCAGGCGTACCTACACGCCCCGGCCAACCACCTGGCAGTGCAGAGGTGCAGTGAAGGGGTCTTCAGGTTCTTCGTGGCCTCCAGTCACGACCAGGAATTGGTCCTCCGGCTAGTTCCTCCACCGGCCTCGCTCTTCTCGCTGCGTTTCGAGCGGGATGAAGATGCGCACGACGGGCAACCTGGGGGGGGGGGGGGGCGGCGTGCTAGACGCACCTCTGCAGATGCAGTCAGCTGGAGACGACGACCTAGAGGATGGGGAGATCCCCCCAAACATGCTGGAGAGGATCGGCAGCTGCCTCGTTGCTCCAAAGGTACGCCGTGCTCGGCCAGGGCTTGCTTTCCGCGCTTTTATCTTGCAAAATTTCCACTGCGGGGTTGTGCGTCCACTCTTCTTTCTACCACCAAAAACTCCACGACCAACACTCTTCGTTTGCTTTCGATCAGACAAAATCAAACCCTTTGTGCATTTAGTAAAAAACTCCTTAGACTTCCTGTTCGCCGCGGAAGACAGCTTCGTGATCCAACGCCTCTCGGCCTTCGTCTTCTCCGCGCGCGTTTCTTTGGTACCGGTGCTAAATGAACTGCTTCTGCGCTCGCCGATCGACCTTCCCGGCGCGTCCATCTTCTTCTTCGCCGACGCCGCGGGCGCGATGGGGCGCCAAAATTCAAATTGCCCGTCCCCACCACCGACCCACTGCTGGTTGGGCCCAAGGGTGGCCCGCCCGGCCTGCCGACGGGGCATTCCGGGAGGTGGGACCGCTACATTTGCGAAAGCCTAGATCCTACACCTAAGGGCCGACTCGACCGCGCGGGTCTTATCGCGTTTATCGCTGCTGCGCCTTCGTCTGGTCACACGCCGTCACCTCCACCCACCGGTTTGCTGACCCTTAAAACGGCAACGTTCGCAGGAAAGGTACTCGAGCACAATCTGCATCTGGATACCTGCACGCCGCGCCCCTCGCTGACCGCGCCTACCTGCAGCTCTGCCCGCGCAGTAAAGGAGATGCCATCGCCTATTTCCTCCTCCGTGCTCGCAGTCCACGATGGAATCCACGTTATGCCGCGCAGTAGCCCACATCCGGACCACGACGTCTCGCTCCGCGTGCATGCGCCTGGGATCCATTTGGATACGCGCGAGTTCCCGCCCCTCCAGCACAGCTCTAATGACCTGACGCCGCCGCCCGACAGCGGTCGCCTCCATCCATCACCGGCGACTGAAATGGGATCGTCGCCATTTAAGGATGCCCTCCTCCGCTCTCCAAAGGGCGCCCCGACCTCCACACCTATCTCCTCCAAGCTGAGCTCGATCACGACTATAAAGCAAAGAACAAGCTACCCAGCCCTCCCGTACTCACGCATGCCGCGCTGCCTTTCGTTGCCTCGCCAAGGACCACCTTGTAGACGATTGCAGAGACCCCGTTAGGTGTGCGAGGTGTGGAGTCTCTGGCCACCGCAGCTACGCCTGCACCTCCCACTCCCCTCTCGCGCTCCAAGCTCCGCCGTTCACCGCTGCGATGCCGCAGCAACGCGGGCGCGATGCGGACCTCCATGGTCAGCCGCGGCAAGCTCCAGCCATCATCACCGCGCCTGCGGGCGAAATCTGGTTCGGCACTTACCGGGTAGTGCTCGACGGCACCCCCTCGCCCACTGCGCCGCGCTCGGCGACCACGACGGGGCTCGATGCCTCCCACCCGCTGGTCATCTCTTCCGATGACGACTCGGCGCCGCTCTCCCAACGTGCGGAGGCGACCACGGTGGAGGAGGGGGCTGCTCGCGCCCACGGCTCCGCCCACGCGACGGACTACGGGCTGTCCGACTCGGAGAACGGAATCCTTCTTGGGATTCCAGTGGGACGCGTGGACCGTCCCGAGTCCTCCACGGCGGCAGCTGCCAGGCTGGGGGGCCCGCCGCGCACCATCTTCATCCCGGAGGGCCTCGTCCTCGACACGGATCGCTTCCTGTTTGCGGTCCTTGAACCGGCTGTCCAGGCGCCCTTTGATCTCATCCGCTGTGCGGTTGAGACGGCAACGCCAAACGCCATCTTCACCTTCGCCACGTCCTCCTTCGGCTCGGCGTTGATGGTGTTCGACGACGAGGGGGGCCGTGACTACGTCCTCAACCGATCCCCTCTGCGCCACGATGGCGTCACCATCTCCTTCGTCAAGCCGCAAGACACGGACGACAGATCCACCACCGTCTACGGCCTGATGGTGGAGATTGCGTCCACCAACTTCCCTCTCGAGCTATGGCACGATGCCGGGGCATCGTTCGTCTTCAACCACGCCGGCAAGCTCTGCTGTATTGACAGGGCCTGCTTCGACTCCTCGGACAGGTCCTCCATCCGCCTCACTCACGCTGCACCTGCCAAACAGCGACACGGTCGTTGTCCACCTCAGGATCGTGCAGTCCTGGGCCATTGGCCTGGGGATCCCCTTCACCACGCCGGACCTAGACTCCCTCCCGCCGTCCCCACGCCGCTACTCCTCCCCTGCCTCGCAGGTCGCTGCGATCTCTGTCCAGGGCTCGCCCTGCGGGCTAGATGGGTTGGCACAGACGGCGGCGGAGACTGCAGCCACCGAGCCCTCGCCTGCGGACACTCTCCGTGAGATCGCGGCGGAAACGCAGCGCGCTCACGAGCAGGCTGAGGAAGCTGGCGACGCTGTGGTTGCTGACGCCGCTGAACTCATCGACTCGCTCCGTGGGCTCGCAGTCTCGGCCTTCCACGTGGGCTCGTCCTCGGTGGCCTCCCCGGCGCACGAGAACGAGGCAAGGAAGCGACGCGTCCGGATCAAGCGCGCCACGGACAACGCCAAGAAGCTGCGTCGCAGCCACCACATCGCGGCCAAGGCAGAGGGGAACTACATCGACGTGCTATCCCAGGCCATCAAGAAAAAGGCGGCGGATATCGACGCTGCAACCCTCTCCTCCGCGCTCACCGGCGCGCTCTCGGACTCGGGACTCCACGAGACCCCAGGTGAACCGTGCGTCGATGTCAGGGCGCTTGTCGCCGTGGCCCTGGCTTGCGGAGCTGATGAAAAGGAGGCCACGGACGCGATCGCTGCTGCGCAGCAGGATGACGCCGATGAGGACGGCGGTGAGGTGTTGCCTCCCTCCCCATGATCGCAGAACCCACGGCTGCCTCGTCCCAACGGCGTTCTGGCCACGTCGTTTACCCGTTCGGGACGAACCACCGCTACGATCCAGCTGCGACTGCTAGTGGCCTATCGAAGTCCGTCTACTTTAGCTTATCCTCCTCGTGCTTTAGGTACTTTCATCGTGTCTGTACCTGCATGTCCGCCACCGTGGCGTTTTGCTATCTTAGGTTTATGCTGGATCAACTTCAAACCCGCGTATGTAAGGTGACTATCAGAGTTAATGTTTAAGCTCATCTTCGATATTCTTTCCTGGAACCTTCGTGGGCTGGGCGACCACACTAAATGTGAGGAAGTCCTTGCTCAGCTCATCGATCTAAAACCTCAGATCATACTCATCCAAGAATCAAAACTAAACATATGCGACAAAATAAAAGCACGCACTTTCCTTCCTAGATTCTGTGATCAATTCTCTGTCCTCCCGGCGGATGGATCCAAAGGGGGAATCATCACGGCATACTCGCCTAAAATCTTCTCCCGTATCTCCGAGAACGTAGGCACCCATTGCCTCACCATTACTCTATCCACGATAACCTCTGCTAAACAGATCCAAATCACGAACGTCTACGCCCCAACAGAACATTCTCTAAAACAAAGTTTCCTAAACGAGTTGCAAAACCTGCGACCTATCGATGATACCCCTTGGATCATTATGGGGGACTTCAATCTTATGAGATACGCAGACGAAAAAAATAAAGACAGCTTTATACAATCCGAAGCGGACCTCTTTAACGCCTACATTCATAGCCTTGCCCTCACTGAACTCCCCCTCCTCGACAGGGCCTATACCTGGACAAACAACAGGAACGAACCCACCCTCCAAAAAATCGACAGGGCCCTAGTGAATCAGGCTTGGAACGCGACCTTCCCCAACTCCTCCTTATCATCTAGGACCCGATACCTGTCTGACCACGTCCCGCTGGTTGCCTCCATCTCAACTACGGTACCTAAGCCTGCTTTTTTCAGATTCGACAGCTCGTGGGCCTCCTTTTCTTCCGCCAGAAACACGATTAACTCGGCCTGGAATACGGCACCAAAAAGGAACGATGCGGCCCAACAACTTGTGTCGGCTCTTAAGAAAACACGCTCCGACCTCAAGAAATGGCGTAAAAACCAAACACCCACGCACCTTATGGAAAACAACTCCAAATTTGTTATCTCCTTCCTCGATGTGATAGAAGAGTTCAGGAACCTTCACCCAAGAGAACTCGCCCTAAGAGACGTAGTCATTCGTACCCTGCGTCGGGCAATCCATGCTCGAGTAAAATATTGGAAAGCCCGCTCCAAAATTAGGTTCGCCATTGATGGAGACGAAAATTCCAAGTACTTCCATGCCTGTGCCTCGCAAAGACTACGTCACAACAAGATTGATTCCCTTGAGCACAACGGAAATACTATCGCTGACCATGCTCTTAAGACAAAGATCCTAACCTCCTTCTACCACGGCCTTCTCGGGGTAGCGACCCCTACCCACTGGAATTTCAGCCTGCACAACGTTTACTCACAGACCCACGCCCCTCTTTCCCACCTGGACCTACCTTTCTCGCAAAATGAAATTACAAGCGCGTTCCTCCACATGAACGCTCAGGCCAGTCCGGGCCCGGATGGGTTTGGACCGGCCTTCTACCAAACGTTCTGGAGTCTAATCAGACCAACCATTATATCCCTCTTCCACCACTTCTATAACAATACACTTGACCTCCAAGCCATAAAGCGCTCCTACATGATCCTCCTTCCTAAAGGAATCGCCCCTAGGACCGTAGACGCGTTCCGCCCAATCGCTCTTCAAAATTGCCCTATCAAGGCCATAGCGCGCCTTCTTACCAACAGGCTTCAGGAATCCATCAAAGATCTCGTTGACAGTAACCAAACGGGCTTTATCCCGGGGCGCGGCATTGCTGAAAACTTTGTGTATGCCACGGATATCCTTCACTGCTGCCATAAGAGGAAAAAGCCCGCGATGGTCCTCAAATTAGACTTCAGGAAGGCATTTGACTCTATCAGCTGGGAGTCCCTTCTCACCATCCTTCAGGTTAGGGGCTTCCCGCCTCGCTTCACAAATTGGGTTAATCTGCTCCTTAGGTCGGGCATGACTGCTGTTCTCCTCAACGGTGTACCCGGACCTTGGATACAATGTAAACGGGGCCTTAGACAAGGGGACCCTATCTCCCCTTACCTCTTTATCATTGTTACAGACGTTCTACTCCCTCCATTCAACTATAGATGACTTACACATATCTAGATATAGATGTATCTAGACACATTTTAGTGTCTAGATACATCCATATATAGATATGTGGAAGTCATCTATTGTTGAACGGAGGGAGTACAACGTATGATCTCTCAGGCTTGCCGTCTCGGCATGCTCGCGCACCCACTCAACGACCAGTTGACTTGCCCTGTCCTCCAATACGCTGATGACACACTAATTATCGCCAAAGCTTCCAAGGAAGCTGCTGCAAACCTTAAACGAATCCTCGACGACTTTGCTCTTGCCACGGGACTACAAATCAACTTCTCCAAAACAACTTGTGTACCCATACACATTGATGCGAACACTTCCTCGGATATCGCGGCAATACTGCAAACTACGGCTTCCTCCTTTCCCCCGACCTACCTTGGCCTCCCTCTCTCCGACAAAAAAATACCGCTTACGGCTTTCCAGCCTATTATTGACAGCATTGACCGCTACCTAGCAGGGTGGAGAGCAACCCTACTATCCACAGGAGGACGCCTGGTCCTACTAGCCTCGGTCCTGGACAGTTTACCTACCCACTACATGTCATCCATACTACTCCCAGCCGCGGTGATCCATGCCATCGATAGCAAGCGCAGAGCATTCTTTTGGACCGCTGACGAAACCTGTTCGGGGGCACAATGCCTTGTGGCTTGGGACAAAGCCTGTACGCCACGGTCTTCGGGGGGTCTAGGGGTCAAAAATCTAAATGCATAGAACGTTTCTCTTCTCCTTAAGTTATGTTATAAATCCTTACACTCTCCAGACATCCCGTTGATGAACTGGATCCATACACAATCGCCTCTAGCCACTACCACCACAAACAGCTCCTACCTACAAAAATTACTCACCAAGTATATGTCGCTTTTCTCTCTCGCCACCACTTGCACTCTTGGGAATGGCCGCTCCACCCTATTCTGGCAGGATCGCTGGCTCCTACCAGAGCCCCTGCAGGACGTTTACCCAGCTCTCTTCTCACACCACCTAAAACCGCATGAACGCGTAGTGGATGTTTTACAAGTTGGCGTTCAGCATGACCTCCGATATCGGCTAACCCTGGCTGCTTCCAGTCAGCTTGCTAGTCTTTCCTCTATGTTGCAGGGAATCTCGCTCACCGACTCGCCGGACAGGCGGACTATGCTAGATGGCACCCCCTTCTCCGCCAAGGGGGCATACTCGCAGATGCACGCACAAGATCAGACGTCCAACCTCACCACTCGACTCTGGGCATCTCGGGTGCCTGGAAAGGTGAAGGTATTCGCATGGCTTCTTGGTATGGACAGGCTTAACACCAGGGCCAATCTTCGGCATAAGCACATTCTCGACCACGCCACCTGCCCCCGCTGCGATGCCCAGGTGGAAGACGCGCAACATCTTTTCTTTGATTGCTCACATGCGGCTGCTGTTTGGGACAGGATTCGCATACCCAAGACGTCTCTCTCTTGGACGACTGTTTGGGATGCGCCCTTGCCGCAGAATACGGACAGCAGGGTGTGGGACTCTATCCTCCTAATCATCCTGTGGAAAATATGGGACGCCAGGAATGCAAAGGTCTTCAGACAGCTTGATTACCCCGCCCATGTAACAGTACATAACATTTTCCACGACCTAACTATCTGGTCACATCGCTTCCGATCGACGGAACAACGAGAGGCCGCCGACCTGTGGCGGAACTACCTCTCACTCTGTAACTCGCAAAACTCTACTTAATTTTATAAAAAATTCAGGTGGGGATTCTCTCCCCCCCCCCCCCCCCCTGGTGACAGCATCAAAAAAAAATAGCAAGTTGGCCACTGGAAGTTCGACCATCTGGAAAAAACATATTTAGTAAAAGTACAAAACTACACACCTTCAGCTTTTCATTACCTGGTGAAGGCTGATTTCACATTGCTTTTAGCCTCTCACTTTGATTGAACAAGTTTCCTTTAACATTGAAAAGAAATTAGCCAACCTAACGGAAATAATCCACGGTCAACCATTAAAGGTGAATAGTCATACCTCAAGGGCTCCGCATCTATTAATTCTGGATATTCTATAATCCCACCGAACACTTTCATGTCAGTTCCATCTATGTACCCAAGTCACTCAACAAGAATTATTTATGATGACGGCATTCTCTTACTTTCTGCAGCTCAAAAAATATTGGCACATAGTGCATTGGTGATTATTCAAAATTCATATGGTTGAGAAACTTGCTAAAAATTCAACTTCTTAATGAATTAAATTTTAGAGTAAAAGACTCGTGCAGTCTATCAAGTTGCCACACATGAGCAGATTGGCCATCAACTCAAAAACTGCTAACTATTGATCAGTAAGTTGTGCCAATGTTGCACGTTAGTCACTTCGTCATGGCTGCTGTTAAAAATGCCGACTTGGACATTTATTTTTGCAAAGAAACCCTTAGCCTTCGTTTTCTTCTAATTGCTAGGTCCTTTCATTTTACTAGATGATACCCCGCGCGTTGCCGCGGTACCTTGGTGTGCCAAAAAATAGCTTAACGAATATCAAATGTATTCTACGGATAAATACGACCTAAAAAAATTAATGATCCCACTTCGGTTGATTGACATTTAGAAAATATACAAAAGGTGAAGTCTATAAATGGTCATTCTCAAGTTTGCCAATTCTTCAAATTACAACTTGTTTTCTAATACTCAACACAAAATTTGTCGAAAGAACGGAATCGTTGTAGTATATCATTGATTTAAGTGGTGGACAATTTTCCAAAAGGAAACTAAAATGCTCTGTAAAGGATACCGATGTTACATGCTAAGTATCCACTAAAATTTACTCTTTAGCAATTATTAAGCTCATCATTTTACCATTTCGAATTGACTTTTCGGCATCTAAAACAAAGGGTGCAGTAGTATTCATTGGAGCTTTACGTCGTTAAAAACAAAAAAAAAACATAGATTGTCCCATAAAAATTCATGAAACTAAAGAGGAGAAAGTTGACAAACAAAAAAGAGACCCAATATTAATAGGCTAGTCAAGATATTTTTCTCATTATGTCTGACATAGATGGGGAATGCAATGCACACAACTAATCTAAAATTGATGTATTTCTAACAATCCTCGGATACAACTCTATGTTACAATGGAACAATACAAATTATATTTTTGCCAGCCAATAAGACTACATACCAAAATACACCGTGGTTGGCATGCCTACTTCAAGCATGACCTGTGTTACTGCAAATGTGACATAAGATAGATGGCATTAGTACACGAAAGATAAAAATACAACTACAAATTTACATGGGCAAAGGTGCATTAGTATAGGAAAGATAAAAATACAACTATGGATTTACATGGGTAAAACAATGGGGATAAGACGCCAGCTACTAGTGTGTATAGTAGATTTAGCACTTGCTACAAAAAATATGTTTCCAACTGAATGCTTAGCGGATGTATGCATTGCCCTTTAAATGGTGCCATGTAATGTAAGATAAATAACTGAAACAAACTGATGGATTACACCAAACAAAGAAGGAATGGCTGGATATAACATTTGTATATTTCATATCAGACAATGCAAAGCAACATCATGTCAGCTGATACCCAATGGGTTGGCAGTAGTATCGTATTGAAATTGTTTGTTAGTATCAGTAGAATCGTACCTGTATAAGACCTGATCCGTGTGGTTATATATACCGCATCGGCAGGTTTGATCTTTCCTTTAACTCAAGATGTAAACGAACTTTGTTGTAATCCAACCGGTGTTGGTCAATCTGTAACGCAGGGTGCGGCCCCAAGGGGCAACGCACCTTAACCCATCTTGGTTTCTGATTAAAAATGTCCTCTTTGTAATACTAACAGATTGACCTGCAGTCTGCATGGATTGTGCAACATCATGTGACAGATTAAAGTTGTGTTAAGCATTAAGAAAAATACCTCTAAAAAATTCATGCTTACCTGCTTAGTCGAGCCATTCAATCGAACACCTCTCAGACATCAACGCAGAGAAAGTTTCTGCATGCACCTACTACTGGAGTTGCAGAGAGAGAGAAGCAAGCAAGAAATTGGGAGGGCAGCCGGTTGGCAACACAACGAACCACATATCTCTTCAATGGCACCTAGTGATTGACATGGATGTTGACGCTTTTGGAACCTATGATATTGGAAGAAAAAGAGACAGAGCTTGTACTCACCAGGTCACTCGCGCCCTGGCTTTTAGGTCAGGCCCCGTTCAAATCGATGTTGCGGCATCGACTATCCCAAGCAGTGGTCGGATATGGAGCATGTACGGGTGGCGGAGGCCGGTGCCCCGTGTGAGAGCGATGAGCACATCCAGAAGATGCAGGGAAAAGAAAAGAGGTGCCGGGTGAATTGGAAGAAGGCAATTATAGATCGGTAATGCAGAAGAATACGAATAGCTGGTACTCGTAAGAAATGAAACGTTGATTTGGACGCGAAGAGGCGCAATAAAGATGGTTCAGTGGCTATGGAATGAGGAGAATAAAACACTCATCGGTAGAAAAGAAGAAAAAACAGGAAGGCCAACCTGATGACGTGGATGGCTTGCATGCTTAGGAGTTAATAGCATAAAACCAAAACATTTCTGCCTAAATTCCGAAAAACCACCACTTTACGTTTATTTCCCCAAAATCCACCACTATTCTGTCAGATTTTTGCAATTCGGACTAAACTCGAATTGAGAGAGTATTGACACGATTTCTGACAAATGGGACCCATATGTCAGCGCCGACGTGGCAAATTTTTTTTGAGCTGGCTGGGTCAGACGTGGAGCCCACATGTCATACACACAATAACTACAACTACAAAAAAAAAATCCGATTTTTCTTTTAACCGAAGTGTGTGTAACCTGTGCAAATTTTCGGAAAAATAAAAAAAATAGAAAAAAAATTCAAAAAATTCCGAAAAAAATCACGAACATATATGCGTATGGTCCGCACACCCGTGCAAATTTTCATACCAAAATTATTTTTCTACTGGCCTGTGCAAAAAAGACAAATTTCCAGATCTGAGATTCAAATCTCAGATCTGAAAATTTGTCTTTTTCTCACAGGCAAGTAGAAAAGTCATTTTGGTACGAAAACTTGCACGGGTGTGCGAATCATAGTCATCTATGCCTGTGATTTTTTTCGGAATTTTTTGACTTTTTTTCTATTTTTTTATTTTTTCCGAAAATTTGGACAGGTTACACACTTTGGTTTCAAAAAAAATCGGATTTTTTTGAATTTTTTTTTTTTAGTTGTAGCTATTGTGTGTATGACATGTGGGCCCCACGTGTGACCCAGTCCAGCTCAGAATTTTTTTTTCCCACGTCAGCGCTGACAAATGGGTCCCACTTGTCAGAAATCGTGTCAATCCTCTCTTAATTCGAGTTTAGTCCGAATTGCAAAAATCTGGCAGAATAGTGGTGGATTTTGGGGAAATAAACGTAAAGTGGTGGTTTTTCGAAATTTAGGCAGAAATATGGTGGTTTTATGCTATTAACTCCATGCTTAGAGAAATAGGTTAGTGGGGATCATCTATTTAGTTATTATACATCAGTCATACCACATCCTTGTTGCTTTTGCACATACTTAGCTTTGGCATGTGTATTCTTATTGAAGAGGAAAGCTATGGGATATGTTACAGAAGTACAGAGAAAATATTCTCATATAACCACAATATACTTGAATATTTTTTTATCAATATTGACATGGGCATGATCAATGGAGGTTGTTCAGTTTTTCACGTGGGTGATTCATCAACGTCATAGTTTTCCTTCAAAAATTGGTTAAGTGAACATGTGATCACTGTGAAGTGGAGTACATGAATATTGATCACCGTTTTTAGAGACAATTAAGAGTATTGCATGAGTTTGGTCATACCTGGAAATAGATTTCTCAACGCAATAAAGTTCACACATATACTTGACCTTGGATCAGGCAACTAATAGCAACTTGAGTCAGTTCTGTGAGGAACATATAACCGAACTAAAAAAAATTAACCATGGATGACCAGGACATGAGTAGTGTTACATTTTTCTTTGTAAATTAGACAATTTACAAGTTTACATAATATGAAAAGAAACAATTATCTATGTAAGAACCTTTGAGTACAATAAGTTGGGATGCCATGTATTGACATATCTGGTCAAATGAGGCCCGAAGGAGATGATTCCACTGATCTATTAACTCAACGTGTAATATGGGTCTCCTACAGCAAGATTGATGCATGAATTTCTCTACAATTCTGATGTGTTTTGCTACCTTTTGTTTGTATATAGTTTGCACTGATCAGCTATTGGGATTGTAGACAATGGTGTACATGAGAAAGAATGCAGTGGTGGGGTTTAGGTGTGTGATCGAGGTGCACTTGGAGGAAGTGAGAGTTCACAGGTCATTGTTTAGTTGTTGGATTACCATTACTGATTACTCATTTCCAAATAACAAAAGGATTTTATCATTTCATATATTTTTGACTGATGTAGCTTTTTATCTAACCAAATCACATGTAGCCATGTGCAGTAGTTTTTACTTGTAAATACTAATTATATGTGGTCACTTTTTATTGGCTAGAAAATCTATTTTTCCAATTCAAATCTGGTTCGTAGAACATAAATTGGCAACATGTGGGTCCATCTTTATTATATATGTACTTGATGAATGTATTTGGGTTGGAACTATAGCCTAAAAAAATAGCTATGGATTCAAATTGTACAAGTGAGGTGACTAATATGTCTACGGGTTTGATTAGTTATTATTATTGCTTCGTTCAATTTTTTCTCCGTAGGAAAAATAGTAAATTTGAACTACTCCCTTCGTCTACTTTTATAAGACACACTTCTTGTTATTTCAATTTTGCTCACATACATAGTAAAATGAGTAAATCTATGTGTAAAATAAGTCTAGATTCACTCATTTTAAAATGTATGTGGTCAAAATTGAAATGCTTTACAAAAATGGACGGAGGGAGTACCAATGTCGCAACAAACAAATGGATGCATCAAATAGTAAATCGATCTTCATGGGTTAAAAAGTGTTGCCAGGGTAAAATAAAACATACATGCAGTAAAAGAGTTTGACATTCTACTCACACAAAATTTGACGGAGGGAGTAGAGGGAGTATGTTCTAAGATTACACGTGCATTACTAGTAAAATAGAAAAGATCGAGAGTCACGGGCGCGCGGCCAGAGTGCGCATCCAAGGCTAGGCTTGACCCTCGCTCTCCTCTTCCGTTTCCCCTCCTAAAGCCACCGGTCCACTTCCCTGACGCTCACCATGGTCAGCGCACCAAACGTTGTCGTCGTCTATGAGGCTACCGACAACCTCGCTTCGCTCTAAGTTGTCTAGGAGCTTCACGCCGGCGTCCTCGTGGGAAAACCACAAGCGCAAGGCCTGGGAAGCTTCGACCGCGACGTCCTCTTCTTCGCCTACTTCGAATCCGGCCGCCGTCGTCTACGCCATCTTCATGTCGCTTCAGTCCAGCCTCCGGTCGTCCCGACCTCACCTGCGCCCGCCCCCCACCCACCCCTCGCGGTGAGCTGCGGGATTCCCCTCTAATTCCGTTGCCGTACCCAAGCCCGCTCGAATTCGAGCTCTTCGCCGCCATGGTCGTGAGCGCTCAGCTCACCTAGCTCCTGTGCCGCAAACGCCCCTAGCTGCAGCCTCTCCTGGAGTTCTAGCTCACGCTCCAAGCACAAGGGGAGGGAAAGCCGTTTGGACGAGCGTAGGCCGTGGAGGCGGCAACTGCGTCGGCCGCAGTAGCGAGCTCCAAGGCCGCGGTAGTGATGGCTAGAGGGAGTGAACGAGCTGAGTAGGGGAGAGTCGTGCGGTACTTCTTGAGGTCGTGGAGGTCTCCTCGTCCATGGACATCGCGTGGCGGCAACGGGGTGCGCGGTAGCTCGTGATACGGGTCAGCTGTTTGAAGAAATGCCTAACAAAATCTTAGCCATAGGGATTAGCTAATGGGAAGTAATAGAAATGTAGGGTGCTTTTTGCAAAATAAAATGTCCACGTCAGCATTTTTAACGGCAGCCATGACGGAGTGACTTAGGTGCAACATTGGCCCAACTTGGTGTCTGATACTTAGCAATTTTTGAGTTGATGACCAATTCGCTCATACGTGGCAACTTGATAGATCGCGTGAGGCTTTTACTCTAAATTTTATCTATGTTGCTTCACCTTGCTTGCAGGGCCAATGTGTATGTAGTTCATCACATGCTTGTTTTGGCAGTCTGATAGTTGCACTCGAATGGCTATAGGAAAATAAATTGTTATGCCACGGTCAAATAAAAGTAAAAGTTGCATGCGCCTCTACTCTTAGCAGTCAATCAAGGGGCATGACCATCCTCCTTATGTTGCCTTCTATTGCAACCAATGCTCTGTTGTGCTGCCGAACCATCCAAGCATGGGTCAATAAGTTTATTTGTCGTAAAGCTTCAAGTTAAGGGAAAATATGCATCTCCAAACTTTCTAAACTAGATGACTCCCCGCGCGTTGCTGCGGAAAATTTTGTAGGCAATAGAGTTCACATATGCTGTCATGTTTCTGCCGCAATATACATTTCTTACCATAATATATGAAGAGAAAAACTGCCGACGACACAGATAGTTAGTGGGGAACCTTGAGAAATCTGTCCTGTAGCAGGAAAGTACCACCTACACATGTAAAAATTAAGAGTAAATTCCAGTTTTTACCCTATAATCTGACAATTTTGACGCTAATTACCCCATTTAAAAAGTTTTCATCCTAATTACCCCATTTAGTAAAAGTTATGCCAATTTTTACCCCTTTTAATTTTTTGTTGTTGTCATTCAGTAGACCATAGGTAGATGAGACGTGCCATGTCCAGCTAATTCCAGTTTGACTTCCATTTCCATGCTATTTTTTGACAGATTCTAGCGACAACAACTCTAAAACGATGGTCCCAAAATAAAAATTTGTGCATAATTTATAGACCGTAAGTCAGTTAAAATTATATGGGGTAAAAATTGGCACAACTTTTAAAAAATGGGGTAATTACGATGAAAACTTTTTAAACGGGGTAATTAGCGTCAAAATTGTAAAACTATGGGGTAAAAACTGGAATTTACTCAAAAATTAATAATCTTATTTGTCGGATATATACTGAATAGGGGTATAGAAGATGGTAAACAAAAGAACCGGACTACCAGGGTGGCCTACATGGTAATGGGCTTAGATCCATTGGGCGGCCCAGTAGTCCGACGCGCAGAAGCCGGATTCTAGAAGAACCCGGATCATGGCCCACGTGATCTGGCTTGGAGGAGAAGACGGATTCCTTACTTTCCAAGTTACAAGTTAAACGTAGTCTTCTAGGTTTCTGGTTCTGTAAGCCCTAATCCGGCTATTATATAAAGCCGGACGGGAGATAGATTAGATAAGTTCCAAGGTTTTAGGTTCAAGCTCAAGCTCGACGCAACTCGCCGGGAAGTACATCCTCGTCGAGTAGCTAGATCTATTCCCTCACATTGTAACCCTGTTATACGGGCTTTAGTCCCAATCAGTGAGAAGTGCAGGAGTAGGTACGCCGTACTGTCGCGACGTACCGAACCTGGGTAAAATCCCGTGTTCCGTGTTACTACGCTATCCCGTTACCCCACGTCTCTACCGTAGTCTCATGGCACCCCAGTCTATGAAAACTACTACGATATCTCCATAGTTGGCGCCCACGGTGGGGCAAACGACGTCAGGCGTGAAATTCCGATCTGGGATACTCGGCGGAATTGGAAGATCGATCACTGTCGGAAGCTTGGAATTCGACGACGACGTCGGGCGCTTCCTCGACAACGGATCCTACATACCGGCGCAAAACCACCTGGTAAGTTCCTGCGTGTTACCGATTGGATCTGCTAACATCTTTATCGGACTAACTGCAGAGGCAATGGGGTTTTGCGGTGGAAGCAAATTTATCCCACCCGCCCTATACCCAGTCGAAGACGACTATGATGCCGGATTTTGCTCAGATCGCCGACAAAACAGTGATACGCACTTTATCGGCATGGTGCAATCCGAGATCGCTGAAAACACGGATGACGGAAATCCCGTGCAAGAGGCAGATAACAACCTACCCGTCATAGAGACGGAAGAACCAATACCCGTCACAGAGACGGAAGATCCGACATCCGTCAACCAGACGATGAACTCGGAAACAGAGTCCGTGCTTGCCGCCATAGAGGCGAGATTGGAGTCGGAAACCGGATCGGATAACTTCGACTCCGAAGACGAAGACGATGATGCCTTCGTAAGAAAAGTTAAGTCCTTTCAAGAGGGATTCCATGAAGTGCTAATGGCAAAACCAGCTGATATAACGGGTGCCGATAGCCAGGAAAGCCCTAAAACCCCTCCGCCAGTGGAAGAAAGAGAAGACGGAGAAACTTCTCCGATATTCCCTAATGTCAAGGAGATGACAGAAGATGAACCTGTCAAAAAACCTCCTTCTTCCAAGAAAAAGCACCGTGCTTATAAAAAACTCCAGTACAAACTCCGGAAGAAAAAGTCAGCTGATCTCGCTGATGAAAACCTGGAAGTTGGAGATATTAGTGGCACAAAGCCCGCGGAAAAGAAATCTAAGGAAATCACCGCTCCGCCAATGACAGAACTGGAAGAGCAAGAACTATTACAAACACCAGTGGGACCCAATGAACCCCCTGAGATGCTGGAAGCCAGGAGACAAGTTTTCCAACGGCAACAGCAACATCTGCTTAGATCTCGGCAACATCTCCAACAAACCCATAATGACATCAAAGTCATGAAGGAAGAAATAGAGGAGTACGAGAGAAAGTATAGATCTGCCTTAAAACCTACTAGGTTACCCGGAATCGCAAAACCGGAAGAACTGCCGCCAAAAGAAAGGTTTTATAACCCATCTTGGCAAAAGCAGTTAAACGGCAAAGATGCCAAGGGCGAGCCAATATACAAAACCGCAGCAGAAAATGCGGAAGCAGCGTTCGCCATCCTAAACAATGATCTGTACTCCAACGGGGAAAAACTCCAAGGGGTATATGCTTTCTTAGGAAAAGCATTACAACAGCAGCAGCGAGGCCAAGAGCGATCAGGGAGGCTGCATGATAATTCCGCCCTCTGCAAAACGGTTACTTGCGCTGCTGGAGCACCTGGACCGGAAGAACCCGGAGATTCGGATAAAAAAGAGGATCCGAGAAAAGACAAGAAAAACCCCGACAACCGGGACGCAGCGTCTAGAACCGGACCTCATCTCCCGAAAGATGGATATAAACCACACGATCGGGAAGACAAACACCGGAACGACGGCAAAATAATGCCACCTCCGAGAAACCCAGCTGAAAAAGCTGGAAGATACGATACACCTCACAGACGTGAAAGATCTCGGACACCGCCTAAAGATAAGGAAAGGTACAGGAGCAGGACTCCACCTAATCCCAGGGGGCGTGACAACGGAAGAGATAGAGATAACCTCGGAAAAGCGCGTCCGCGAAACAATGGAAAAGAAAGGAGTAGATCCCCTTCTGTCCATTCAGACGGGAGATATTCTGCACATATTGATAGAGCAGAAAAGGATGATCTATACTTTGGTCCTAAGTGTTTTACTGACAGGATCCGAAGGATAACCCTGCATTCTGGCTTCGCCAAAGTTGGTCCAACCTACCAAAAATATACCGGCAGTACAAACCCGGATACCTGGCTTTCAGATTATTACACAGCCGTCCAAATCAACAACGGGACAGACCTGGAAGCTGTCAAGTTTCTTCCCCTAATGTTGCTAGACGGAGCCAGAGATTGGATCAATGGTTTACCATCAAGAACTGTCGACAGTTGGGATGATATGGCGAGAGTATTTACTCAGCATTTTCGGGGAACATACAAACGCCCAAATAGCATCAACCAGCTGAACCGTTGCACCCAATTTGAAGACGAACCATACGTGGATTTCATCTCCAGATGGACTGCAATGAAGAATAGTTGCTCTGGAGTAACTGACGTACAAGCAATGCATGCTTTCGTCAATGGCCTAAAACCCGGACTTGTACCGTTCATGGTTGGTTCTAAAAAGCACAAAGATCTCGGATCTATGCTTACAACCGCTAATGAGCATGCTGCAGCCGAAGACGATATCAGAGCAAGAGGAGGCAATATTGAGTCACTAATACTGGCCAAGAAAACACCTCGTTCTGATAAAAAAGGAACTCCGGAGTCAACAACAAAGCCCAAGGAGGTTAACATAGCCTTTGGAGGAGAAAAGGTGAACAAGTGGAAAGGCCGCAGTCCAGATCCAATCAATTACACTCCCGAAGAATGGGAGAGAATTAAGTCGGAACCCTGCGTCCACCACTCTCAGTTTGGGAAACCAACCCACACAAACGCGCAATGCCGGC
Source organism: Alopecurus myosuroides (assembly GCA_028641055.1). Classification (NCBI taxonomy): domain Eukaryota; kingdom Viridiplantae; phylum Streptophyta; class Magnoliopsida; order Poales; family Poaceae; genus Alopecurus; species Alopecurus myosuroides. The sequence continues at coordinate 299,388,433 of CM054060.1, read as the reverse complement.
TAAACAAGCATATGAAAGGCAATGCAGGATCCGGAAATAAAGGGAAGGGTTCCAAGAGGAAACCTGCCAAACAAAAGCCAGAAGCTGAAAAAGAAGACAGTGAATCGGACACTGATGACAAAATCCAGGAACAGCAGCGAAAAGGCGAACCTAAATTTCCGAGAGTTGACGGAGAAGCAATGTTAACTTTCCTAGCAACCCCGTCAGCAAAGGTGGCCAAAAGGATACTTCGAGAAATAAACGCGGTTGTTCCTGCAACCCCAAAATTCTTGAAATATTTCAACACACCGATAATCTGGGATCAGTCAGATCATCCCGGAAATATCCCTGAACCCGGCACACAAGCTCTTGTTGTAAGCCCTATTGTTCAAAACACTAGGCTAAGAAGAGTGCTGATGGACGGAGGATCCAGCATCAACATAATGTACCTGGATACACTGAAGCACTTGAAGATCTCCGAGTCCCAGCTCAACTACAGCAATATACGCTTCCATGGCATTGTTCCTGGCAGGCAAGCACGATCCCTAGGAGAAATTTCCCTAGATGTCACCTTCGGAGATAAAGATCACTTCCGGCAGGAAAAAGTATCCTTCGAAGTAGTGCCGTTCGAAAGCGTGTATCACGCAATACTCGGACGTCCGGCTTTCGCCAAATTTATGGCAAGATCTTGCTATATCTACAACAAGCTGAAGATGCCAGGACCCAAAGGAGGAGTAATCACCATTGCCGGTGATTTCAAGCTGGCAAACGAGTTGGAGAAGCAAAACGCCCTTTGCGCTCAAAGAGTTATAGCTCAGGAAGAACTGAAGGAGTTAGCCAAGGAGGTATCGCCGAAAGAAATGCCGGCAGGAAAAGAAACTCGGAAGCCAACAGATAGCTTCAAGGCGTCCGAGAATACAAGACAGGTAATCCTAGATCCCAAAGATCCGACAAAATTTGTCGTAGTAGGGACTGGGATGACCAACAAATAGGAAGGCGAGCTCATCAAGTTCCTCCGTGAGAACTGGGATATTTTCGCCTGGTGTCCAGCTGACATGCCAGGCGTACCCAGGGAACTTGCTAAGCACCAACTCAAGGTTATTCCCGGATCAAAACCCGTCAAACAAGGTCTCCGTCGATTTGACGGAAGAAGACGGAAGGCTATTGGCAAGGAAATTATCCGGCTTTTAGCAGCGGATTTCATCAAGGAGGTAATCCATACTGACTGGTCCGCAAATCCGGTATTAGTACCGAAGAAAGACACAACTGCCCTCAGAATGTGTATAGTTTACACAGGATTGAACAAGTTATGTCCGAAAGATAGGTTCGCACTGCCGCGAATCGATCAAATAATAGATGCCACTGCAGGCTCCGAGCTTTTATGCTTTTTGGATGCATACTCCGGGTACCACCAAATACGCATGAAAAAGGAAGATCAAATCAAGACTTCTTTTATAACCCCGTACGGGACGTATTACTACGTAACCATGCCTTTTGGCCTGAAGAACGCAGGTGCAACCTACCAGCGTTGCATGCAACGTTGTTTGCATAGTCAAATTGGCAGAAACGTCCATGTTTACGTGGACGATATTGCCGTCGTAACCAAGGAAAAAGATACACTCCTTGAGGATTTGCGAGAAACTTTCGAAAACTTACGCACCTACCAGATGAAGTTGAATCCATCTAAGTGCGTATTCGGGGTTCCCTCAGGAAAACTTCTGGGTTTCATCGTTTCCCACAGAGGAATAGAAGTTAACCCGGAAAAGATCAAGGCAATCTTGAACATCTCAAAGCCTACATGTGTAAAAGATGTCCAAAGATTGACGGGTTCCGCTGCAGCAGTCAGCAGATTTATTAGTCGGCTGGGGGATAAAGCCTTACCACTCTACAAACTGTTAAAGAAATCCGACAAGTTCGAATGGACAGAAGAGGCCGATGCAGCGTTGGCCCAGTTAAAGGAAACCTTGATGAACGCTCCCATCTTGGCATCTCCCAAAGACGAAGAACCCATGTTACTATACCTTACGGCTACTAATCGGGTTATTAGCGCGGTAATCGTTGTGGAACGGACAAAAGAAGAGCAAAGCATACCAGATCAACATCCGGTATACTACATAAGCGAAGTTTTCTCCGAATCCAAACAAAGATACCCGCACTATCAGAAACTGGCATATGGCGTATTTTTTGCATCCAGAAAGCTGCGCCATTACTTCCAAGGACATTCTATAACAGTGGTATGTAAAGCACCACTAGGGGATATTATAAACAATGCGGAGGCAACCGGCCAAGTAGCTAAATGGGGCATCGAGCTGGCAGCTTTCGACATTAAGTACCAGCCAAGGACGGCAATAAAATCCCAGGTTTTGGCAGATTTCGTCGCCGACTGGACAGAAGCAATGGAAAATACACCGATGCCAGAATCCGAGTACTGGATCATGCACTTTGACGGATCCAAGATGAAGGAAGGAGCTAGAGCCGGCGTAGTTCTAAAATCTCCCAAGGGAGACACAATGGAGTATGTATTGCAAATACACTTCAACGCCAGTAATAATGTGGCAGAATACGAAGCTTTGCTTCATGGCTTGCATATTGCAAAAGAAATAGGGGTAAAACGCATCTTGTGCTATGGAGACTCGGATTTGGTACAGCATCAGCTCAATCAAACCTGGGACGCGAAAAGCCCTATAATGGCCGAATATCGGAGAACGGTGGATGAGTTTGCCATCTGCTTCTTCGGGTTCGAAGTCCTTCACATAAAAAGGGAGGAAAATTGGAACGCGGATGCGTTAGCCCGCATGGGATCAGAGAGAGTAAAAACTTTACCACCAGGGGTATTCGTCCAGCATTTGCATGAACCGTCCATAAAAGGTGGAGACGTTGATTACCCTCTAGCATCTGAAACAATTGAAGTCATGCTCGTTAAACCGGATTGGACAATCCCGTACTTAAACTTCTTAGTCAATCAGAAGTACCCGGAAGGAGCAGACGAGGTCTTGCAAAGGCAAATACAGCGTCGATGCAAAGGATACGTGGTGATCAACGACCACTTGTATAAGCGCAGTACTTCCGGAATTTTTCAACGGTGTATTTCACCAGAAGAAGGAAGAGAAATACTGGAAGAAATCCATGCCGGCGATTGCGGACATCATGCTCAATCAAAAAGCATAGTCAAAAAAGCATTCCGGGCGGGGTTTTTCTGGCTAACAGCCAAGACAGACGCTGAACGCATAGTGAATACGTGCGAAGGATGCCAATATTATGCCAAGCAGACCAATTTGCCGGCCCAAGCACTTAAAACTATCCCTATCACATGGCCGTTTGCGGTCTGGGGGCTAGATATGATGGGACCGTTCAAAACTGCAAGAGGTGGACTTACACATCTACTCGTAGCGGTAGATAAGTACACAAAATGGGTGGAGGCTAAACCCATCAAAAAGCTGGACGGTGCAACTGCCAGAAATTTCATTATTGATTTAGTAATGAGGTATGGCGTCCCACACAGCATAATAACTGATAACGGGACAAATTTCTCCATTGGAGAGTTGGCAAAATACTGCCAACAAACGGGAATTCGCTTAGATCTTGCATCTGTGGCACACCCGCAATCTAATGGACAGGTTGAAAGAATGAACAGTTTAATCCTGCAAGGAATACGCCCAAGACTCGAAACTCCTCTCCATAGAGCAGCTGGAGCATGGGTAGAAGAGCTACCTTCCGTGTTGTGGAGTATTCGAACGACGCCAAATAGGTCAACCGAGCAAACCCCGTTTTTCCTGGTTTACGGTGCGGAAGCTATTCTTCCAACGGATATGATCCATGATAGCCCAAGAGTGCAGAATTTTGAAGACTCGGATGCCGAGGAAGCACGACAGGATGCCGTCGATCTCTTAGAAGAGGAACGAGAACTTGTACTTCAAAGATCCGCCATCTACCAGCAAGGTTTACGGTGTTATCACAGTCGGAAAATCAGGCATCGTTCTTTTAAAGAAGGTGACTTACTGCTGAGATTGGTGCAGAAAAGGAAGCACAAATTAGCCCCAGTATGGGAAGGACCATTTGTCATCAGTAAAGCCATGAAGAATGGATCATACTATCTTGTTGACATTCGAGATACGGAGGACGGCCCCGAGAAGCCGAATCGCAAAAGAAAGAGAAAAATAGATGATGAACTAGGAGAGACAAATAGGCCTTGGAATATCTAGCAAGTTACGTCCCTTCTATACTTAGTTCAATTTCTATGTAAACATCTTTGAGATCATGAAATAAAGTTGTCGGAATTCATATTCATTATAAGTACAAAATATTTCCGCCTTATCTATTTCCCAATGATCTTACAAATACTCAATGTTAACCCGAATTGTGCCTGCGAGCTCGGTGTTTAAAAGTTGAATGATTCGGCCTGTTCAAGGTTAAAGGAAACTCGGATTGTGACTGCGTGCCCAAGTTTCAAAATAGTTCCTTGTTTTATCTAAGTCTTATCTGATTGTGTGTGTTGGGTTATTGGAACTAGTTAGTAAAAATGCCTTTAGCATGATCCATGAATCCGAGTTTCAAAACTGTTTGGTTCGTCCCCAGTTACTCGGCATGAAGTTTTATATTGCTATTTGAGCCATTTTTTAACACTAGAGCAGTTAAAGCACATTTTCCGGATTACTTAGAAGATAAAAGGAATAACCAAACCCGACAAAACTTTGCAAGGAATTTAATAATTCACAACTGTAAAAGGTGGAGTTCTTGTTTTAGCTAAAGGTACAGAAGCAGTACAATATGAATTACATTGTAAAAAAGAAAATGCTTCTGTACACATCCATCATCCAGGTCAAGTGCGCCCCCTTAAACTTCTGAGTCTTCATCACTGCTATCATTCTCGGGGGCTGCGGGCACTTCTTCTTCCGGATAAGTAATGGAGATATTCACCATGGAGGCAATCTGAGTGGCGTAGCCTTCAACTTCATTAAAGATCGCATTTATTTGTGCTTCTGTACATTCTTGAGGAATACCGGATGCTACACGCCAGGATTTTGCATCAGGGTAGTGTAAGCGCATGAGGCCAAGTGCCATTCGCGCACCACCCCGTGCAGCAGAGCGAAGGAAAGATTCCTTCGAATTTGCTACCTCCATGATGGCATCCGGAAGTCGGTAAACTTCTGAAGATTGTATATTACTTGCGGGCAGGAATTTATTAATTAAATGCATTCCTGCATTTCTGATTGAATTCCATATCCTCCCAAAGGCCCGGATCTTTTCAGTCCGAGAAATTCCTGGAAAATTTCCTGCTTTTTTTTAACAAAAGCAAAGATTAGAGAATACAAGAAATATGACATGAAAGTATTGGTAAAAGAAGTCAACTTACCAAGAACCGCGTCAATTTCATCGCCCTCTTTCATACGAGGGAATAGCATACTTTCTAAATCATTGATAATAGATTTATCCTCTGATGCCTGCAAAGAAGCCTTGGATTGCGCAATCCCAAGGGCTAGATTACTGGCTTCCAGTTCTTATCGAACTTTTGAAAGTTCTCTTTGAAGGTTGGAGTTTTCTTCACGAAGTTGAGAAAAATAAGCAGCGTTTGCTGTGTGCTTCTTGGCTTTGGTTAAAGCAGCTGAAAAGCAGGGACAAAATATTCCGACATTACGGCAAGATCTAGCAATGATTTTCCAGCAAAAATCAATAAACACGAAGTAAAATACCGGTGGCTTTTGATAATTGCCGTTGAGACGACGCCAGTTCGTTGCTTTTTGATTCAATAACAGATTGAAGTGTTTTTACTTCTCTGCTTTTGAGGCTAAGTTTTTTCAAAACTTCCAAGTTTATGGCATCTGCGGAATGCTGAAACATGGAAATGAAAGCCAGATGCTTAAGTTTGAACAAGCATAAAAAGAAGCATTAAGAAGAATTTAGGGTTTCAACTTAATGCTTGGGGGCTAGAAGTATTACCTGGCTCATTTCTCGCAAGTCAGCCAAGGTCTCCTTGAATTCCCTGGCATATTCCATGAAAAGAATTCCAACATGGTGAAGGCCATCGTGTATGACCTGACGGGGCGAGAATGCGATATTATTGCGGATAACTAATCCATTTTGTGGCCAGGGGCGAACAAGAGGCGCAGGAGCAAAAAATTGCTTAGCTTCCGGACGAATATATCCGAGGTCGTCGAAAGGCTCTTCTTTCACCCGGATATCATCCAGAGTAGGAATGGATTCGTTTCCAGCAGGTGATCGAAAATTTCCGCCCATTGGCGTATTCGTTCTCCCCTTTTTTCCCGTAACTGCAGAAGGAAATTCTTCTTTGATAGTAGTTTGCCTCTTGCGCTTTTGGTTGTTGTAAAACTCGGCATGTAATTTGCTGATTTCAGCATCAGAAGCAAGATCATTTTCTCCAAGTTCGTCAAACTAGGAAAGAATTAACAGTATGTTAAAAAATGAAGAGAGAAGATAATCTGAGGAAACTCAGAAACAAGGGAAGGAAAGTACCTTAGGAACCAGATTTTCCGCATGATAAATGGCTAGACTTTCCTCAATCTGGCTATCGGCGGCAACTATCTGATGAAGGCGTTCTATAAAATCCTTCTTGCTAAAGGACCTATCTGTTCCTCTCATGCTATCTTCTGGTCCCGTGTACTCGCAAAGAAGTCGGGAACGAAGGGATAAAGGTTGTACGCGACGTCCAAACCAGCATAAAACGATATCCTTCCAAACCAAAGGTGGTTGAGAAGAAGAAAGTTTGGCAATGCGCCGCTTTATTTTCATCAGGTTTTCAGGCAAATCCTCTGTTACTGCTAATGTCCAACTCTCGCAAGGAGTAGCGGCAGAATTAGCAAAGGGAGGAATTCCGGTTTCTCTGTCGGGGGACGGAATGTCTTGGTGATAAAAGAAAGAACCTAGCCAAGATTGGTCAGGTTTCGGCATTCTTATCTTTGGATACCATTCTTCCCTAAAGTTTCTGAGGGTAAAAGATATGGTCCCGCAGATGGGCGAAACACCGTTTGTAATGTTATGTTTTACCTCGAAACAATAATGCCAGAAGTCTAAATTGGGAGTTATTCCAAGATACCCTTCGAAAAGAGCTTGGAAACTAGCTAATTGAAGGATGGAATTTGGAGAGATATTATGTGGTTGAACACCATAAAAGTTGAGGACGTCTAGGAAAAAGGCGGAAGGGGGAAAACCCATACCTCTCGTGATATGAGAGGTAAGGAGGACGCGTTCTCCTTCCTTTGGCTTGGGCTCTGGCTCATCCTTCGAGATCCGCCATTTGCCTTTAACTATTAATCTATCCCTTGACATCCGACGAAGGAGGACGAGTGAAGTATTACTCTGATTCCAAATTCCGACAAATTCTGCTTCTTCATCAGCTCCGGTGGAGAAGTGCTCAGTGCCACGGGAGTGAATCTTGACCCTCGCCGGTTCTGAAGCAAACGGCGGGGTTGTCGTGGCGCTTGGGCCCGCAACGTCCGCGGCGGCGGAAGCGCTTCCTCCGCCCGCCGCGGATGCCGTGGTCTTTTCCGGCTCGCCGCCGGCATGTTTGGGCGACCCTAGCTGTGGATCTAGGTCGCCCAAAAGTTCGTCGATGGAGGCGCGAGCCGGTGAGGACGACGGAGAGGCCATCTTCTTCGGTGGCGAATGAGCGCTCCGGCGTGCGAAGAGTTCGTCGGGGCAAGGTCTTGCTCTCGAGCTCACGGTTGCGTCAATGGCGTGGGCAGTGATGGAGTGAGGAAAGATTTCCGATGACGAAGAGGACGGCTATTTATAGCCTGAAAACCTCTAGATACGTGCCAACGGCTCTTTTGACCGTTGGATGTTCGACGCGTGTCGCTCGCCGGAAAATCCGGGAAACGGAACGACAGAGGAATGATGGCTATCTCCTCGTTTCTCGTGAGAATCTGTCAGAGATACGTTGCAGGGTTTCCCGCGTGAAACCAAGCGGCGCTTGCGTCAGCATGATTAAGGCACTGATGTCATAAGTTCCTTTTCCGCGAAGGATCGCGAGAAGAAAAACCGGATTTTCATAGTTCCGAGTTTTGTGTTACCATCTCCTTCAAAAGGAAAAAAGAAAGAATCAAGACTGCTGAATCAAGTTTTCCCGGACAAAATGTATTTGACGAAAGGCGGAGTTTCAGAGTTTTGATCCTTCCTGGGGGCTACTGTCGGATATATACTGAATAGGGGTATAGAAGATGGTAGACAAAAGAACCGGACTACCAGGGTGGCCTACATGGTAATGGGCTTAGGTCCATTGGGCGGCCCAGTAGTCCGACGCGCAGAAGCCGGATTCTAGAAGAACCCGGATCATGGCCCACGTGATCTGGCTTGGAGGAGAAGACGGATTCCTTACTTTCCAAGTTACAAGTTAAACGTAATCTTCTAGGTTTCTGGTTCTGTAAGCCCTAATCCGACTATTATATAAAGCCGGACGGGAGATAGATTAGATAAGTTCCAAGGTTTTAGGTTCAAGCTCAAGCTCGACGCAACTCGCCGGGAAGTACATCCTCGTCGAGTAGCTAGATCTATTCCCTCACATTGTAACCCTGTTATACGGGCTTTAGTCCCAATTAGTGAGAAGTGCAGGAGTAGGTACGCCGTACTGTCGCGACGTACCGAACCTGGGTAAAATCCCGTGTTCCGTGTTACTACGCTATCCCGTTACCCCACGTCTCTACCGTAGTCTCATGGCACCCCAGTCTATGAAAACTACTACGATGTCTCGACATTATTAATTTTGCACGCACCTCTATCTTGGAAGATGAGAGCAGGGGATCTTCCTAAAACTAGAATCGACACAATATGATCCATATATATACATATAGGATGACATAGAATCAGCAAAAACAACGCCGAACTACCCAGCGTGTTGCTGCCGTTAACTTTGCATGTTTATACAGTAGCTTGTAGGGACGTTTTTTCAAACATCTTTTGTTGGAACGTGAATGAGAAAAATAGGAAAGCTGACACCAAATAATTTTATTGACTATCTATTCTGTCACAATGATGCCTTGCTGAATAACAATTGTTCAGCCAAAATCTAAATTATATAGCATGCATACCTGTAACGCTTGTCAAACAATTCAGCATTTGTGAGTCAGAGGCTTCAGTTAGTGAATAAAGTGTGAAAAAAACATGACCTGCAAAAACCGGCACGCATGACAACCTTGTTAAACCAAACATTCGGAACTACTGAAAGCATTAACCTGTAGATGTTTTACTATTGCTTCTGCAATAGTAGTCATTATCAGATACTCGCTAAACGGAGACTGAAAGATGGAAAGAAATTTTCCACCGGTTTCTAAATACCAGTCAAAATGAAATAGTATCAATATTAGGTAAAGGGCCATTCATAATATGCCGAGAAAGGAGGTGGTTCCATCGAATTAAAAGCAAGCTTACAGACCACAGAGATGCGTTCCACTATATATTGGATGAAACCCCGTGAAGAATTAATCCAAACCTGCGAACAAAGAAAATGTAAGAAGATGAGTATCTCCCATTAATTATCGCATCTCCTTCCTCAAGTGCTTCGGTAACATGGTTGGTGAAAAATTATGAAGAAAACCAGATTATCAAAAGCATCTGACGATAGAAACGAACTTTAATTTTCATCTCTCTTCGCTGGAAGCATATCACGATTTAGATATCTCTAATCGTTGCAGCATACCATGACGCGGATCGGCAGATGTCAAGAAACCCGTCGACCCTGCTGTGTCACTGCTCTTCCAAATCACCAAGCAGACACTTCAGTAGTAGCACGCGTGGCTGATTTAGATCAGTTGATGGAGACAATGAAGGTGAGAAGCTGACAGTCCTGGTCAGAGTGGTCGTCTGGTTCAATCTCTGCTTGCTGGACTGCTGCCATTTTGAGAGAAAGCGATGCCATATTTATATAAGGAATTAGAGGAATAGTAAGAGACTGAATAGGATGGAAGGAGAAACGGCCACCGTAGGAGCCAAGGAGTCGGCTAAATGGGAATTTATTGTGGAAGGAGAGAGAAAACGTCAGAGTAGCTAGACTATGTGGAGAAGATGATTAAAAAAATCTGACCCATGTTGCGTAATCCTGTCTCTTGCTATTACAAATCAGGTACGGTTGATCTAAAAAAAATATCAGAGGTACGCTTTTAGAATTAATTACGGTTCGGTTTCTAGGTGATTATAAGGTAAAAAAATCTAACAAAAATAAAAATGATGAGTTGGCATGTTTGGTGAGGTGGGAAGGCTGCATGTTGAGAGAATTAGGATTAGTGGGTTGCCTCTATTTAGTTATATATGATTAAGTTTTTGGCACTGATATAAAGGAACGAAACCGTTAGATCCCATAAGAGCAATTATAATAGTGGTCTTATAGCCAGCCTACGTGCCATTTTTGCGTTTGTGGAGAGGGGGGAGAGAGATGAAAAAGTAGGGGGAGTGAGCTCTCATGCAAGAGTCAGGCTATACGCGTGCTCCTAGTCAAATGCAATTAATGTGAGGAGAGAGATAGAGAGAAGATTGTGCAAAGTAAAAAATCTAATAGCCAACCTTACAATATGAGTAACTTTAAATGGTGGCTATAAATGACATGACACCCGCTTATAGCCAGCAGCTGGCTATACTATTAACCGTGCTCTGGGTGGGGAGCATTCTTCATACTCCCTCCGTTCGGATTTAAAAGTCCTCTAGTGGAAAACTATTTGTCCCAAAATTATCTCCAAATAAGGCCCGTAATTATTTATTATCTAATTAACTGTGCCATAATAATTGTGAAATCCCATCTAGTCTCATCTTGATTGGTTTGCATGGCCAAATTAATTGCGTAAATTAATTTGACAATGGAAAACCGTGACGTTGATTGGTGGAAAGGACAACAATAGAATTGCGCTTTGGTCGTGATGCTTTTCACTAAGGGACTAGTAATTATAGACGGAGGGAGTAATAAAGAGAGTGTAGCCTTTACGGGTAGATTTTCAAGGTTAATTCAAATTCGAAACTTGTAATCAGGCAACTTGAATATTAACATGAAAACGTCAATGACCCTCGTTTATATCAGAACTACCACCAGTTCACTAATTGGAAACACGATGAATACATAACGTCAAAGAAATGAGCAATTTACCTATCTCACATGAGTCCGCAATAGCTAGTACATGTGACGAAAAGAGTTTTGCTATGAGCACAGGACGGAGGGATGCAAGTCTTTTTCCAATGTTACAGAATGAAAATCATACACGTGCTCCTATGGCCGGCGGCGCGTCGGGAGGTGACGTCGGCGGCGTATTGAACCTGGCCGTCAGGGTCAGGGCAGGCGACGGCCGTGCGCTTCATGGCTGCGCCGGCCATGCGTATCCGGCTACTGGCTGGCGAGGGCGTCGGGCTGGTTCGCCGGGCGAGCGGGGATAGGTGAGCGAGCGGGTCGTCGGGGACGGATCTATTTTCAGATCTAAACCGCTTTCTAGCCACGTGTCAATTGCTAAAGTTGGTCCACGGGCTAAATATGTAGACCAGGTCTCATATAATTATTTTCCCCTACACACCATGTACAAGTGGAGAGATGATCATAACGGCTGCGAGTAACCCACGTCATTGACAACAGACGGTCGTGATCAAGTTAGTAAACGGCCAACTACTTTTCCGTTTCTTTGACGTTAGCGGAAAGTGCACGACAGGAGCTGCGTCTCTCCTCCAGAGGGGACGATCTGAACGCTCTATCTCACCGTTGACGTATCCACGAGGATCTGCGTCGGAAAAGGCCGGCGAATGGATGCATATTATATATGCAGCATAACGGTCTACAAAGGAATACGAGCGCTTTTATTGCTTGACAGAGCACCCGTGTTTAATTCTTGTCTGCCCCACTGGTATTTTTTTACCGCCGACGGTCCTGTTTTTAAGGGCATCTCATTAACCAATGGTCATGTAAACTCCATTTGTGGAAATATCATTTTTTTCATAGGTCACAAATGGTCATACTTTTTGATAAAAATTTGTGGGTACACAAATAACCTATGTCCATGATTTATTTCGTAATTTTTGGAAACTCCAAAGTGAGACATCTGACAGTGGAGTGCGGACGATACTACTTGCAGATTGTCATTTCTCGTAAAATATATGTCTAGTTTTGTTTTCCCGCTTAGAACTTAAAAGTACGAGCGACACACAAAACAAAATGTAATACTTCCTCCATATCGAAATATAAGATGTTTTAGCATTTCCTAAACAATATGTATCTAGACATGTTTTAGTGTAAGATGCATATGGATCTATACACTTGTCGGATATATACCAATTAGGGGTATATCAGATGGTAGTCTAAAGTGTCGGATTACCAGGATGGCCTAAATGGTAATGGGCTATGGTCCGTTAGGCGGCCCAGTAACCTGATGCACAGAAGCCGGATTCTAGAAGAACCCAGATCACGGCCCACGTGATCTGACTTGGAGTAGAATGCGGATTCCTTACTTTCCAAGTTAAAGAGTTACCGTAGTCTTCTAGGTTTCCTACTCTGTATGCCCTAATCCGGCTATTATATAAAGCCGGACGGGAGATATGATAGATAAACAAGAAGCTAAACGCTAACTCGCCGAGAGGTTGATCCTTGACGAGCAGCTAATAGAACCTCACATTGTACTCTGTATTTCCAGGCTTTAGTCCTGAATAGTGAGATTGCAGGAGTAGAAACGTCGCATTACTGCGCCGTACCGAACCTGGGTAAAAACCCTGTGTCATTGTTCTTCGCACAACCACGTCCCCCCACGTCTCTATCGGTAGTCTCATGGCACCCCCGTCTATGATATCTACTACGATGTCTCCACAGTTGGCGCCCACCGTGGGGCTAGCGACGTCAGGCGTTAAGTTCCGATCTGGGATACTCGGCGAGATCGGCAGTTCCATAACTGTCGGAAGCTTGGAGTTCGACAACGACGTTGGACGCTTCCTCGACAACGGATCTTACATACCGGTGCAAAATCATCTGGTAAGTGTCTGCGTGTTACCGATTGGATCTGCAAATATTTTCATCGGATTAACTGCAGAGGCCATGGGGTTTTGCGGTGGAAGTAAATTTATCCCACCCGCCCTATACCCAGTCGAAGATGACTACGATACCGGGTTTTGCTCAGATCGCCGACATACAAGTGAATCACACTTTATCGTAATGGTGCAATCCGAGATCGCCGAAAACACGGATGAAAGTAATCCCGTGCAAGAGGCAGAAAAAAACACTCCCACAACAGAAGTGGAAGATCCGACATCCATCAACATCACGACGCACTCGGAAGCTGACTCTGTACTAGCCGCCATTGAGGCGAGATTAGAGTCGAAAACCAGGTCGGATCACTTCGACACCGAAGACGAAGATGAAGACGCTTTCGAAAGAAAGGTCAAATCCTTCCAAGAGGGATTCCATGAAGTATGGATGACAAAACCGGCTGAAAACACGGATGCCGACAGTCAGGAAAGCCCTAGAACTCCTCCGCCAGAGGAAGAGAGAGAAGAAGGAGAAACCTCTCCAAAATTCCCCGATGTCAAAGAATTGACAGAGGAAGAACCAATCAAAAAACCTCTCTCTTCCAAGAAAAAGCACAAGGCCGCTAAAAAGCTCCAGTACAAACTCCGGAAGAAGAAATTGGCTGATCCAGCCGATGAAAGCCCGGAAGTAGGAGGCGCAAGCGGAATAAAGCCCGCGGAGAAGAAAACAAAAGAAATCCTTGTTCCGCCAATGACAGAACAAGAAGAACAGGAGTTACTGCAAACACCAGTGGGATTGCATGAACCCCCTGAAGTGCTAGAAGCCAGGAGACAAGCTCTCCAGAGGCAGAAGCAACATCTATTCAGAACTCGTGAACACCTCGAAAAAAACCTGTACGACATCAAGCTCATGAAGGAAGAAATCGAGGAATACGAGAGAAAGAATAGATCTGGAATTAAACCTACAAGGTTACCCGGAATTGTAAGACCGGATGTACTGCCGTCAAAAGAAAGGTTTCACAAGCCATCTTGGCAAAAGCAGGTAAACGACAAAGATGCCAGAGTGAACCAATATACAAAACCGCAGCAGAAAATGCGGAAGCAGCGTTCGCCATCCTCAACAATGATTTGTACTGCAATGGCGAAAAACTTCAAGGGGTGTATGCTTTCTTAGGAAAAGCATTGCAACAACAACAGCGAGGGCAGCAACGATCAGGGAAGTTGCATGGCGAATCAGCCCTATGTAAAACAGCTACATGTGCCGCTGGAGCACCTGGACCGGAAGAGCCTGGAGATTCAACCAATTCAAAAGAGAAGAAAGCAGATCCGAGAAAAGACAAGAAAAATCCCGACAACAAGGATGAAGCGTCTAGAACCGGATCCCATCTCCCGAAAGATGGACTTAATCCTCGCGATCGGGAAGAAAAACTCTGGAATGACGGAAAAGCAATGCCGCCTCCGAGACGCCCAGCTGAAAAAGCTGGAAGGAAGGATATACCTCACAGGCGTGAGAGATCCCGGACACCCCCCAGAAATAAGGAAAGAAACAGGAGTAGAACTCCACCTTATCCAAAGGGGCAAGATCTCGGAAGAAATAGAGAGAATCCCGGAAAAGCGCGTTCACGCCACAATGCAAAAGAAAGTAGCAGATCCCCTTCTGTCCATTCAGCCGGCAGGTACTCCACACACATGGATAGAGCGGAAAGAGACGAGTTATGCTTTGGACCTAAGTGCTTCACAGATAGGATCCGAAGGATAACCCTACATGCTGGCTTTGCCAAAGTTGGCCCAACATACCAAAAATATATCGGTAGTACAAACCCGGATACCTAGCTCTCAGACTTGGAAGTTGTAAAGGTTCTTTCCCTAATGTTATTGGACGGAGCCAGAGATTGGATCAATGGATTACCCTCCATAACTGTCGACAACTGGGATGATATGGCTCGAGTATTTACTCAGCATTTCCGAGGAAGCTACAAACGCCCGAATAGCATTAACCAGCTAAACCGTTGCACCCAATTTGAGGACGAGCCATACGTGGATTTCATCTCAAGATGGACGGCAATGAAGAATAGTTGCTCTGGAGTAACTGACGTTCAAGCAATGCACGCTTTCGTCAATGGCCTAAAACCCGGACTAGTACCGTTCATGATTGGCTCCAAAAAGCACAAAGATCTCGGATCTATGCTTACAACCGCCAACGAACACGCTGCAGCCGAGGACGACATCAGGGCAAGAGGAGGCAATATTGATACACTGATACAGGCCAAAAAGAACCCTCGCCCTGAGAAAAAAGGAACTCCAGCTGCAACACAGAAGCCCAAAGAGGTCAACATAGCCTTTGGAAGGGAAAATGGCAATAGGTGGAAAGGACGCAGTACCAAGCCGATAAACTACACCAAAGAAGAGTGGGAGAAAATCAATTCGGAAAACTGTGTCCACCATTCGAAATTTGGGAAGCCTACTCATAGTAACGCACAATGCCGCTTGAACAAGCATATGAAAGGCAGTGCAGGATCCGGAAACAAAGGGAAGAATACCAAGAGGAAGTTTTCCAAGCAAAAGCCAGAAGGTGAGAAAGAAGACAGTGAATCGGACACTGACGAAAAAATCCGGGAACAACAGCGAAAAGGCGAGCCTAAGTTTCCGAGAGTTGATGGAGAATGAAACCTAACTTTCCTGGCAACTCCTTCAGCAAAGGTGGCAAAGAGAACGCTTCGAGAAATAAACGCGGTTGTCACTGCAACCCCGAAATTCTTGAAGTACTCAAATACACCAATTACCTGGGATCAGTGTGATCATCCCGGGAATATCCCTGAACCCGGCACACAAGCTCTAATCGTAAGTCCTATTGTTCAAAACATTAGGCTAAAAAGAGTGCTGATGGATGGAGGATACAACATTAACATAATGTACCTGGATACACTGAAGCATCTGAAAATTTCCGAGACCCAGCTCAACCACAGCAACATATGTTTTCACGGCATCATCCCTGGCAGACAAGCACGGTCCCTAGGATAAATTTCCCTAGATTTAACCTTTGGAGACAAAGATCACTTCCGGCAGGAAAAAGTATCCTTCGAGGTTGTGCCGTTCGAAAGCGTGTATCATGCGATACTCGCACGTCCAGCTTTCACCAAATTCATGGAAAGATCATGTTATATCTATAACAAGCTAAAGATGCCAGGACCCAAAGGAGGAGTAATCACCATATCTGGAGACTTCAAATTGGCAAACGAGCTAGAAAAATAAAACGCCCTTTGCGCTGAGAAAGTCATAGCAAAGGAAGAGTTGAAAGAGCTGGCAAAAGAGGTATCGCCGACAGAAATGCCAGCAGGAAAAGAAAGCCGGAAGCCAGCAGATAGCTTCAAGGCTTCCGAGAATACAAGACAGGTAATCCTAGATCCCAAAGACCCGACAAAATTTGTCGTAGTGGGAACTGGGATGACCGACAAATAGGAAAGCGAGCTCATCAGGTTCCTCCGTGAGAACTGGGATATCTTCGCTTGGTGTCCAACGGACATGCCAGGCGTACCCAGGGAACTTGCTGAGCATCAACTCAAGGTGATTCCAGGATCGAAACCCGTCAAACAAGGTCTCTGTCGATTTGACGGAAGAAGACGGAAGGCTATTGGCAAGGAGATTATCCGGCTTTTGGCAGCAGATTTTATCCGGGAAGTTATACATACTGAATGGTCTGCGAATCCAGTATTAGTCCCGAAGAAAGATACTACTGCCCTTAGAATGTGTATAGATTACACCGGCCTAAACAAACTATGTCCAAAAGATAGGTTCGCGTTACCGCGAATCGATCAAATAATAGATGCCACTGCAGGCTCTGAGCTTTTGTACTTTTTGGATGCATATTCCGGGTATCATCAAATACGCATGAACACGGAGGATCAAATCAAAACCTCGTTCATAACCCCTTATGGGACGTACTATTACATACCCATGCCATTTGGCCTGAAGAACGCAGGTGCAACCTACCAGCGTTGCATGCAACGGTGTTTGCATAGTCAGATTGGCAAAAATATCCACGTTTACGTGGACGACATTGCTGTCGTTACCAAGGAAAAAGAAACATTCCTTGAGGATTTGCGAGAAACCTTCGAAAATAATTGCGCACTTATAAAATGAAGTTAAATCCATTAAGGTGCGTATTCGGGGTTCCCTCAGGAAAACTTCTGGGTTTTATCGTTTCTCACAGAGGAATAGAAGTAAACCCAGAAAAGATCAAAGAAATCTTAAACATCTCCAAGCCTACGTGCGTAAAAGATGTGCAAAGATTGACGGGTTCCGCTGCAGCCGTCAGCAGGTTTATTAGCCGGCTGGGGGATAAAGCCTTGTCATTATACGAATTGTTGAAGAAATCCGACAAATTTGAGTGGACAGAGAAAGCAGATCCAGCGTTAACCCAGTTGAAGGAAACTTTGATGAAAGCTCCGATTTTGGCATCCCCAAAAGACGAAGAACCTATGTTATTGTACCTTACGTCTACAAATCGGGTTATTAGTGCAGTAATTGTTGTGGAAAGAAAGAAAGACGAACAAAGCATACCAGACCAGCATCTGATATATTACATAAGTGAAGTTTTCTCCGAGTCCAAACAAAGGTATCCACACTATCAAAAACTGGCATATGGCGTATTTTTTGCATCTCGGAAACTTCGTCATTACTTCCAAGGACATTCCATAACAGTGGTATGTAAAGCACCGCTAGGGGATATAATAAACAATGCGGAAGCAACTGGCCGAGTAGCCAAATGGGGCATCGAGCTAGCAGCATTCGACATTAAGTACCAACCCAGGACGGCAATAAAATCCTAGGTTCTGGAAGATTTTGTCGCCGACTGGACGGAAGCAATGGAAAAAACACCGATGCCGGAGTCCGAGTACTGGATCATGCACTTTGACGGATCCAAGATGAAGGAGGGCGCTGGAGCTAGTGTAGTTCTAAAATCCCCTAAAGGAGATACAATGGAGTATGTATTACAAATACACTTCAACGCCAGTAATAACGTGGCAGAATACGAAGCTCTGCTTCACGGCTTGCATATCGCACAGGAAATAGGTGTCAAGCACATCCTATGCTATGGCGACTCAGATTTGGTACATCACCAGCTCAACCAAATTTGGGATGCCAAAAGCCCTATAATGGCCGAACACCGGAGAACGGTTGACGAATTTGCCATCTGTTTCTTCGGATTTGAAGTACTCCATGTTAAAAGGGAGGAAAATTGGAACGCGGATGCATTAGCCCGCATGGGATCAGAAAGAGTAAAAATCCTACCTCCAGGTGTATTCGTCCAACATTTGTACGAACCATCGATAAAAGGTGGAGATGTTGATTATCATTTGGCTTCCGAGTCAATTGAAGTCATGCTCGTTAACCCGGATTGGACAATCCCATATTTAAACTTCTTAGTTTATCAGAAGTACCCGGATGGAGCAGACGAAGTCTTGCAAAGACAGATTCAGCGTCGATGCAAAGGGTACACGGTAATTAATAATTGCCTGTATAAACGCAGCACTACCGGAATTTTTCTGCGATGTATTTCACCAGAGGAAGGACGAGAAATTCTGCAAGAAATCCATGCCGGAGATTGCGGACATCATGCTCAATCAAAAAGCATAGTCAAAAAAGCATTCCGCGCTGGGTTTTTCTGGCTAACAGCCAAGACAGACGCTGAGCACATAGTAAACACATGTGCAGGGTGTCAATATTACGCCAAGCAGACAAATATGCCGGCCCTAGCACTCAAAACTATCCCCATTACATGGTTGTTTGCGGTCTGGGGGATAGATATGATGGGACCATTCAAAACTGCCAGAGGCGGAATTACGCATCTACTCGTTGCAGTGGATAAATATACCAAGTGGGTGGAGGCCAAACCCATCAAAAAGCTTGACGGTGTGACTGCCAGAAATTTCATCATTGACATAGTCATGAGATACGGCGTTCCACACAGCATAATAACCGACAACGGACACATTTCTCTATTGGAGAGTTGCCAAAATATTGCCGACAAACGGGAATTCTCCTAGATCTTGCATCTGTGGCACACCCGCAATCCAATGGTCAGGTTGAAAGAATGAATAGCTCAATCTTACAAGGAATACGCCAAGACTCGAATCTCCTCTTCATAGAGCAGCTGGAGCATGGATAGAAGAGTTACCTTCCGTGATTTGGTGTATCAGAACAACACCAAATAGGTCAACTGGGCAAACCCCGTTTTTCCTAGTTTATGGTGCGGAAGCAATTCTCCCAATGGACATGCTCCATGACAGGCCAAGAGTGCAAGATTTCGATGAATCAGATGCCGAAAATGCCCGACATGATGCCGTCGATCTCTTAGAAGAAGAACGAGAACTTGTGCTTCAAAGATCCGCCATCTATCAGCAAGGTTTACGATGTTATCATAGTCGGAAAATCAGGCATCGTTCTTTTAAAGAAGGTGACCTAGTGCCAAGATTGGTGCAGCAAAGAAAGCACAAACTGGACCCAGTATGGGAAGGACCATTTGTCATCAGTAAAACCATGAAGAATGGATCATATTATCTTGTAGAAATTTGCGATACGGAAGATGACCCTGAGAAGCCGAATCGCAAAAGAAAGAGAAAGATAGATGATGAACTAGGAGAGACAAAGAGGCCCTGGAGTATCCAGCAGTTACGTCCCTTCTATACTTAGTTCAATTTCTATGTAAACATCTTTGAGATAATGAAATAAATTTGTCGGAATTCTTACATCCATGTTTTTACAAGTTTATTCTAGTACAAAGCATGATTCCGTCTCATCTATTTCCCAATGATCTTACAAAATACTCAATGTTAACCCGAATTGTGCCTGCATGCTCGGCGTTTAAAAACTGAATGATTTTCAGCCTACTAAAGGTTAAAGGAAACTCGGATTGTGACTGCGTGCCCGAGTTTCATTAAAAAAATTCCTTACTTCTCTCTAAGCATTATCTGATTGTTTATGTGCTGGATCACTGGAGGTAGTAAGTAAAAATGCCTTTAATATGATCCATGTTTCCAAGTTTAAACTGATTGGTTTTACCCAATAACTTGGCGTGAAGATTACAGTACTACTAAGTCATTTCAAACGCTAAGGACAGTTAAAGCACACAAACCAGAGAACTTGGAAGATAAAGGAATATAAAACCCGGAAAACTTGCAAAAGATTTCATAAAAGTTAAACTGCAAAAGGCGGAGTACTTGTTTATACAAAAGAATAGAAGCATTACAATATAAATTACATTGTAAAGTGCAGTAATGCTCCTATTTCCTATTTCCACCATCTAGGACAAGGAGAATTTCTTCAAGCATCCGAGTCTTCCTCGCTGCTGTCATCCTCGGGGGCTTCTGGAATTTCTTCTTCCGGATAGGTGATGGAGATGTTCACCATAGAGGCGATCTTGGTGGCGTGACGCTTGATCTCATCAAAGATGGTGGTCCGCTGGGTCTCCGTATATCCAACAGGGATACCGGACGCCACGCGCCAAGATTTGGCGCTGGGATAATGCATACGCATAAGGCCTAAGGCCATGCGTGCACCACTCCGTGCTGCGGAGCGCAAGATGGATTCCTTGGATTCCGCCACCTCCATGATAGCTTACGGAAGTTTCTCAACTTCCGAGAACTCCCCAGTTCTTGCGGGAAGGTACTTGTTGACCAGTTGCATGCCTGCAGCTCGGATCGTAGTGAACACCTTCCCGAAAGCTCGGATTTTCTCAATCCGAGTAAGATCTGGGTCATCTCCTGTTTTTTCAAGACAAAATAACCAAAGAGTTGGCGGAAAAGCAGAGAAAAAAAAAGTTAAGACATGGAAAATCCGGTAAAAGTTGATAACTTACCGAGAATCTTGTCCATCTCGGAGCCTTCCTCCAGGCGCAGGTTCAAGGCGTTCTCCAAATCTTGGATAGTGGACTTGTCCTTGTCCTCTTGTTGGGAGGCCTTGGATTGAGCAATTCCAAGAGCCATATTGCTGGCCTCCAGATCTTTTTGAGCCTTAATAAGTTCCTTATGAAGGTCCAAGTTCTCCCGGCGGAGATTCACGGCATTGCCGGCATCTTCAGCTATTTGCTTGGCTTTCGCCAAGGCAGCTGAAAAGCAAGAAAAAAAATCCGAGATAAGAAAACTCGGAAAAGTACTTAGCAAAAATTATGGACAAGGAACTACAGAGAACTAAAAGTATACCTGTTGTTTCCTTCAGCGCCAGCTGAGATGATGCCAGCTCCGTTTCCTTAACTTCAAGAATAGAGAGAAGGCTTCTGACCTCCTTATTCTTGACAGTTAGCTTGTTGAAAACTTCCATGTTTATGGTTTCAGCGGTTTGCTGAAATAAGGAAACGAACCAGAACGCTTAAGTTAGAAACAAGCATGATAAAGATAAAAAGCATTAAGTGAAAATCATACATTCGACTTATTGCTTGGGGGCTAGAGATAATACTTGGCTCATCCGTTGTAAACCTGCCAAGGTTTCAGTGAACTCTTTTGCATAGTCAGCAAAAAGAGTCCCAATTGTGCTAAGGCCCTCGTTGATATCTTTGAATTCCTTATCAAAGGTGGGAATCTCCTCCTCAATTATCCGAGAAGGACCTCCCACCTCAGGGACCGCCCTTTCCCTCGTGTCCGTTTCCGGCACAATGGGCTGGCTGGTCTGCTGGGACTCGGTGTTGGGGGCTGCAGCATGCTCTTCTGTTGCCGCGATTGGTGTATCTGGAGCGGTAGCAGGAGAAGGGTGTGGGCCTCTGCTGGCCACAACCTTGTGCCTCTTCAGCTTTTTCGGCTTCAGAGTAGAAGGAGGCAGGCTAAAAAGGAGAAAAAGCCGGAAAGTTAAACTCCGAGGTAAAGGAAGAAAATCCCGACAAAGTAGAATAACCCAGATGTTCAAACCTGGAGATGACGACGGGGACCCCGTCAAGATCAATGACTTCCTGGGAAGCGGAAATCTTCTGGCGCTTACGTCCGCCGGCGAAGGCGGTGCGCAATGCCTCCAGATCGGCATCAGAAGCAAGTTCCGACTCAGGAAGTTTGGCAATCTGTCAAGAAGGCAAAAAATGAGTTGAGAGCATGAAAACCGAGTAAACGACAAGGATTTAAACCCAAAAGGCGAAAAATGTACCTTGGGAGACGGATTCGCGGCCGTATACATTGGCCGGCTTTCTTCGTATTGGTCGCGGGATGCGACCAATTGATTTGCGCATTTCCGCAAATCCTTTGCCGACCAAACCTTGTCGGTTGTCCGCATAGCATCGCCATCTCCCGAGTATTTGCAGAGGAGGCGAGCGCCGTGATTCGCCAAAGGCTGAATCCGCCTTTCTAACCAGCAAAGGACTGTGTCCATGCCGGTTAGAGGCGGATCAGAAGCGACGAGCTTTGCGATGCGCCGCTTGATCCTGAGAAGATCCGGCGGCAGGGTTTGAACTGCTTGAGTTCCCCAATTTTCTTGGGGAACAGCGGCGGTGTTCGAGAAAGGTGGAACCTCGGTGGTTTTCCCAGGAGAGGGAACGTCAGGATGATAAAAGAAGGAACCCGTCCAAAATTTGACGGATTCCGATGTTTTAATCTTGGGGAACCAGTCCTCCCTAAATCTCCGAAGAGTGAAGGAAATGGTCCCACAAGTTGGGAGTGCGCCCTCCGAAGAGTTCTGCTTAACCCCAAAACAATAAAGCCAGAAATCTAACCTAGGTGCTATACCTAGATATCCCTCGAAAAGGGCCTGAAATCCGGCTAAGTAGAGGATGGAGTTGGGTGGCAGATTATGGGGTTGGATGTTGTAGTGGGCTAGAATTTGGAGGAAAAAGGCGGACGGCGGAAGACCCATACCTCTCTGAATATGGGAGGAGAGGAGGACGCGTTCTCTTTCCTTCGGCATGGGCTCGGTATCGTCCTCCGGGAGCCGCCATTTTCCCTTCAGCACGAGTCCCTCCTTCTCCATTGTCGGAAGGAGGGATGGTGGAATATTGCTGGCACTCCAGTTGCCGGCAGTTTCCGCCTCTTCTTCGGCTTCGGCGGCGGCGGACGCAGCGGCCTCCGCGGCCGCGATCTCGTCTCCGACGAGTGCGATTTTCTCCTCCACCATCTCGGGCGCGAATGGTGGGGGAGGCACGGAGGAAAATCCCGCAAGATCCGCGGAGGCGAGAGGGATTTCCTCGCCCTCCGCGCCACCTGCGGCCTTCACCGGCTCGTCGCCGAAGACATGCACTGGGGAATCTAGTCGCGGGTCCATTGTGTCGATTATTTCGTCTATGTCCTTAGCGACGGTGCGGGCTGGGGAAGATGACGGTGATGCCATCGACGGGCGGCGCTCGGTCGCTCCGGTGAGGTCCTGGGTGCTTCGTGCGCTCAGGAAGGGCTCTGCGAGAACTTGGGCGCTGGAGTGGTGCTGGGAAGTGAGAGCGGAAGGTTTCCGGGGAGGACGAAGACGGCTATTTATAGCCGGAATCTCGTCACTATGCGTGCTAACGGCTCTTTTGACCGTTGGATGATCAACGCGTGTCACTCGCCGGAAATTCCGGGAAATGAAACGACGGGTGATTATTGCTATCGCCTCGTTTACCGCGAGAATCTGTCAGAGATATGTTTCTGGGTTTCCCACTTGTAATCCAAACGTCCCTTACGTCAGCAAGGTTAAAGCGCTGACGTAGAAAGTTCCTTCTCCGCAAAGATTCGTGGAAGAAAAGCCGGATTTTCTGGATTCCGAGTTTTGCGTTGTAACATCCTTTGAGGAGAAAAAGAAGAATCAAGACTGCAGGTCGATATTTCCTGGAAAATATGCATTCGGCGAAAGACGGCGAATCCGAGTCTTAATCCTTCTTGGGGTCTACTGTCGGATATATACCAACTAGGGGTATATCAGATGGTAGTCTAAAGTGCCGGATTACCAGGGTGACCTAAATGGTAATGGGCTATGGTCCGTTAGGCGGCCCAGTAAACTGATGCACAGAAGCCGGATTCTAGAAGAACCCAGATCACGGCCCACGTGATCTGGCTTGGAGTAGAAGGCGGATTCCTTACTTTCCAAGTTAAAGAGTTACCGTAGTCTTCTAGGTTTCCTACTTTGTATGCACTAATCCGGCTATTATATAAAGCCGGACGGGAGATATGATAGATAGACAAGAAGCTAAAGGCTAACTCGCCGAGAGGTTGATCCTTGACGAGCAGCTAATAGAACCTCACATTGTACTCTGTATTTCCAGGCTTTAGTAGCAACGTCGTATTACTACGCCGTACCGAACCTGGGTAAAAACCCTGTGTTATTGTTCTTCGCACAACCACGTCTCTATCGGTAGTCTCATGGCACCCCCGTCTATGAAATCTACCACGATGTCTCGACAACACTAAACATGTATAGATACATTATATCTACAAAATGCTAAAAACATCTTATATTTTGATACGGAGGGAGTATATTTTCAGGAAAACTCAAAGATGAAAAAAAAAATCTTAAAACCTACATTTGTACATTTTCCCATGACAGACAATTTAAGAATGTGACCGAACTGCAAAATGAAAATAAAATCCATTTTTAGAGCACAAGTAGACGAAAAACCTCAAAACATATATTTGGTATTTTTTCGATGTCAAAACACCTTAATTTCCGCTGAGCCGCAAAATAAACATGTTATTTTTTTTAATGAACATTTCTAGATGGAAAAAAGTTACAAATATGTTTGGTACCTTTTTTCCATAGAAAATGCCACAAAAAATATGGCTAAGGTGCAAAACAAAAATGAAACATTTAATAGGACCACTGTATGGTGAACTGTAATCTTAAAATATTAGAAGAATACCCCGCGCGTTGCAGCGGGTATTTCTTTAAAAAATATTTTGTAAAACAAAATTGGTATAAGACGCATGAAATATTCCATTATCAAAATTCCGTTGATCACAATAATTGGAGTACTAAATTTTATTCGTGTGAGACTATTGTATATTTTGGAAAATAAATATTTGGGACGCGGATGATTATATGGCTAAAAACGATTGCATGATTATGTTGCATGAAAGATGTAATATTATTAGTTATTGTTAGTAGGAATGATATGGACAATTGATTGGCTAAGATAGTGGATGATGTGGATAGCTTACATGCTAGAAAAATGCATCTTAGTGGGGTTTTGTCTTATAAGAGGTATAGATATGTCTGTGCTTATTTCTCTATGCCTTAAAAATATGGCCGCAAAATAAAAATGCATTTTCTTCAATAAGCAATGCAAGAAAGAAAATTTATGCTTGGTACATTTGTGACGCAAATACCTTAAAAATATCGTCGATAATTTCCACGCTTCATTCCGCTTGTTTTGCTTCAGTCCCTGACACGCTGCTGTGCACTGCTATTATTGGAACTTGGAAGTGAAAATTACTTATATAAGCGCGGTAACAAAAAAAATGTTACGTTACACAGTGCACGCTCCAGACCGCAACGGTCGTCTCTGACAGTGTTGTGCCATTGGTAAAAGGTAGTGAGAGAGAGCTGCGGGCCCACCGTTATGAGACAGGTATCAAGAGATACAGAGAAAACAAATGTCTGAGAAGGAGGTATACGCCTGCTGTGTGCTGATACAGAATCGCGAAGTAGTTGTGACCGTGGATGAAATGCACTCATCTGCCTAGGCATTTTCCGTCACTCCTCAGGCTATAAAGCCTTGTAAGCTACCCAAACACGAATCATGCATGAATTCTATTGCCGTAATGGCTTGATAAAGTACAATAGCTTATAGGACGTGTTTGTTTCATCTCAGGTTAACGTAAATGGCAAAGGAATGGGGTTACGGCGATATTGCAAAGTGGCTGGAATTAGAAATTGGGATATCACCCCAAGAAGACAGAGCCGGATGCGAACCATGCCGACGACCGGCTCAAGCAGTTGATCGAGCTGGGACTCTGCAAGGATGATCTAATTGCTACCTGGGTGAGCTGCCGGGTTCTTCCTCTCCAACACCGAGCGCACAAGATGTGCTTCATGCGCGGGGTCCGTGACTGCACCCGTACAACTAACTTCGAGCTCATCAAAGAGGAAGTGGCGATCTGGGCCCGGTCCATCCTTAAGGCCACGCTCTCGGACACCTGGTTCTACGGTCTTGCGCCGTACAGCCGAGATCGGCCAGCCCCCAAAGTAAGTTCCCTTCCGTGTGCACTTAGTTGCTTTTGCTTCCTGTCTCTCATACTTTGCCGAGTAGAATTCCTCCTGGTTCGTCTTGAATAAGCTTAGCTATTTATGCTTTGTGTTTGCATGTTATGCCGAGTAGGATCTCAATCTGGTTCCCTCTGTCAGGATTTAGCTTTGTATGCTTTATGCTTGCATGTTGTACCGATTAGAGACAAAATAATGTTCGTTCTGATAGGATTTTAGCTTTGTACGCTTTATACTCGCGTGCTATACCGAGTAGAAACCCAACCCAGTTCCTCCTATTAGGACTTAGCTTTTTATGCTTTGTGCTTGCATGCTACACCGAGTAGAGATCCAACCCGGTTCCTCCTATTAGGACTTAGCTTCTTATGCTTTGTGCTTGCATGCTACAGGTTATCCCTCGCCAGAAGGTGGAAGATAAGGTCATCTTGGATCAGAACTAGGAGGCGGACCGGACTGAGGATGACACGGAGCAATTTGACGTCCAGGACACGCTCTGCATCCCACTCGCCGGCCAGGATGGTAAGTTCCGAGTCTCCACATCAATTCGGGACTGGTCCGAGGATGATGAAGGTGACCGAGTTCACCATTGCATGCCCTTTAATCTTTTCCGGGTTCCTCTCTTACCTGTATTTGCACTTGTTTTTCTCGCTCGCAGATGAGGTGGAGGAGGAAGAGCCAATTGACGCGTAGCCCGTGTCAATGGCCGCCCCCGCCGGATCGAAGAAGAGAGCTGGCAGTGGTGCCGTTGATCCCCCTGCTGCGAAGAAGGCGAAGAAGACCTCGAAGCGCACCTCTGGGCGCAAAAGACCAGTGCGCCCCACCGCGGACGGGTAAGTCCATTCGAGATGCCCTTATGTTTTGTGTTTACACTTCGCAGTCTTTTCTGTCTTTTCTATTCGTGTGCTTTGTGATTGCACTTTTCTGATTCTTTCTTTCATTCTTTCTTTTCTTCAGCGACACACTTGATGTTGACGCTACCAACGCGCCACCGCAGCCGAGTGCGCCCCAGGACGTTGTGGATCTTGATCCCGATGAGGGAGAATACCAGCCGGAGGAGAGGACCAAGATGCCATCTCCCGTTAAAGAAGAGCAAGACCTCGGTGCCGATAACACTGGTGCCAATATGGACACTGACCGAGTTTTGGTGCAACCGGAGCCCGCTGCCGAGCAACCAGCACCGGAACATGCCGCTGAGAGGGAGCAGCCACCGCCGGAACCCGCTGCAGAGAGGCAGCAGCCACCGCTGGAACCTCCCACCGAGAAGCAACAGGAGACCCCATCAACCCAAGGCCAGGCTGCGCAGCATCAGCCACCCAAGGGAATGCCCCAGCCAGGTGCTGGGCAAGCCGGGCAGCAGCAGCCCAAGAAGCGACAACCAACACCACCGGCATAGCCCCCGCTGCCGAGAGCTCCTCCAGCGACAACCGGAGCGGCCAAGCCACCACTCGCGCCAAAGCAGCCCAAACCCTTGGAAGCTGCGGCCACAGCCGAGAAGGCCACCACCAAGACCACCAAAGTCACCAAGTCTGACGCAGCCAAAGCTCCAAGTCCCACCTACCGGATTCCGGCAACCACCGCCGCAACCGCTCCAATCCCTCCAACGCCAAGCAACACGCTAGTGCCTGCCAAGAGTGGCCCTGTTACCCGCAGCTCCAAATTCGTGTAGACGAATATCCAGTTTGGTCCCAAGGACAAGCAGGCTGCAGGAGCGGGTATCAGTGGAACCGCTGCCCCTATGAGCTTCCCGGATCACTGGCGCGAGCTGCAGGAGGAGCATCAGAAGCGGCAGGAGCGCGAAGCCGAGCAGCGAGAGGAGCTGAAGAGTAGGAGGAAATTAGCCGTCGCCGGATCCAAGGGCAAAGCCGGTGCTCTGACCATCCAGTCCGCTGCCCCACTGACGGAGCTTGCCCATGAGCTCCGAGAAGACATGGAGGCCGTCTTGGACCGGGTAGGCCACATTGATCTGGACTAGGATAGCAAGAAGTTTGGCCATCCGGATTGGGACGGCAAGAGGCTTGGCGGCCTAGACAACTACCGGCAGGCTTGGAACAAGGCCGACGTTGGTCCTGTCTCAATGGTCGTAGCCGCGTCCAGCAGCACCCTGGCGCACAAGATGTATTGTCTGCACAAAGTTGGTAAGGATGCCAAGAACACCAGCCGGGTAACCAATTTTTCTTTTTTATCCGGATTTTCGAGTTGCAACCTTTTCCATCTGTCTTCTATCTCTTTTGTCTTCTATCTCTTTTCTATATACCATCCAGTCCCTGAGATTTGGGCCGAGTAGGCAAGACTCGACCGAGTTGCAGGCTACTCGTGCCGAATCTTCCCACTCATACTGTCTCATTTTTCTCTTCAGGAATGCACCGAAGCCCGCACCAAGATCTTCCGCCAACTCCTTTGGTCCCACCGGGTCGTCAAGGCGAAGAACCGGACACTGGAGGAGGAGAAAGGCCAAAGAGGTAACTTTCATTCTCGACGAGTTACTGCAAGATGAATGGGATCCCATCATTAAAATGAAGGTGAAAGATTTTTATTGTAATGATCTATGTGATCTTGGTGCTAGTATCTCTGTTATGCCTAAGAAATTTTATGATATGCTTGATTTACCACCATTAGAACACTGTTATTTGGACATTCGTCTTGCTCATAATGTTAGAAAGAAAACTTTGGGGGGAGTTGATGATGTTCTTATTATGGTTAATAATATCCTGGTCGTCGTTGATTTTGTTGTTATGAATATTTAATGCAATGCTTCTTGTCATATTGTTTTGGGAAGACCTTTTCTTAGAACCGTCGGTGCTGTTATTGATATGAAAGAGAGGAATATTAAATATCAATTCCCACTCAAGAAAGGTACATAAGACTTTCCTAGGAAGAGAATGAAATTGCTTTTTTATTCTATTATTCGAACAAGATACAATTTGGATGCATCTTCACTTGAAAATACTTGATTTTCTCTTCTTATGCCTAGCTAAAAGGCATTAAAAAACACTTATTGGGAGATAACCTATGGTTTTACTTTTGCTTTGTTTTTATATTTTTTTCTTTGAGTCAAGGTGTTGTATACTTCTTTAGCAATTCCTTTGTATATTTATTTTCATGTATTAGTTGTGCCAAGTAAAGTTTCTAGCGAAAGTTGGTGTTAGTTTTGGATTTCTGCGCAGAAAACATATTTCTGCTGTCTACTGTGAAAAAATCGTATAATTCACAGAAAGATCAAAATGACCAGAAACTTTTTGTGCATATTCCTCAGCTAATTCTGAAACTTTTTCATTCGTTATGTTTTTCTATTTGAGCAACTTACGTGCTCTGAAATTTTTTCGTCATTACAGATTGTTCTGATTTTGACAGATTCTGCCATTTTCTTCCATTTGCTCTTTTACTATGTCAAGTGGATTTCTTTGGTTCATGAAACATCAGTGGCTGTATCTAATGTTTAAAATTATCAATATCACTTGTGCCCATGCAGAACCCATGAATTTTTTATTGTGCACTAGCCCTCTAATGCGAATTACTTTGAGTGTGGTGTGAAGCAAATTTTCAAGGGTCAAGAGAAGAGGGTGAATATAATGTGATCAAGAAAAGTGCAAAGACAAACCTTGAGGATGCCCCCGTGGTTCATCCCAGCAAATTCTAGGAAGACTCAAGAGTCTAAACTTGGGGATGCCCAAGGCATCCCCTTCTTAATCAACACACTTCTAGTGAAACTATATTTTTACTCGGTCACATCATATCAATTTTACTTGGAGCGTCTTTTATTTTTCTTTTTGTTTTGTTTTGTTTTCTTTGCTGCAATAAATATCATTGGAAGCTAGCATTCTTGTCCGGGAGAGAGACACGCTCCGCTTTTTTCGTAGAATACTCGTTATGCTCAAATTCTTAGTTTTTCTTCTAGTTGTCGCAATTTTGTTAGCTCCTGTTTTCATGCATCTCTTATTCAGAGCTGTTAGTTTTACTATAGTTATGTTAGTACTCTCTTGCTCAATTTATTTATCTTTTGGAGAGTTTTTGTGAAAACAAATATTTGTTGGTGCTTGTTTGAAAAAGAAAGTGTTGCATGTGGTAGAATTTATAATGGTGCAAAAAGAAGCTTGTATAGACTATGACTAGAATTTTTCATGTCATGTTAGATGTTGTAGAATGACTTGTCTCAAATAGCTGAGAGTGTTTAATGTGCCATTGAAATAATCATTGAAGCCACCGGAACCATCGCATCTTGCCTAGTGACGGAAGCCTACACGACCGTGTCCTAGCGTCGGGGCGACAGGAAGGTCTGGACGGCGGCAGATCCAATCAGGAACTATGCGGGAGGACAGCCGCAGAGACCAAGTATGGATGGAGCAGAAAGTGCAGCGCGGAAGCCGAGTCAAACATGAAGCCCAAATCCATTATTTACTGCACGTCGTGCCTTCAATCTTGGCTTATTGCCATTGGGCTTGGCCCGTTCAAGCACTTGAACGTTGGCCTAGGCATGATTAGTGATTAGGCTAATTGCAAGAGTATATACTTAGACTAAAAAGATTATACAACTCTACTGGCCACTGCTAGACATCGTTGAGGGGGGCCGAACCATGGGGGGCCTGGCCCCCGCTCGCCTCCTTGGATCCGCCACTGCTTTCTCCTACTGGTCGATTTAATCTTGGTTTCTTTCTGAGGAAAAACTGATGTTGTGCTCATCATACCCTCCTCTTGGGGTTTCCCAACGAATGCAAGACCTGCACCATCAATCGTCATCACAAACGCGGCCGTCCTCGCCTCACTCGGGATCCCATGGATCCTGATCCACGCAGAAGAGAGAGTCACAGCCGTGTCAGGATCATAGTCAGACTTCTTGATGGACACCTTCATGTTGTGCACATGGAGAGTCGTCGTCGCCGCCCAGGACACGGCGTTAAGGAGCGCAAGGGACGGGAATGCAACCGCAAACTCCGTCGCGGACACCTCCCGCACCTCCCACGGCGCGTTCCTGTCCAGGCGGACAATCTCATCCCTGATGGACTCGCCTGTGATCATAAACGAGTGCTCCACGTCATGAGAAGGCAACACCGAGATAATGGCCATATGCTCCGGCGCCGCCAACTCGACGCCGCCCATATCAATGTAGAAGAATCCGGCGTCGATCCCCTGGCCAAGGAGCCGAAGGGACCCCTGGCACGCGCAACCACAAGCCGCCAACCCCGCCTAGATCGGTAGCCCGGGCGCGACGACGCCCGAAGCACCAACATCCGGTGGTGCCATGGGAACCACGACGAAAGCCTTCTTCTTCTTCTTGTTCCTTTTCTTCTTCTTGGACACTCCCTCGCCACCATGACGCGAAGGCGCCACCACATCCACCCCGCGCCATGGAGGCGACCGGCCCCGCCCGCACGAGCCCAGTCGATGCAACTGAATCAGCAGGACGTTGAAATTCTGTGGCATCCCTGGTGCAGCTACCGCTGAGGGCTTCGGTCCTTGGAGACGAGTTCATCCGCCTCCAAATTAAGGGAAATCCTTCCTAGTGTTCATCTATCAATGCTGGTCACTTTGCTCTGTTCTCATGTCACACCTGGGCTCTCTTAGGGGTTCAGTCTGAAGGCAAAGTAGAAGCTGTACATGTGCGCGTATTCATCACATTTCTGGGAAATCATCACATGTGTCTTCTGTACAGAGAAAAATTCAAGTAGCTGGCAGCCCTGGCACTCTGTTTCCTTGTGAGTTTTGACACGTTAAACTGAACTGACATGTACTTGCCGAAGTACACTCTGTGCCAACACTTTCATCTCGTTGCTATTGTTGCAGTACTAATTATGAATTTCATGAGCGATATGAACTTAAGGATCGTGAGTGTTATGAACATTTTTTTAGGGAATGTTATGAACCTATTGGGCTGTCGAAGCATTTGGGCTGCTATCGTTTCATTGGGCTGTCCTGGCGTACGGGCCGCTGTATCCTTGAAGCCTTCGCAGACGACAGGAAAAGGAGACAGAGGCAAGTATGCTAATCAATCGTTTAGTCCCCTGCTGGTACTCGTTCCTTTAGTACCACCATGCTCCCGGGGAGAGGAGAGGCGGTTGAAGAGTGTATAAGTAGAGCCAGAGGGCAGCATAGCAAATCATACCTTTCTCGGCCTTTTGGCTGTTGGAATATATGTCGAATATGTGTACGAGTAGGGCTACGCTAGGACTTGTAATTAAACGGAAGGTTAGGTGTTTGAGTCAGACACGTGTAACCTGGCCTAATATATAAAGGCGCCGGGAGTAGCCCAAATAGACACGACGAAAGCTGGTAGGCTAGACACAAGATCACGAGGGGACGGTCCGGCGCCCGTGGCAGGGGCGGCCGGACCGGCGTGGCGTTGAGATCTGGTGCGTCTGTATTGCCTCGGCGGGCTTGTCGTCGATGACGACTTGATAGCAGCAGGCGCGCAAGGGGAGCCGGCGGCTTGTGTCGGCGACCAAGGCGGCCAGTGCAGCGGTATCAATGGGGAGGTGCGCCCGTAGTCATGCCCCGCAGATGTAGGCGAGTTCGCCGAACTGCGTTAACAAATCTCGGTGTTGCCATCGTGCTGTGTTTGCTTGGTACTCGGTAGATCGATTGTGCGCCTACGATTTGTAACAAGTGGTATCAGAGCGAGGTTCGGAGACGCTGGTTTGTTGATCTCGAGGAGTATGGAAAAATATGTCAGAATTTTTCCCAGGCGGTTGCATGTTACGAAATTGGATCCAAGAAAACCGTGATGAGGCTAGTACGCGGCGGTGGCAATGTACGTGCGGACGGCAACGCGGAAGTGTGCATGTGGAGCTGTTGTGCGTGACGTGCATGTGGGGTGTCGTGTGCAGCTGGCCAGGGGCCCTCACGTGAGTGCCCAGCTTTTGGAAACAAAGCAGCAGACTAGCTAGGGCCACAACCATCAGTACTTTGCTTGGCCGGAGTGCTTACGAAAGCCAGCTCACAATGGAAAGGATCAATCGACAGGATTTGGTTGGAAACAAAATAGGACCCAGTCCTAGGAGGAAACGCTTCTCGTGCTCGTGTCGGATTCCGCCTCAACGTGTTAAAAGCACTAGGCAGGACAGGCCAGGGAACGTGCCGAAGCAAATCGATTTCAGCAGAAACAATTCGATCATGTATATACGTGCGCTGGACGGTGCACGGTAGTTTGCCGGGTGTACTAGGCGCAATGTGGAGCATGGTTGCAGTCAGATGCGTTTCGGCTGGGTTGGACTGGACAGTCTGACGGGACAGAATACGGTGAAGATCGGCGATGACGACGTAGGAGCGTGACGGCTGATGGTGTCCGGATTCTGTGGCGTGGAAACACGTGACGCATGCCTGAGGGGTGCGTGCTTCAACATGCAATGGCGCGGGGTTGGTTCAAGATGGCGTACGCATGAGATCTTGAGGTCGACGGGGCGCGGGGTGGACTGATCATCTACCATGGAGTCATGTTGAAAGTGGAGCTGGAGTCTAACGGTTCCACTCAGCTGATGGAGGGGCTACGGCGTAAGCGCGGAGAGTCGAAACCTAGTCAGTGGGAAGGCGAGAAGCACGTTGGTCGGACTGGACGTCAGGGTTCGAGAGATGCGTGGAACTCGGTATTGGTCGGATATGACCGATGGTTATCTGCAGTGGGGCCTGAGATGGTGTGGGTTAGCGACCCTTGAGATCTTGGCCAATATTGCGGATGCTCGACGCGGTAATAGCGGCGAGGCGTGCGGTAAGCACGGGACACAGTGACAGACCAGGCACTGGCGGTCAGACATATGATCCGACATGAGTGTAAGGGGTGCTGAAGCAGTGTTGGCGAGTAACGGATTCATGATGGTAACTATCTATCAAGACCATGGAGATGGATGAGTGTTGGCCATGGAGAATCTGCGAAAGCGGTGATGAGACAGTTGTGAATTTGACTGGAGATGACTTAAGGCAACGGCGAAATTTCTTCAAGGTTTCAGAGATGCAGTCAACAATAGCGAGAATGATAAGTTCAGGTAACTCTTATTTGTGACACCTAATATGTGAGTTGTTCACTTTCACATGGATCAAGGACGAGGCTACCAAGGTGACGATGCAACGACGTTGTCGATATGGTGACTTTATGATCGTTGTGTGATGGCGGTGGACGGATACTCCGGAGAGTTGGGAGCACAAGGCAAGAGTGAAGAAGAACTTAATTTTCGTGGGAGCATTGACTGTGGTGAAACAAGAAAGGAAGTACGGTTGCAGGTGGAGTCATATGGAGTCAAGGGAGTAGCAGCTGAGCTCATGATTAATGGTTCAAGTCCAGGTATACAAAGATTCGGCATGACGGATTCAAGATGGCGAAGGGTATATTCGCCAAGGTGGAGTTTGTTGGAATATATGTCGAATATGTGTACGAGTAGGGCTACGCTAGGACTTGTAATTAAACGGAAGGTTAGGTGTTTGAGTCGGACACGTGTAACCTGGCCTAATATATAATGGCGCCGGGAGTAGCCCAAATAGACACGACGAAAGCTGGTAGGCTAGACACAAGATCACGAGGGGACGGTTCGGCGCCCGTGGCAGGGGCGGCCGGACCGGCGTGGCGTTGAGATCTGGTGCGTCTGTATTGCCTCGGCGGGCTTGTCGTCGATGACGACTTGATAGCAGCAGGCGCGCAAGGGGAGCCGGCGGCTTGTGCCGGCGACCAAGGCGGCCAGTGCAGCGGTATCAATGGGGAGGTGCGCCCGTAGTCATGTCCCGCAGATGTAGGCGAGTTCGCCGAACTGCGTTAACAAATCTGGGTGTCGTCATCATGCTGTGATTGCTTGGTACTCGGTAGATCGATTGTGCGCCTACGATTTGTAACATTGGCTAAGATCAAGTGTAGTATCTGTTCTTATCAGTTTAATATCTGATATGTGGGCCAAGTGCCCACAACGATATTAAATTTAATTTTTGTGGGGAGGGCCCACCACAGTGGCTTGCGTCTGGGGTCCTCAGGTGTTCCCCGGGCGTTGCACTACTGCCCGGGTGTGGCGCACCCCAACCAAATTGAAAGGAAACTTTGTCACCCGGATGAGCACTTGCGGATGGTAAAACAGTTCTTGCACGTACCGAGGAAAAACATGTCTCACCAGTTTTAGTAGGTGACCTTGCGCACCCTAAACAAATCAGACTTAAATTGTTAATCTTAGTGTTACTAACAGCAGCACCTTTTGTCTGACAGTGATATAAATTTGCTAGTCGCTAGCCTGGATTGCAGTAGATTGCATGATACTGTGCTGAATTATCATATGGCCAGTGAACCCCTGGCTGAATTCCATATCCAGTAAATACAGACAGTGAACCCATGGCTGAACTCGTGTCTAAGATCATGTCATGGTTGGGGACCGTGATAAGGAACAGAAAATCGTGTAGCTATTTGCTGCTAGATTCAGTCCTCTTTACTCTTTTACCTTCTTTCAAAATGTCCATGGAAATCAACTGCCTTATTCTTGTTCCCCAGTAAATATGCATGGTGGAGGATGGAGAACAAGAATATAAGGCCAGCCCGGTGGATGAAAATATGCTAATAAACACGTTAAATGTTGTGTAAGTACTAAAATGTTAAGTGCTCTAATTTTAGTTGATTGAAATCTATTAGCATAATTTTTTATGTACGTCTTTTTCTGTTTTTTGCGAATCAAACAGAGTGTCTGCAATGAAATTTTAAAAAAGAAAAGCTTACTTAATTTTCCTAATTATAGCAGCACTATCGTGAAATATAATTTGCTATGTTAGTGCAGCAAAGATAGGGGCAAACCTTTCAACTTTTAAAATACTTATTGTCCATCAGCTTGTGACGGATGGATTGTTGAATTAAGCATGGAATTGATGCTTACCGTGGAAATTTTGACAATAGAGACCACTTCAAAAAACGATTTGGCAAAAAGGACCACATGTGAGTGCAATTGGCAAAAATACCGTGGCGGCAGGCCAGCCAGCCGACACGTGGCACATGCCGCCACGGTCGGAGGCGGCAGGCCCTGCCGCCACGGGCCAGGCAGCACGTCGCAGGCGGGCGACGGAACGGAAATTCTGGTGCCCTGCCGCCTCTGGCGCAGGCGGCACGTCCTCTCGCGCGGTGACCCCGGCCAACCGACAGCTCTGTACGCGCACGGATTCTAAGGGATAGAAAAGCGACGCAGCGCCGATTAAGGGATAGAAAAGCGACGCAACGCCGATTTTGAGGCCGGGTGAGGACAACCCGCGCTGATTTTGAGGCCGGGTGAGGACAACGCGCGCTAATTTTTAGACGCCCACGCGTGAGATTCGTTCGAGCGAGTGCGCTGTTCGCGCACTGGTGAGGATTCGCAGTCGCATTTTCCTTTCCGACAGACGGCGCTGATTGGGAGGAGCGATTTTTTATGCGCACAGTTCGTTAATTGCCCAAATTTCCACGCGTACAGTAGAGTTCACCGATTGCGCACTAAACTGCTCGCACGCATGCAGCTCACCAGCTCACTCTTGCCTATTTATATGCAGCAGCTCTCTCACTGCATGCATACTGCCTCTCTCACTCTCACAGCACCAGCTGCTGCTCTCACACTCTCTTAGGCACGCATACCGTCGCTCTCTTTCACTCTCTTATGCTGCCGCTCTCTCGATCACACCAGCTCGTGTGTGTGCAAGGCAGTAAGAAAGGGAGAAGAGAGTAAAAGCTCTCACTGGTAGAAAATAGGCCTTCCATACGCCCCCATTAGTCCTCAAAATAATCGAACCGCGACCAAAGGGGCCTTTAGTCGCGGTTCGGGAGGAGACCCGCGACCAACTGTCTAGACCCAGCGCGCTCGGTTCACAGCTTGCGCACGGGAGGGGCTTTAGTCGCGGTTGGCCTGGCCAACCGGGACTAAAGGTCCTCAGGCTGGCCCGAAGGCCTTTAGTCGCGGTTGGCCAGGCCAACCGGGACTAAAGGCCCATCCCTATATAGGACTCCGCTCACTGCACTTAGTCACATTTGGTGCCACATCTATGCTTTTGGTTCACAAGGGGGTGGTGGGTTTGCTTTTGGTTCCTCCTATGCACACAAGGTGTTCGATGAAATGCTCGAGAGCATGAAACACACATGATATGAAGTGTCCGAGCCACACTTGAGCTTTGTCATTTATTTTTCCTCCGCGATCGCGGTTAGCAACTTGAACCTTTCATGAGTTGTATTATTTCTAGCTAGTTAGTTTAATAAAGGCATGACGTTTAATTATATACTTTATATAATAATAATGCAGATGAATCGGCAATGGATGTACGGTAACCGACTCTCTGGCGAGTTCACTACGGGTTTGAAAGATTTTCTCGTAGTGGCAAATGCGAACAAGCACCGAGGTTTTATTATCTGTCCATGTGCTGAATGTAAGAATCAGAAGGGTTACTCCTCCTCAAGAGTCGTTCACATGCACCTGCTTCGGCACGGTTTCATGCCAAGCTAGAATTGTTGGACCAAGCATGGAGAAAAAGAGGTTAGAATGGAAGAAGATGAAGAAGGGGATGATATCGATGTCAACTATCATGAGGCTTTCGGTGATACTTTCATGGAGGATGATGCTGAAGGTGGGGAAGGGTTTGGTGAAGGTGAAGAAGAGGCACATGATGAGCCCGCTGATGATCTTGGTCGGACCATTGCTGATGCACGGAGACGCTGCGAAACTGACAAGAAGAGGGAGAATTTGGATCGCATGTTAGAGGATCACACGAAGTCGCTGTACCCAGGATGCGATAATAGTCTGAAAAATCTGGGCTGCACACTGGATTTGCTGAAATGGAAGGCACGGGAAGGTGTAGCTGACTCATCATTTGAAAATTTGCTGAAAATGTTGAAGAATATGTTTCCGAAGAATAACGAGTTGCCCGCCAGTACGTACGAAGCAAAGAAGGTTGTACGCCCTCTAGGTTTAGAGGTTCTGAAGATACATGCATGCATTAACGACTGCATCCTCTACCGCGGTGAATACGAGAATTTGAATGAATGCCCTGTATGCACTGCATTGCGTTATAAGATCAGAGGCGATGACCCTGGTGACGATGTTGAGGACGAGAAACCCAAGAAGAGGGTTCCCGCCAAGGTGATGTGGTATGCTCGTATAATACCACGGTTGAAACGTCTGTTCAGGAACAAAGAGCATGCCAAGTTGTTGCGATGGCACAAAGAGGACCGTAAGTCCGACGGGGAGTTGAGATACCCCGCTGATGGAACGCAATGGAGAAAGATCGACAGAGAGTTCAAAGATTTTGCAGCTGACGCAAGGAACATAAGATTTGGTTTAAGTACTGATGGCATGAATCCTTTTGGCGAGCAGAGCTCCAGCCATAGCACCTGGCCCGTGACTCTATGCATCTTACAACCTTCCTCCTTGGTTGTGCATGAAGCGGAAGTTCATTATGATGCCAGTGCTTATCCAAGGTCCGAAGCAACCCGACAACGACATCGATGTGTACCTAAGGCCATTAGTTGATGAACTTTTGTAGTTGTGGGGCAGACCTGGTGTACGTGTGTGGGATGAGCACAAAGAAGAGGAATTTGACCTACGAGCGTTGCTTTTTGTAACCATCAACGATTGGCCTGCTCTCAGTAACCTGTCGGTACAGACAAATAAGGGATACAAAGCATGCACGCACTGCTTACATGAGACTGAAAGTGTATTTTTGGATAATTGTAGGAAGAACGTGTACCTGGGTCATCGTCGATTTCTTCCCCGAAATCATAACGTAAGAAAGAAAGGCAAGCATTTCAACGGCAAGGCAGATCACCGGCCGAAGCCTACGGAACGTACTGGTGCTGAGATATTTGATATGGTCAAGGATTTGAAAGTCGTGTTTGGAAAAGGTCGTGGCGGACAATCAGTTCCGCTGGAAGTTGACGGGCATGCACCCATGTGGAAGAAGAAATCTATATTTTTGGAGCTACAGTATTGGAAAGTCCTAGATGTCCGCTCTGCAATCGACGTGATGCATGTTATGAAGAATATTTGCGTGAACCTGCTAAGCTTCTTGGGTCTGTATGGGAAGACAAATGATACAAAGGAAGCACGGCAGGGCCAGCAACTTTTGAAAGACCCAGATGACCGGCATCCAGAATGGTTTCAAGGTCGTGCCAGCTACGCTCTTACCAAAGAAGAGAAGGTCATTTTTTTGAATGCCTGAGCAGTATGAAGGTCCCGTCTGGCTTCTCGTCGAATATAAAGGGAATAATAAACATGGCGGACAAAAAGTTCCAAAACCTGAAGTCCCACGACTGCCACGTGATTATGACGCAATTGCTTCCGATTGCTTTGAGGGGGCTCCTACCAGAAAATGTTCGAGTAGCCATTGTGAAGCTATGTGCATTCCTCAATGCAATCTCTCAGAAGGTAATCAGTCCAGAAGATCTACCACGGTTACAGAACGATGTGGTCCAATGTCTTGTCAGTTTCGAGTTGGTGTTCCCACCATCCTTCTTCAATATTATGACGCACCTCCTGGTCCACCTAGTCGAAGAGATTTCCATTCTCGGTCCTGTATTTCTACACAATATGTTCCCCTTTGAGAGGTTTATGGGAGTATTAAAGAAATATGTTCGTAACCGTGCTAGGCCAGAAGGAAGCATCATAAAGGGATATGGAAATTGTAACATCCCAAGTATGAAATACCCCTTAGAATGTTTGATTTATTGTTTTATTTCAAGTATTGCATCATGTCATCATCTCATTGCATTTGTGTTATTTTTGTTTGCAATTGTTACTATTTGCTTTGCATCTGTTTTATCTTGTTTTCACAATCAAACTCAAACAATTTCAAATGGATATTTTCATACTTGCTCTGTTACAACTTTTGGAATAAAAATAACAAATAAAAACAACCATTTTATTCCATGTGGATCACTTATTCAATTGTTGGTTTTAATCAAACCATTAATCCAATCAATTAATTCAAATCAATAATTTCTAAATCATTTTCCAATTCAAACCAATCCTTAAAATTCAGTACCTCTTGAATCCATGAAGTTCACCACACTATTTTTAATCTTTAAAATCATTTTAAACCCTAGGGGTAACCCTATTCAAATGCTTGTTTTTAATAAGGGTTCATTAATATTAAAATCTCCCAAATTTGGATTCAAATACAAACATCATTTTAAATCTCAAATTTTTGAAATCCAATCTTGGAATATGGTTTCTATTTACCTAATTAGCCTAACCTAATTTTTCTGAAATTTTTATTAACCAAAACCTTAACAAATTCTTCTAAATTCTGTTTCAGCAAAAAAAAAAAAAAACAGAAAAAAAAGAAGAAAACCTGCAGCGCGCGCGGCAGCTAACAGCTACCCAACCCACCTAACCTACGCGCGCGCGGCCCAGCCCGCCTAAGCCTAAACTTACCGCTTCGCAAATCGTGCAGATCATCTCTCCCCCGTACGGCAGGCATCGCAGAGCGCCACCGCGACCGCGCCGCGACTCTGGCGGCCACCCCTCGCTCTCCTCGCCTATAAGAAGCCCCTAGGGCACCCCGCACCTAACCCTAGCCCCTAGGACCTCGCTCCCCGCGCCGCGCCGCCACCCTCTCTCTCTGTCGCCACTTCCCCCCACCTCTGAATCTCTCACCGGCGGCCACCTCTCTGAACATCACCATGGCGCCGCCACCTCGCTGCCCCACCTAGCCTCCGGCCTACGGGAATCAAATCGCCACCTTTCCCTCTTCGTTCTGGACACGGTAGCTCGCTCGGAGGGGCACGGGATCAACGACGTCGTCATCGTCACCGCCGCGGCCCCAGCTCGCCGTCGACGACCCGCTGCTTCCTCTACAGATTGGTGGTGAGCCTCGTGGTCTCTCCCTCTCACTCCTTGGTTGCGCACGCTTCCGTGCACTCGTTGCACACACACCCCGCGCTTCCAGATCGAGCACCACCGTGCTGTTCCCCGCCGGCGATCTCAGATAGCTGTCGCAAGTTCAGAACCAGCGCGTGCAGTTTCAGTTAAGCCTAGATCTGCAACGTTATCCTCCCTGCATCGCTAGTACTGACAGAGCGAACGCAACACCGTAGTGGTTCAGAGAACGCGCACGCAACCGCGAGCTCGCGGGATCGATCCCCCGCGGCCGCAAATTTTTTTCGCGATTTCTATCGCGCGCACGGCCCCACCTGGCAGTGGCTCCCTCTGCCACGCGTGCTCGCACTCGCCACGCTGGCCACGGGCCCACGGGGCAGTGGCTGGGGTAGACCCAGTGGCGGTAGCAAAGGATTTAAAACAAATCCTTTTTATTTCTATTTCTTTTAAATGGCAGAATAAAGCACTAAACTTTAAAAATCAATAACTTTTAATCTGTAAGTCTAATAAATAAAAGTTATATATGTTTTCTGTTCAAAATTACATGATCTTTCCAATTGTTCCATTTGTGTTCTGTTTTGAGTTTTCAAAATGCATTTAAAAATTCAAATTTGAATAATCCAAATGTAATTTGTAATAATGCATAAATAATTCATACTAATTCCAAATAAGGCAAATAAAATATGTTTTTCATACCATTTTGAATATCCTATTCAAACATAAAATTTGTTTCATTGTTTGAATAATTTAAATTGCCTAAATAATTTAATACTTGTTCAATTCAATTAAATTTGATAAAATCATAACTTGCTTAATATAAAATATTTTTGAACATGCAAAATATGTTTTCAAACCATCAAAGTGTGAACTTTTCAATTGTGAGTTTGAATTCATGTTTTGAACAAAAAAAAATTCAATTAAATTCAAACTTGTTTTAAATTCATTTAAAACTTGTTTAATATTGTTTAATTCATAATTAAATAATCCAAATTCCAATTTCAATATTTGAAACATGTAATCCAACTAAAATTTGATGTTCTTTTCAAATATAAATTTTGTTAATTGTTTTGCACACTTTAAATTGATGAAAACAATAATTGTTTGTGTGACATGTTTAAGTAACCAAATTTTCCAAACTTAATAAATAATTTCCAAACTTGTTTTATTCCTTTTCCTTTGCATCTATTATTCTTATTTGTTGTTATTTTGTTATTACCATCATGCATGCCTCATGCTAACAACTTTCACATAATAATTAATTGTAAATCATTTGTTCCACTTATTTCCATGGACCTTTTCCATATGCAATCCAATTGCATATGGGTCCATTTAAATTGTGTTATCATGTTAGCTAGCTTATTTTGATGCAACCATTAACTTGTCATGCATCATATTGATTGTGCACAATGCCATGGCAATGATTGTTTACATTCCTGTTTTGTTTGTTTGCTTCTTCTCGAATAGACGACGACGTTGAGACAGACAACCCTTACAGCACCCCTTCTGAGGATCTAGCTCAGTACCAGGCTGCTGAGTTCGCAGGCAAGTTATCACTCACATGAACCATTGTGTTCCTTTCAACCCTGGTTACCGATACTTTCCGTTGTCTATTTTTGCTAGCCTTAGTGGTAGTTGTTTCTGTTGCGAACCTATCACATGAATCCTTTAACCCTGATATTTCCTCACCACCACTCCTACAACCCCATTGTTTGAGCCAGTGTCTTACTAGCATGCTTAGGTTGTTTTTTCTCGAGTCTGTTACCCGTTACTTTCAGTTACTATATTTCATTATGTTCTGGGGGCTCGATGTTTAATCCATCAATCAATCATGCTAATGTTATTACTGTTAATAATAATTTGATGATAAGGCACCGGCAGGAGGCCCTGTGTGGTTTTGAGGCCTGCTAGTGTCGACCCTAATAGGAAAAGGGTCTTGTCTACTGATCCATGATGAGCGCACTACCCGCATGTGGGAAGCGAGTATGGGCGCCCCCCTCAATTTGATTCGATTCGCATCTCGTCCAAATCATCTCATTTAGTTCGTGCTTTCTATTTGCCGCATGCATGTTTTTGCGAGCCCAGCGCAGGGTGGAACTTTTGTAGTCGGCATATAGGGGGACACGTTCTTAGAGTGCTATGAGGGTCCATTTTCTTCTGGGCTCGATTAGCCGTGCGCCCAAGGTGCTTTGGGCTTGATGCGGAGAAGAGTTGAGTTGTGTTGAGTGCCCCGCTTGGTGGGAGGCATCCCATCTGGCGGGTTATTCATACGTGTAC
The DNA here is from genome assembly GCA_028641055.1 of Alopecurus myosuroides. NCBI lineage: Eukaryota > Viridiplantae > Streptophyta > Magnoliopsida > Poales > Poaceae > Alopecurus > Alopecurus myosuroides. The sequence continues at coordinate 299,345,327 of CM054060.1, read as the reverse complement.
GGCCAAATTGGTGCAACCCTGCAGGGATAATCTTCTCGAGAAGCCGTGTTTTCCGCGGTTATGGTTAACTTGGTGAAAGTACTGGCTAACAAGTACTCAGGACAACTTAAACCTAATGATTAACAACTTTACACCCAATGATTAATAACTTGACTAGTAATAGGCTTATTGACACAATAATTTGAACCATCATTATTTCAAACTGTGTGAGTTATCCTCGGATTGCTTCTTTGGATAAGGGGCGAGATCCAGGATGGGTTTGTTTGACGTTATCTTTCAGTTGGTTACAACACCCGATCTTATCCCCTTTCTGATAGTGGAAGTGATAGAATCTCTGTAGTTGGTTAGCGCAGCCAGTTGCAGCATCTTAGATATCCCCTTCTTTCCGTTGAACCCAAGTCATCTGTGCTTGTGTTGACGGGCTATACTTTGGTGAACTGTGAGTCTTGCTTGCCAGTACGTCTATGTACTGACCCCTTTGGGGCTGTGGTTTCCGCAGACTACGATTACGAGGATCCAGGTGACGGCTACTACGTGGAGTTTGACGAGGCTGCTGACGAGTAGTTAGCGGACCCGGGCAGGATCCGAGACACCGTGGATGGGCTCCGTCTTTATTTCAGTTTCCGGCTTCTTAAGCCTATTTGGATTTTGTCTGTACTCAGACCCCCTTGAATGCTTCCGCTGATGTAATGAATGCTATGTTGGGACATGTGTCCTCTCGATGATTGTATTTGCTATCTCTGCCTTAGTGAAGGCCATTTGCAACTTTATTTCAATCTTTTGTGTCTTAGAGATAAGCTGTGATCATCATTCGTTCAAAGCTGTTGACGTACCGTGCGTGATTGATATGAAGTACGTCGACAGTAGTGCCTATGACTTCTAGTGGATAGTTTACATCGACGGTGGAATAGCAGGGCTTGTGTTGTCGCGCATAAGCGCAGGCCTACCAGGAAGCTGGGACGTGGGAGCAGTTATGCCCCATAATCCAAGCACCTGCTATCCAGTTCGGCCCGATGAGTATCCCTTAGAAGCCAGGGTGCGACAAATGGTATCAGAGTCTGTCTGCCTGTAGGATCCCTTTTTACTGGTCGCAGTTGAGTCTAGAAACTATTTTGTAGCTATATAGGAAAGATGAAACGTGAGAGTAGGAATTCTGCCATTTTTTTCTTTCCCCACCCACCCACCCTTTTCTGGTAAGGAAGTGCAACGTTGTTTTCTGTTCTCACCTAAACTTTCAAGTTAGGATTTCACGTGTTTTGGGTTCTCTGTAGTACCTCAGGAGTTTTTGGTCTAGAGTTTCCCGATGTTGCTTCAATATGCTGTTCTTTTCAACATCCTTTTCGTCGGTTGAACCTTGTTGTTACTTTCCACATCAGTTATCTACCGGAGTCTAGTCAAAACTTCCCCGATCATCTGCAGATGGATCTCAGGTTCTACCCGCAGGTGGTTCGGATGACTCGCTGTGAGGGCACCGCCGGTTATCCGGAGATGCTGAGAGACATGGTTACCTATCTGGGGTTCCATTGGGCACTAGAGTACCAGGTCTACGAGCAGCAGCGAGAGTTTGACCAGACCTGCTACCAGGCTATCGTCTACATTCTGTCGGATGATGGCAGGAGCATTGTCCACCGCTACGAGGCAGTAGGTTCCACAGTGGATATGGCCGTGCAGCAGGCAGCGTATGTGAGTCTCACCGTCCTCCGTGCTGACTACTGGGGGTTTGATGATTCCATCTATCGTCACATCCCCCGTGGTTACATCACGGCAGCGGGAGTTCACTTCACTCTCCACAGCAACCTGGATACTTACGAGTCTGATAGCTCCAGGCTGCACACCACTGCTCAGTTCGTGAGGCACAGTGACGCCGTTGCTTCCACACTTTCTCAGGAGTTAGCCTCAGTCAGGGAGCAGCTCTACCTGGCGTTGACTCGTCTGGCTACGTACACCACAGACTTTGTTGGAGACGAGCGCTTTGCACGTTTCACTCAGCCAGCTGGGTTTCCGCTGCCAGATGCTGGAGGTTACGAGCCGATCAGAGGTCCACTTCTCGACCTTGGTCCGGGCTACACTGGGATTCCCCGCTTTGGAGCACAGGGAGACGACGCTTTCTACTTCACCACACCGAGAGTTGCTCTCAGGGCAGTCCCGCTCTACGTGGATCGTCGTCATACCTACTTCCGTGGGATTCCTCCGCACCGTATCTCTCGTCGTACTACTCACCGCCGTCCTGCGTGATGAGCATGGGAGTACCGATGTATCCGTTCCTAGCTATGTTTAGTTATCCTTTGTATTTCGAACCATGTATTGGTCTGTTAGATATTCTGATGTAATTGAACATGTGATGATGTACCTGTTGGTTATCTATTCATGCGTCGGAATAATCTATCTTTCGGTTACCAAGTCTATCTTTTTTCTGTTGTTGTGCTAAAATGAATGTCTATTCAGGATGCCGCCAACAAGGAACAACCCACCGGAGCCACCTCCGCTCACGGAGCTGTTGACTCAGATGACTCAGGTCGTGGCTCAGATGGCCCAGATCCAGGCTAACCAGCACACCAACCAGAATGCTCCGCGAGTCAGCATCAAGGAGTTTCTGTGCATGGGGCCGAGAGCTTTCGTGGCAACACGTGAGCCTCTGGATGCTGATGACTGGATCAGGGAGATGAACAGGGCTCTGGAGATAGCTCATGTTGCTGAGGAAGATAAGGTCAAGTATGCCACCTACCTACTGAAGGGTCAGGCAGCTACTTGGTGGGAGAACTACCAGACCATGAGAGCTGGCTATCCTATCACCTGGGGATGTTTCAAGGATGCCTTCCTGAAGCATCACATCCCAGATGGTCTCATGGAAAGGATGCGTGAGGAATTCTTCTCTCTCAAACAGGGCAAGCTGGACGTCCTCGGCTACCAGAACGAGTTCAATCGTCTAGCTCGATACGCTGGTGACGAGGTGTCCACTGAAGCCAAGAAGATGGCAAGGTTCCGCCGAGGTTTTAACCCGGAACTGAAGTACGCTCTCACCAACATCAAGTGCAAGGACTTCGTGGAGCTCGTGAACACCGCGCTCAATGAGGAGAATGGGTGCAAGGAGTTCGAAGAGTCCCGTAAGCACTCGCGTGAGGGTGGTTCCTCCTCCAACATGACCACCCCTCCGCAGAAGCGCCGCATCTGGGTGCCAAATGGAGCTGTCACTCGGGCTCCAAATGCCCAAGCTTCTCCAGGCTTTGGTCCCCGCCCACCCAACCCATCTCAGATGCAGGGTCAGAGGTTTCCAATGGGGCAGCCAAGGCCAGGTCCTCCTCGTGTCGTCACTTGCTACAAGTGCAAGGAGACTGGACACTACGCTGATAAGTGCACTCAGAAGCAGCTACCTCCACCTCCTCGCCCCAACACCAACCATGCAATGGTTCGTGCTCCCCCGGCTAAAGCCTTCAACTCCAACAACAGGCCTGTCGGGAGGACCGCGAGGGTGAACCATATCAAGGCCGACAAAGCTGAGGAGGCTGCTGACGTCGTTCTCGGTATATTACCCGTAAACTCTATTCCAGCTAAAGTGTTGTTTGATACTGGAGCATCACATTCTTTTGTGTCAAAGATTTTTGCAAAAGCATACAACCTAGTTCTGGTTCCGCTAAGCAGTCAAATGACTGTTCACTCTCCGGGACCGCAAATGTTGACATCCAAGATAAGCATGGACAATGAGATCCTAATTGGAGGTCGCATATTCCTTGCTTCACTCATGTTGCTGGGAAATTCTGACATTGATGTCATTCTGGGTATGGATTGGTTGAAGACCCACAAAGCTAAAATTGACTGTGCTCAAAAGTCAATAACTCTCTCTCACACTTCAGGCCAGATAGTCTATTCTCCATATGGATCAAGTTCTGTTCAGCTGTTCAACCTCGATGCCAAACCCCTTCCTGCAATTGAAAATGTTCCGGTGGTTTGTGAATTCCCTGACGTATTTCCAGAAGAGTTGCCAGGGATGCCTCCGGATAGAGCAGTTGAGTTCGTGATCGAGCTTGAGCCAGGTACTGCTCCAATCTCTAAGCATCCATACAAGATAGCTCCTCCTGAACTGAAATTGTTGAAGGAGCAAATCGATATGTACATGGAGAAAGGTTACATTCAGCCTAGTTCCTCCGCTTGGGGTTGCCCAACTCTGTTTGTTGCCAAGAAGGATCAAACAAAAAGACTCGTGGTTGACTATCGTCCTCTCAACGAGAAAACCATCAAGAACAAGTATCCAATTCCTCGTATCGATGATCTTTTTGATCAACTTGCTGGAGCCTCAATATTCTCAAAGTTGGACTTGAGGATGGGGTACCATCAGATAAAGATCAGAAAGGAAGATATTCCTAAGACAGCTTTCACCACTCGTTACGGTCTATATGAATACACCGTAATGTCCTTTGGTCTCACCAATGCACCGGCAACGTTCTCAAGACTCATGAATTCTGTTTTCCATGAATACCTCGACAAGTTCGTTGTGGTATATCTTGATGACATTCTAGTCTACTCAAAATCCGAGGAAGAGCATGGAGAACACCTTCGTCTCACTCTCATGAAACTTCGCGAGCATCGTCTGTATGCCAAGTTTTCCAAATGTGAGTTCTGGATTCCAGAAGTTGCATATCTTGGTCATATCATCTCTGCCAAGGGCATAGCCATTGATCCTGAAAAGGTTAAGATAATTGTTGATTGGAAACCCCCTAAGACGGTGAAGCAAGTCAGAAGTTTCCTTGGCTTGGCTAGCTATTGCCGTCGTTTCGTCCAAAACTTTTCCAAGAATGCTAAACCTCTCACGGATCTCACAAAGAAGGACAAAAAGTTCGTTTGGACTCCACAATGTGATGAGAGTTTCAATCTCCTCAAAACCAGACTCACTTCCACCCCAGTTCTGGTTGGCCCCGATACTACCAAACCTTTCCAGATTTTCTGTGATGCATCTCTCCAAGGCCTAGGAGCAGTTCTTATGCAAGAACGTCAAGTTGTGGCTTATGCTTCACGTCAGTTGAACCCACATGAGCAAAACTATCCAACTCATGATCTTGAACTTGCAGCAGTTGTGTTTGCCCTCAAGAAATGGAGACAATACTTGTTGGGTAACAAAACTGAAATCTTTTCCGATCACAAGAGTCTGAAATACATCTTCACTCAGCCGGATCTAAACCTCAGGCAAAGGAGATGGATTGAGAAGATTAAAGACTTTGATCTCACCATTTCTTACACTCCAGGCAAGGCTAATGTTATGGCTGATGCTCTCAGTCGCAAATCCTATTGCAATAATCTCATGATCATGGAAAGCCAACCTCCACTTCATGAAGAATTCCAGAAGCTGAACCTTGGTCTTGTCCCTGAAGGATACCTTGCTAGCTTGACAGCCAGTCCAACTCTGAGGACAAGATTCGTTCTGAACAACTTCGTGATAATGAAATCAAGAAGATTGTAGAGCACATCAAAGAGGGCAGTGATAAATTCAAGTCCTTCTCAATTGATGACAAGGGAACTGTGTTCTTCGAAGGACGCATTGCAGTTCCTCAGATTCAAAGTCTCAAGGATATCATTCTCAAGGAGGCTCATGAAACTCCTCTATCCATCCACCCTGGAAGTACAAAGATGTACCAGGATCTCAAGACTCTGTATTGGTGGCCTGGCATGAAACGTGAAATTGCTCAATACGTTTCTGAATGCGACGTTTGTCAACGTGTTAAGGCAGTCCATCAGAAAAAAGCCGGTCTACTCCAACCTCTGAAAATTCCTGAGTGGAAGTGGGACATGATTGAAATGGACTTCGTTACTGGGTTTCCAAAGTCCAAAAAGCGCAACGATGCAATCTTCGTTGTTATTGATCGTCTCAGTAAGGTTGCTCACTTATTTGCTGTCAAGGAAACTATCTCAGCTAGCCAGTTAGCAGAGCTCTACACAGCAAAGGTTGTTCCCCTTCATGGTGTTCCATTGGAAATTAGCTCAGACCGTGGAAGTATCTTCACTTCACATTTCTGGAAAAGCTTTCAAGAAGCATTGGGCACCAAACTTCTGTTCAGCACAGCTTATCACCCTCAGTCTCAGGGGCAAGTCGAAAGAGTCAATCAGATTCTCGAGGATATGCTCAGAGCATGTGGTCTCTCCTTTGGCATGAAATGGGAGGATTGCCTTCCATATGCTGAATTCTCCTACAACAACAGCTACCAGGCAAGCCTAGGCATGGCACCATTTGAGGCACTGTATGGTCGCAGATGCAGGAGTCCAATCAATTGGTCTGGAGCTGGTGAACGTTCACTCTTGGGCCCTGACATTGTTAAGGAAGCCGAGGAGAAAGTTCGTATCATTCGTGACAATCTCAGGATTGCTCAATCTCGTCAGAAGAGCTATTATGATAGCAAGCACAGGGATATGATCTATGCACCTGGTGATAAGGCATATCTTCGTGTAACTCCCCTCAGAGGCACTCATCGTTTTGGTGTGAAAGGAAAGCTTGCACCAAGATACATTGGTCCCTTCAACATTCTCTCAAGACGTGCAGAAAATGCTTATCGTCTTGAACTCCCAGAAAAACTATCCAAGGTGCACGATGTGTTCCACGTGTCACAACTCAAGAAGTGTTTCAAAGATCCAGATCGTGCAGTTGATCATGATTCCATTGAACTGCAAGATGATCTATCTTATGAGGAGCACCCTATTCGAATTCTCGATGAGACCGAGCGTAAGACTCGCAACAAGAGCACCAAGTTCTTGAAAGTGCAATGGTCGCATCATTCCGATAAAGAGGCAACGTGGGAGACCGAAGAGGATCTTCGCAAGAAGTATCCGGACCTTTTCACATCTCAGTAAGGAATCTCGAGGCGCGATTCCTTCAAGGGGGGCGTTTTGTAACATCCCAAGTATGAAATACCCCTTAGAATGTTTGATTTATTGTTTTATTTCAAGTATTGCATCATGTCATCATCTCATTGCATTTGTGTTATTTTTGTTTGCAATTGTTACTATTTGCTTTGCATCTGTTTTATCTTGTTTTCACAATCAAACTCAAACAATTTCAAATGGATATTTTCATACTTGCTCTGTTACAAGTTTTGGAATAAAAATAACAAATAAAAACAACCATTTTATTCCATGTGGATCACTTATTCAAGTGTTGGTTTTAATCAAACCATTAATCCAATCAATTAATTCAAATCAATAATTTCTAAATCATTTTCCAATTCAAACCAATCCTTAAAATTCAGTACCTCTTGAATCCATGAAGTTCACCACACTATTTTTAATCTTTAAAATCATTTTAAACCCTAGGGGTAACCCTATTCAAATGCTTGTTTTTAATAAGGGTTCATTAATATTAAAATCTCCCAAATTTGGATTCAAATACAAACATCATTTTAAATCTCAAATTTTTGAAATCCAATCTTGGAATATGGTTTCTATTTACCTAATTAGCCTAACCTAATTTTTCTGAAATTTTTATTAACCAAAACCTTAACAAATTCTTCTAAATTCTGTTTCAGCAAAAAAAATAAAACAGAAAAAATAAAAAGAAGAAAACCTGCAGCGCGCGCGGCAGCTAACAGCTACCCAACCCACCTAACCTACGCGCGCGCGGCCTAGCCCGCCTAAGCCTAAACTTACCGCTTCGCAAATCGTGCAGATCATCTCTCCCCCGTACGGCAGGCATCGCAGAGCGCCACCGCGACCGCGCCGCGACTCTGGCGGCCACCCCTCGCTCTCCTCGCCTATAAGAAGCCCCTAGGGCACCCCGCACCTAACCCTAGCCCCTAGGACCTCGCTCCCCGCGCCGCGCCGCCACCCTCTCTCTCTGTCGCCACTTCCCCCCACCTCTGAATCTCTCACCGGCGGCCACCTCTCTGAACATCACCATGGCGCCGCCACCTCGCTGCCCCACCTAGCCTCCGGCCCACGGGAATCAAATCGCCACCTTTCCCTCTTCGTTCTGGACACGGTAGCTCGCTCGGAGGGGCACGGGATCAACGACGTCGTCATCGTCACCGCCGCGGCCCCAGCTCGCCGTCGACGACCCGCTGCTTCCTCTACAGATCGGTGGTGAGCCTCGTGGTCTCTCCCTCTCACTCCTTGGTTGCGCACGCTTCCGTGCACTCGTTGCACACACACCCCGCGCTTCCAGATCGAGCACCACCGTGCTGTTCCCCGCCGGCGATCTCAGATAGCTGTCGCAAGTTCAGAACCAGCGCGTGCAGTTTCAGTTAAGCCTAGATCTGCAACGTTATCCTCCCTGCATCGCTAGTACTGACAGAGCGAACGCAACACCGTAGTGGTTCAGAGAACGCGCACGCAACCGCGAGCTCGCGGGATCGATCCCCCGCGGCCGCAAAACTTTTTCGCGATTTCTATCTCGCGCACGGCCCCACCTGGCAGTGGCTCCCTCTGCCACGCGTGCTCGCACTCGCCACGCTGGCCACGGGCCCACGGGGCAGTGGCTGGGGTAGACCCAGTGGCGGTAGCAAAGGATTTAAAATAAATCTGTTTTATTTCTATTTCTTTTAAATGGCAGAATAAAGCACTAAACTTTAAAAATCAATAACTTTTAATCTATAAGTCTAATAAATAAAAGTTATATATGTTTTCTGTTCAAAATTACATGATCTTTCCAATTGTTCCATTTGTGTTCTGTTTTGAGTTTTCAAAATGCATTTAAAAATTCAAATTTGAATAATCCAAATGTAATTTGTAATAATGCATAAATAATTCATACTAATTCCAAATAAGGCAAATAAAATATGTTTTTCATACCATTTTGAATATCCTATTCAAACATAAAATTTGTTTCATTGTTTGAATAATTTAAATTGCCTAAATAATTTAATACTTGTTTAATTCAATTAAATTTGATAAAATCATAACTTGCTTAATATAAAATATTTTTGAACATGCAAAATATGTTTTCAAACCATCAAAGTGTGAACTTTTCAATTGTGAGTTTGAATTCATGTTTTGAACAAATAAAAATTCAATTAAATTCAAACTTGTTTTAAATTCATTTAAAACTTGTTTAATATTGTTTAATTCATAATTAAATAATCCAAATTCCAATTTCAATATTTGAAACATGTAATCCAACTAAAATTTGATGTTCTTTTCAAATATAAATTTTGTTAATTGTTTTGCACACTTTAAATTGATGAAAACAATAATTGTTTGTGTGACATGTTTAAGTAACCAAATTTTCCAAACTTAATAAATAATTTCCAAACTTGTTTTATTCCTTTTCCTTTGCATCTATTATTGTTATTTGTTGTTATTTTGTTATTACCATCATGCATGCCTCATGCTAACAACTTTCACATAATAATTAATTGTAAATCATTTGTTCCACTTATTTCCATGGACCTTTTCCATATGCAATCCAATTGCATATGGGTCCATTTAAATTGTGTTATCATGTTAGCTAGCTTATTTTGATGCAACCATTAACTTGTCATGCATCATATTGATTGTGCACAATGCCATGGCAATGATTGTTTACATTCCTGTTTTGTTTGTTTGCTTCTTCTCGAATAGACGACGACGTTGAGACAGACGACCCTTACAGCACCCCTTCTGAGGATCTAGCTCAGTACCAGGCTGCTGAGTTCGCAGGCAAGTTATCACTCACATGAACCATTGTGTTCCTTTCAACCCTGGTTACCGATACTTTCCGTTGTCTATTTTTGCTAGCCTTAGTGGTAGTTGTTTCTGTTGCGAACCTATCACATGAATCCTTTAACCCTGATATTTCCTCACCACCACTCCTACAACCCCATTGTTTGAGCCAGTGTCTTACTAGCATGCTTAGGTTGTTTTTTCTCGAGTCTGTTACCCGTTACTTTCAGTTACTATATTTCATTATGTTCTGGGGGCTCGATGTTTAATCCATCAATCAATCATGCTAATGTTATTACTGTTAATAATAATTTGATGATAAGGCACCGGCAGGAGGCCCTGTGTGGTTTTGAGGCCTGCTAGTGTCGACCCTAATAGGAAAAGGGTCTTGTCTACTGATCCATGATGAGCGCACTACCCGCATGTGGGAAGCGAGTATGGGCGCCCCCCTCAATTTGATTCGATTCGCATCTCGTCCAAATCATCTCATTTAGTTCGTGCTTTCTATTTGCCGCATGCATGTTTTTGCGAGCCCAGCGCAGGGTGGAACTTTTGTAGTCGGCATATAGGGGGACACGTTCTTAGAGTGCTATGAGGGTCCATTTTCTTCTGGGCTCGATTAGCCGTGCGCCCAAGGTGCTTTGGGCTTGATGCGGAGAAGAGTTGAGTTGTGTTGAGTGCCCCGCTTGGTGGGAGGCATCCCATCTGGCGGGTTATTCATACGTGTACGGCCAAATTGGTGCAACCCTGCAGGGATAATCTTCTCGAGAAGCCGTGTTTTCCGCGGTTATGGTTAACTTGGTGAAAGTACTGGCTAACAAGTACTCAGGACAACTTAAACCTAATGATTAACAACTTTACACCCAATGATTAATAACTTGACTAGTAATAGGCTTATTGACACAATAATTTGAACCATCATTATTTCAAACTGTGTGAGTTATCCTCGGATTGCTTCTTTGGATAAGGGGCGAGATCCAGGATGGGTTTGTTTGACGTTATCTTTCAGTTGGTTACAACACCCGATCTTATCCCCTTTCTGATAGTGGAAGTGATAGAATCTCTGTAGTTGGTTAGCGCAGCCAGTTGCAGCATCTTAGATATCCCCTTCTTTCCGTTGAACCCAAGTCATCTGTGCTTGTGTTGACGGGCTATACTTTGGTGAACTGTGAGTCTTGCTTGCCAGTACGTCTATGTACTGACCCCTTTGGGGCTGTGGTTTCCGCAGACTATGATTACGAGGATCCAGGTGACGGCTACTACGTGGAGTTTGACGAGGCTGCTGACGAGTAGTTAGCGGACCCGGGCAGGATCCGAGACACCGTGGATGGGCTCCGTCTTTATTTCAGTTTCCGGCTTCTTAAGCCTATTTGGATTTTGTCTGTACTCAGACCCCCTTGAATGCTTCCGCTGATGTAATGAATGCTATGTTGGGACATGTGTCCTCTCGATGATTGTATTTGCTATCTCTGCCTTAGTGAAGGCCATTTGCAACTTTATTTCAATCTTTTGTGTCTTAGAGATAAGCTGTGATCATCATTCGTTCAAAGCTGTTGACGTACCGTGCGTGATTGATATGAAGTACGTCGACAGTAGTGCCTATGACTTCTAGTGGATAGTTTACATCGACGGTGGAATAGCAGGGCTTGTGTTGTCGCGCATAAGCGCAGGCCTACCAGGAAGCTGGGACGTGGGAGCAGTTATGCCCCATAATCCAAGCACCTGCTATCCAGTTCGGCCCGATGAGTATCCCTTAGAAGCCAGGGTGCGACAGAAATGAGGAGGTAATTGAGTTCTGTATTGACTATGTTCCTGACCTTAAGCCGATTGGTATTCCTCAATCGCGTCACGAGGGGAGACTAAGTGGAAAAGGCACGATCGGAAGGAAATCAACGATATGTATGGACGATCATTCTATGACTGAAGCACATCACACAGTTTTGCAAAAATTCGAGCTTGGTGGCTCCGTACTTCGAGCAACACAAGAATATTTTGCGCTCGGACAACCCGGGGAAGCCTGAATCATGGATTAGAAAGGCCCAAATGGAGACTTTCCGCAGTTGGTTGCAACACATTTAATGAATGACAATGATGTTGGAGATCAGCTGTACATGTTGGCCAAGACGCCATCTTCGACTATAACGACTTTCCAAGGGTACGAGATTAATGGGAATATATTTTACACGATCTCCCAAGATAAAAAAAGCACCAACCAAAACAGTGGTGTCCGCTTTGATGCAGAAACCGAGAATGGGCAAAAGGTCACATATTATGGTTACATAGAGGAGATATGGGAACTTGACTATGGACCCTCCTTTAAGGTCCCTTTGTTCCGGTGCAAATGGTTCAAGCTAACAGGAGGTGGGGTAAAGGTGGACGAGCAATACGGAATGACAATGGTGGATTTCAACAATCTTGGTTACCTTGAAGAACCATTCGTCCTAGCCAAAGATGTCGCTCAGGTTTTCTATTTGAAGGACATGAGTAGCAAACCGAGGAAACGGAAAGATAAGAAAACGATCAGTACATCATGCGATGATCCAAAGCGCCACATTGTTCTTTCAGGAAAAGAAACATCGTGGGAGTGGAGGACAGGACAGACATGTCAGAAGATTATAATATGTTTGGTGAAATTCCGCCCTTCAAAGTGAACACTGACCCAAGCATTAAGTTAAATGATGAGGATGCTCCATGGATACGGCACAATCGTAAGAAAGCAGGAACACACGGGAAGAATTGATGTGTAATAATTTATTGTACCAAACTTTGTTGAATGGATCATGTGAATTATATTATCTCTGATGTGTTTAAGACTAACTCCTTTGCAAAATATTTGAGAAAACGAGTGGAAAACATGGAAAACAGAAGGTTACTTAAATGTCTCAAAACCTTGTGAGATAAAATATCTAATTTCATAACTTTTATTAAAAACAGAAAACAGATGCGCTAGCGCGCCGCAGTATCGCCGGAATACAAATTCTTTTATTAAAAACAGAAACAGACGAACACTACTCCTCGTCGTCATCGTCGGGGAACTCGTCGGTGACCTCCTCCGAGTCATCGTCGTCGCCGAACTCGTCGGTGACCTCCTCGTCGTCGTCAGAGGTGCATGATGGTATGTCCGAGATAGGGCCCACCTCAGATCGTCGGAGGCCCAGACTTCGCCGGCGTGGTCGGCCCGACGAAGCTCTTGCAGCGCCTTCGTCCTCGCCTCCCGAGCGGCATCTAACGCGAGGTGGCGTTCGAGGCGGCGCTCCGCCCGCTCAGCCGCGCGGGTCTGCCAGAGCTCCTCGTCGGCGCTCTCCTCCCCCGGGTTGTTCCGGTAATACTCACGGACGACGCGGTCGTCCCTGGCGTCGACTAGGCCCTGAAACGTGCGGTGGCGGAGGTGGAGGTGGTCGGCGGCAGTGACGATCTGCGGCTTCGGCGCCCTGGCCTCCGCTTCCCAGACGGTGTGGCAGTCGTTGAAGTTCATCAGCGACCGCGGGCGGTTGAGGCGCCAGGCCGCCGCGTCCCAGGCGCGGGCGGCCTCTGCCGCCGTCGCAAAGGAGCCGAGGGGGATGCGGTCGTCCCCCCAGCGGATATCTGCGCTGAACATTCCGTTCTTCCGTGCTCGGACGCCGCGGAAGCCGGTGGTGTTGTTCCTCCTCGGAGGCATGGTGGAAGCGCGACGGTGCGTGGAGAGGAGTGGGCGCGTGGAGAGGAGAAGACGCGCTCGAGGCGCGGCAGTTTATACCGCGCCCTCCTGGCCACGCGTCACAACTCCCGCGCCACGCGTCACAACTCCCACGCCACGCGCCACCCTAACACAACCAAGCAAATAGTTGCACATTACTACCCACTCCGAGCTCAAAGTGAACACTGACCCAAGCATGGATTGATGTGTTAAAGAGGGGATGTAGAACAAAACAATCGGTATCACCATCATACAGCCCTACCGTGGCCACTGGGTGCAATATGCATACCAAATGCACGGCAGGACGTATGATGGCGAATCCGGATGTTTTGTATTTGCTCGATGAACTGAATATATGATGTATCAAACCTTAAAGGGGGATGTAGAACAAAACAATCGGTATAGCCATCATACAGCCCCACCGTGGCTACTGGGTGCATATATGCATACCAAATGCACGGCAGGACGTATGATGGCGAATCCGGATGTTTTGTATTTGGTCGATGAACTGACCGGTGTATGAAGGTGGGCTATATATAGGGTCCTCTGGCTCACAAAGTGTTGTGCTAGGGTTTTGATCCAACGGTTAAGAAACACCCTGATCCAACGGCTCACAACAGCTCGAAAGAAACACACCGTAGCCCTGATCAAACGGCTCACAACAGCTCGAAAGAAACACACCCCGGATCCAACGACTCACAAGCGCTTGAAAGAAACACACAATCCGTGTGATTCTATCTGATTGGTCCAACGAAACACGAACCATTTAGTCCCGGTTGGTGTCCCCAACCGGGACTAAAGGGATATGTTTTCTTCTCGCTATATATATGTATGCATTGCCACACCATTGGCATAAACACATACAAACTCACCACTCTCTCATGGCTTCTACCGTACCCACTCTAACATTCATCCAGGCGGAGGCACTTTCCGCCTCAAAATACCCCTGCCCGACCGGCTACAGCGTTCCCGCCGGTTGGATGCTGAGCGCCGGAGGAGTGCCGGTACCTCCTCTTCCTCAAGGTGTGGCGCGTCGGGCGGCCATCACGAACCACTACTACCACGAGCTCACGCCGGAGCAGCGGAGGAATCTCAGTTGGAATCCTGACTATCGCCCTACTTGGGACGCTTTCTTCATTAATCGGCGTGAGAGTGCGCTCGCCAGGTACGAGGAGAACGGCCCGCCTCCTTCGAACTTCAACGAGGCCGGTCGTCGGCTGTGGTGGGGCGGCAGACGAACTCTTCAGAGCGTCATGAACTACATATGGCTGGCGATCACCCCCGCCTGCGCTACCCTCACGCCCAGTCCTGGAGTCGTGACCCTCCGAGGGAGTGCACAGCACCGTCCGATGATAGTGACGACGACGGCGACGACTACGACGACTACGAGTCGGAGTACTATAGGCCTAGGCAGGAGTATGACTAGCAGATATCAGATCCACAGTCTTGCAATTATGTAGATCATGTATGCTCTCCGTTTAGGTTTAGATCCACTCTTGCCATTATGTATTGCCTTTTTTATCACGCCATTATGTAGATTTTAAAATGAAGTAGTTTTATTTTTTTGAATTTTCTGATATATTATTTGTATTTGTAAGTTTTAAAATGAATTAGTTTTATTTTTCTGATTTTTCTGATATATTATTTGTATTTGTAAGATTAAAAAAAAAAATATTTGAAAAATCACCTTTAGTCGCGGTTCGTGTCACCAACCGCGACTAAAGGCTCTTTCCGCGCGGGAACGAAAACGCCACGAAAAAACCTTTAGTCATGGTTCGTGACACCAACCGCGACTAAAGGTACCCCTTTAGTCCCGGTTGGGGACACCAACCACGACTACCTTTAGTCGCGGTTGGTGTCCCCAACCGGGACTAAAGGCTGGCCCTATATATTATCGATTCGCGCTGCCGAAATTTTTCTAAGGACCAACGCCTCTGTATCTCCCCGCGCCGCCCTACTGCTCGTCTTCTCTGTGCGCCGTCGCCGATTCCGCCCCGCAGAGACAAAGAGAGGACCGCGCCGTCGCCGTCGCCATCGCTGTCGCCCGCGCCCTTCTCTCCACCGCGCCCGCCCTGCTCCGCCCCCGCCCCGCGCCGCCGTCTCCGGTAGGTTCCCCCGCGGGCCTCGCGCCGCCCTCGTATACGGACCACGAACGAACAGGAACACCGGTGAACTCCGGTGAGGACGGCGACCACGAACTCCGGTGAGGACGGCGACCACCGCGCGCCGGTGAGGACGACGACGGCGACCACCCGTCAGCGACGCGAACAGAGGAAGGGTGACGTCACGCTCGCATCACCGGTGGGTTCCACCTGGCAGAGAGAAAGGGCGCAGGCTGCTGGCGTTTTTTTTGAGACAGTTGAGAGGGGCGCGGGCTGATGGCGCAGTTGGGCTGTGCTCCTGGGATGGCAGTTTTTTTAGCACTCGTTTTTTTCTAAGTAAAAAAAGTCAAAACAATTTGAATTAAATTCATTAAAATAATGAAATAAGTTTTAATTCAATAAATTCAGAATATTAAGTGTAATATACCAAAATGACCAGGAAAGCAAATGCAACCTAGCTATGGGCTTCTCCAAGTCATTTGAGCAACTAATCTTGGACACACCTCTAAAGTATGGTTTTCCCCCTCCGGTGGTCATCGTTCTTCCACCCAAAACCCTAGCAATCTGTTTTCCCTTCTTTTGCGCATTGCAGGTTACCATGTATTGAATGCTTTCCTTCTTTTCTGTGTTGTTCGTTATCGGTAGACCGAGACCCGGAGGGTGATCCAGCCTTCTACGACAATATTTGCTAAGTCTCCTTTATACTTAATTAATTTTTACTACATGCATGTCTTCAGGAGTGACATATGGCGGACGATAGAGCCTTTCCGCTTACGGATCAGGAGGCTGAAGGTTATATAATGGGCATCATAAACAACGAGATCCCTTATGTGCCGGGCCCAGAAGATGAGCAAGAAGAGGATGTAGTCTCTTCTTTTCTGAACCTTGACGATGAAGGAACAGACATTGTCGATGATCAAGAAGGTGAAGGAACGGACATTGTCGACGGAGGTCAACCGTCGACAAAGGACGATCTCGAATTGCAAGTACCAACCAACTCCGGCGAGGTATATATATACATTGATCCTCTCGTGATACAAACTTACTGAAATGAGAATACATATGCATTAACGCGCGCGACTCTCTTTCTTATTTTAGCCCTCGGCCGGATCGAGTACGACAAAGCGTGGCAAATCCAAGGCGATGAAACAAGGAGAAACATATACCATCGAATTAGTCGGTGAAACCGGCAAGCCCCTACATCACACCACAAAGTTTATCAACCAATGCGGAGTCGTTGTTAGAGACAACGTCCCGATCACCGTCCAGGAATGGAAGGAGCCAAAGAAGGCACATCTTGGTTTCAGTTTTGTCGACAAGATAACGAAAAAAGATTGCTGGAGAAAGCTTATGGAATATTTCATTCTACCTCCGGAATACAACAAAGTCGATGAATTCGGTAACGAGGTTCCGGGTGGACGTGAGAGGAGGAGGCTAGTCAAAGAGTTCGCTCTTCAGAAGATGGCCGAAGCATTCCGAAACTTCAAGAAAAATTTAACTCGTGAATATGTCAACAAGGGCAAGACTCTGGATTTCAAAGGACAACATGAGAAACTGAAAGATGATTGGCCAAAATTTGTGAGGCAAAAGAAATCGGGGCATTTCAAGGAAATATCGAAAAAAAACAAGGCTAATGCGGATAAGAAATAGTACCATCATGTTATGGGGCCAGGAGGATACCGCCTTTCGGCGCCTAAGTGGAGGAAGATGGAGGAGGGCCTGAGGGCGCGAGGAATCCCTCTAGGTACAGAGGGATGGGACGAAAGAGCCAAATGCTGGTGGTACGGGCATGGAGATCGCTAGACCCGGAGACAAGGGCGTGTGTTCATCGGCAGAAAAAGTTTGCTCCCACCCAAGCCCTTATTGACGCAATGACCGAAGCTCAACAGGGCTTGATCACGTTCAACAGAGAGAAAGACGCACTGACAAAAGCCCTCGGGAATCCTGAACACGGAGGACATGTACGAGGCAAAGGCAGAATGCCGCGGAAAGTAGGGTTTTCCCAGGACAGTGACCCGTACTGTTACAGACGCCGTAAGAGAAAGAAGGACCGGGATGCAGATCTTTTGGTGAAGGTTGTATCGGAACTTAGTGAGTTGAAGCAGACAGTGCATGGACTTGTGAAAGAAAGATCGGCGCATGCAGGGCCGCATGAAGATCATGCAGCAGATCTCGGAAGCCAGCAGCAGCGGAGAAGCAGCATGGCTTCCACGGAGGCCCCGCCTGCAGGTGCTAATGCACTGATGATGGAGATTCGTGCACCGGAGCCTCACTACCCCGTGGATGATGTAAAGGAGATGAAAGAATGTGATCTGCATTATCCCGTGGGGAACATTTCGACGAAGGTAGCTACCGGCAGTGCTTTACCCTGTACACCTGGAGCACTCCACCACAACAACCCCATTCCATATGGCTATGCTCGTGTCACGGTGGAAGACATAGTCCGAGTGTTTGAGAACCTGGAGATTGACATAGCTACACCCGAAGGGGAGAGAAGACTTGGAGATGTCAAGCGCAAGTTTATTCTATGGAAAAAGAAGTACATAGTGTTTCCAGGCGAGGCGCCAAGGCTACCAAGTCCACCCCCCTCCGATGGTGGTGGTGGTGGTTCACCTACACCTCCTTCACGCCATTCGACGCCGTCCCCCGATCCACAATCTCCGGCGGGTAAGCAACCGCCGCCTCCCAATCCTCCTCCGGCGGGTAAGCAGCCGCCGCCCCCCATTCCTCCTCTGGCGGGTAAGCAGCCGCCGCCCCCCATTCCTCCTCCGGCGAAGAAGCAGAAGCATGCAGACAACAAGGAAACCCGCTCCTGGAATATTAACCTGGAGCCTTATGTACCTAAGACCACACGGGTACCGGAGCCATCACTGAAGCCTATCCCCCAAGGCCTTGGGAACTTAGTGAAGCTGAAACCAAATTGGCCGCGCATGCTGATTATGAGAAATGGAAGGCCAATCAGAATGCTAGAAAGGAGCCTAAGCCCATGGAAGTATACACTCCGAAGGCAAAGAAGTGGGCTATGGGTTTTTTGACGCAACCGTCCCAAGCCGAGCTGAATATGCCTGACGACTATGGAAGTGAACTTCGTAGGCAAGCAGAAATATTGAAGGAGGATAAAGAAGAAAGGAAAAAAAGCGGGAAACAAGTTGACCAGCTCGGGATGCAAAAGAAACAATCGATCCCCCCGCTCATAGTGAAAGCCGGTCCGGAGCAGGATCCCGAGGTCATAGCAGCTGCGGCAGCAATTGGATTGACTGTAGCGAGTGCCATGAAAAATGCGTCCGATATGAATTTGACTCTTCGTGCCTCGTTAGGCCTGGACGATGCGCCAGTAGGTGAGGTAGCATTACAATATGTGCCGAATGGGCCTCTCGTCGAGCCTACGCAGGAAAAGAGTCTACCACCACAAATGCGAAATCTGCTACGTTGGTACATTAATATCATATCATGGGCCGCCAAAGAATATGTTTATGCGGATGTTACAGAGCAGCATCACACCAAACGGTACTCTGTAACAGTTCATATGAGTGAATTGTTCCAGCTGTTCAATCTGCGCAAGCTCGACAAATCTATCCTGAGTTGCTACGTTCTGTAAGTGATTTATTTCTACCTCATCTCGTTCTTCATTGCCTGCACTATATATATTGTCCTAACTATATTGTTGCGTACGCTATTATGCAGATTGAAGATTTGGGAATGCAAAATAAGAAACATCCATGATGTTGGGTTCATTGACCCACAAATCATTAATGGACATGTGTTACAAAATCACCCCGAAGACGTGGAGAAAGACTTGTATAACTTTCTTACAAAGCATCAACTCAAAAGTCATATTCTATTCCTTACCATTTTGGGTGAGTGTTTCTCTCTTGTGCCCATTCTCTTTTGTTTACTCCATGTATGGTATGTCTAATCGATAAGTTATGCATGACTGTGCATGTAACGTGTCCGCAGGTTCCACTGGCTTCTGCTAAAAATTGAACTTCACACCTCCACAGTTTTTATCATGGACTCTATGAATTCGGATTCAAAGCTTTGGGCCGACATGAGAAAAATGCTGCAAAAGTAATTATTTTCAATCATTTGCGCTCTATATCGATCGGTCTCTTTTGTTCATTTCCTAATATGCAGTAGCTAATAACTCCCTTGTTCATTTAATTTTCTTTGCCCTGTAGAGTTTGGAGACGGTTCTCAGGAGAAATTGTCGGTGAATTCAAACATCAACTAGAATTTAGAAACTTAGTTAATGTGGATAAGCAGCCACCGGGGACCAATCTATGTGGATACTATGTTTGTGAGAACATCCGGAGAGAAACCTCTGAGAGGAAGATGGAGGATAGCTTGCGGAAGGCGACAGATAACTTGCTGAGGAAGCTTAGTCCAGAAGCTCGCTTCCGACCAATTCAAGAGGAATTAGCATGATTTTTCTTAGGAATGTCATCGATCCTAAAGGAGAACACTATACGTCCGACGACGACCAATTCAAGAGGAATTAGCAGGATTTTTCCTTATGCATCTCTGAGATTGAAACTTGTTCGAAGTTGTGTATGGTCATCCATCGTAATTGTGTATGTAAACTTGTTCGAAGTTGTATATGGTCACCCGAGATTGAATATATATTATATATTCCTATTGAATTCTTCTTGTTTGAAATTTCATATGCATGTATATAGTAGCGTAGAATATATATGTGTACTGAAACTTCATCAAAATTAAAATAAAACAAAAAATAAAATATAAAAGAAATAAACAAAACAAATTAAAAAGAAACCAGGTTTAGGGGGGCTAAAACCCTAAACCTGTGGAGGAGGCCTTTAGTCCCGGTTAGCCACGAGAACCGGGACTAAAGCTCACCCGCCCCGACGGACTCCTGGCGCCCACGTGGACGGGGCTTTAGTCCTGGTTCGTAAGAGTCGCGACTAAAGGGGGGGGGGGGCTTTAGTCGCGCATATTTAGTCCCGGTTGCACGGCCGGGATTAATGGCCTTTGCGAATCGGGACTAAAGGCCTATTTTCTACCAGTGTCTTCTCAAACATTAGTTCACGATCTTTGAACTAAGAGGTTCAACAACAAGGTACATGATTTATAGTGTATTTACTTGTTTTGGCATACACTTATAATTACAATATTTAGAATGTAGAAATTAGTGTAAAATAGTTTGTTTTATAGCTCGTAGGTAGCCATGTTGTTGTAATTGTTGTTGGAATTTAGGTGACGTAGATATAGATGTTATAGTGCTAGCTCTATCTAGCTGTGGTATGATTTTGTTCGCGCTATCATTAACTTATACTCACTATAGCTGTGGTATGATGTGGTATGATGTTGTTAGTGCTAGCTCTTTCACTATCTTACACATTAGATAACCACAAATATTTATGGATATCGTATTTGCACGGGAGCCGCGAGGCAGCTCGAAAATAATCTCAATCGGGTTAGCTATATTAATGATAATGAAAAAATTGCATGCAATAAAAAATTTAGTAAGTACATAGGAAATAATTACGAATGTCAGAAAATATATATGAATTGCATGGGAGCCGTGACGAAGCTAGAAAATAAATGCACATGCAATATAAAATGTGATAAGTAAAACAATACAAAATAATTATGATGCGAGTATTTATGGATATGGAAATAAAATAAATGCACATGCAATATAAAATTTAATAAGTAAAACTGTAAAAATATGACGAAGCTACACTATAATTTTAGTCGGGTCAGCTATATTAAAAATGTGATAATGAAATAATTGAATGTATTATTAATTTTAGTAAGTACATTTGTACAAAATACTTAAGCGAAGATGTTACTAATTTAGTTCGCGCTAACATTAAGTCATAATTATTACGGCCAGTTATGGATTGCATGGGAAATAATTACGAATGCCAGGAAATATTTATGGATTGCATGGGAGCCGTAACGAAGCTAGAAAATAAATGCACATGCAATATAAAATTTAATAAGTAAAACAATACAAAATAATTATGATGCGAGTATTCATGGATATTGAAATAAAATAAATGCACATGCAATATAAAATTAAATAAGTAAAGAGTACAAAATAATTATGATGCGAGTATTAATGGATATTGAAATAAAATAAATGCACATGCAATATAAAATTTAATAAGTAAAATTGTAAAAATGTGACGAAGCTACACTATAATTTTAGTCGGGTCAACTATATTAAAAATGTGATAATAAAATAATTGAATGCAATATTAATTTTGTTCTTCTAAATATGGTTGTTCGGTAGGTACGATGGAAATATTGAAAGTGTTCAATGGGGACATCGCACGCGATGATATATCTGGTGTCGACGTGTCAAACAGTGACTCGTTAAGTATAGTAGTTAAAGATATCGTCAATAAGATTTTGGGGATGTCCGAAAACGCATCCGCAGATTCTTTAAGCACGACCATGGAAACACGATGAGTGTTGAGGCCTTCATCGTGGTAGAAGGGAATGACGGGGTTCCCCGATGGGGACTGAAGGAGGTGAAATCGGAAGGGAACTGGAGGATGTACATGAGCTTCGCAACCACTGCTGGTTCCGCCATGTATGGAGAGCCGATGGTGTATGTCCAATTTTTTCATCGCGTTGATGGTGTCGGATGCAGTGGCGGCGCTGGTGAGGTCGAGCTGGCCATCACCACAGCTGCCAGCACCGGCCCATCGGAGGCAACAGGCGGCCATAATGTGTCTGAGGGTGTCCTTCACCCAGGATACTGGTCAGCTGTCGTTGACATCAGCGAACATGTGGCGGGTCTGCCGGAGGCGCTGGACCATGACGATGATGGATATTCTTAGTCGTCACCATCCTCAGATGAAGAAGGGCCTGGTCCTTCTCGGAGGGCGGTAGCAGCACCGCTGGACCATCAGTTTTTGACGACAATGACCATGAACAATGAATTTCACTCGGTTCCGGGCCTGGGAGAGGACAGTCTGCAGGAAGGGCATACTTTTCTAGACAAGGCCTCTGCTGACACGGCAATCAAGAGGTATGCACTGGGCATATCTCGCCAACATAAAGTGAAGCAGTCCGACAGAACCGTGTTGAAGGTCGTATGCATCTTTTTGGCTGATGGTTGCAAGGGAAGAGTGATCGCTCGCCAGAGCCCTGGGGTATGTCAGCCTTGGCATATCTCAGAAATAGTACCCCATAGCTGCGAGCTAGTAAGGACTCTTGCGGAGCACCGCAATGTGACTGCTAAATATGTGGGAGAAATCATGTTAGCGGCGGTGACAGCAGATATAAATATGAGTATTAAGACGCTGCAAACAACTGCGGCCGATCTGATTGGCTTCCCCGTCAGCCATGGTAAGGCTAGACGAGCCAAAGAGGCCATTTTTCAGAAATTGTATGGCACTTATGAGGAGGCATATGACTTGGCCCCCAAACTGTTACGGCAGATAGCAGATGTTAACCCTGGGACTCAAATATTCATGAAAACTCGTGGACACCCAACGGAGGAAAATTCAATTATCCTTGATCGCATATTCTGGGCATTCCCCCAGACTATACAAGCATTGCGTCATTGTTGTCCGGTACTATCAATTGATGGGACCTTTCTCACTGGAAAGTACAAGGGGACACTCTTGGTGGCGATTGCGGCAGATGCAAATAACCAGCTCCTTCCTATTGCATATGCTTTGGTAGAGAGCGAGAACAGAGATAGCTGGTTGTGGTTCCTGAGTTGCGTCAAAATGGGAGTCATGCAAAATCGTGCCGATGTTTGCATCGTCTCTGATTGAAAAACGGGCCTATTGAGCACGCTCGATGCAATCAAGCAGTCAACGGACCCTGTTTGGGGGTGGCCCGATCTAGAGACAAGATGGTGTATGCTGCATTTGCCGCTAATTTTTACTCAGAGTTCAAGAACAATGATTGGTCCAAGCAATTCAAGAGGATGTGCATGCAGAAAACAACTGCGAAGATGAATGCAATCTGGGCGGCAATCAATTCACAGATCGAGATTGCTGCAGGATAAGACCGGAGGGGTAGTAGGCCGGAAATAAATTTGTCCCGGTGGATTGGTGAGAATTGCCGAACAGAACATAAGTGTTGAGCAATACATATCTCCTTACTTCAACATGTCCAACCTATTCAACACCTGGAGTGCCGAGTTCTGGACTCCGGGTATGAATGACCACTATAAGCATATGTTTCTGGAAAGAATCGAAATATGGGTTCCGAACCCGGCATTGAAGAGAACCGCAAAAGGTCGACGTCAGTCTCGGTGTCATAGAAACGACATGGACCATAGTCAATCAGGAGAACCACATTGGTGTCGCGTTTGCAGATGCCCGGGGCACCCGCGACGGGAGTGCCCCTACCGCGACATCAACAACGCATGATTTAATTTTTAGTCACAGGCATTGTAATAAATATGTACTCGTTATGTATTTTAATAAATATGTACTCGTTATGCATTTTAATAAATATGTACTCCTTATGCATTTTAATAAATATGTACTTCTTATGCAGGTAATGGCGTCTCCTGTGCCAGAGCTGTTGCAGGGTTCTTGGGACGCCTGACACCGTTGCTACCTCTGGTTAGACCCTCGGGCCTATATAGAACCCCCGCAAGCTTTTAGGCCGCGAACCATTAAGCACAATTGGCCGTGTGATGCATTCGTTGACCACCTTCGGGCATATGGACTTCTTGCTTATTCTAAGCTTATGTCCAGCGAGGAGAGGATAATGTTAGACCCATCTCTTATGTCAGCTCTTGTTGATCGTTGGAGAGCCGAGACACACACCTTTCACTTACGTTGTGGGGAGTTGGCACCTACCCTTAAAGATGTCTCATTAATCACTGCTTTGCCAATAAGTGGTGAGGCGGTGGTCCCTCCAGCATATTCTACTCACTGGAATGATAACCTAGAAATGAGGCTAGGGGTCAATATGCCACCGAACACACGTAGTGGCGCACGTTCTAGAGGTGTACCTATACCATGGCTGGTAAACAATTTTCGTGAAATTCCTACCAATGCATCACCAGATAGGCAACGGAAGCATCTATTTGCTTATCTGTTGTATCTCTTCGGTATGATGTTTCCTTCCTCACACGGTGACATAGTTTTTCCCAGTCTCATTATGATTGCGGAGAATATAGTAGATGACCCTTTACCAGACTACCCAAGATACAGTTTTGGTTTAGCTATGCTCGCATATACGTATAGGGGGTTATGTGATGCCACCAAGAAAACCAAGACAGCAAAAACGGGTCATGTTCTTGCTGTTAGCTATGAGTTTCTCCAGCTATGGTCGTGGGAGTACCTTCCGGTTGGACGTCCACTAATAGACAGTCGAGAGAAAATCCACCCATACAATTTTAGACGGGAAGAACATTCCCCCACTAGTGGAAACAACACCTTTCGTCCAGGGGGCCAGGGGGCACCTGTCCCGGTTGCAACCAAATCCGGGACAAATGCTATGCATTGGTCCCGGTTTGTGCGCCCGGGGCAACAAAAATCGCCTGGGGGCATTGGTCGCGGTTCGCGGGGAGATATTGGTCCCGGTTCGTGGCATGAACCGGGACCAATGCCTAGCCACAGGCCACGTGGAACGCGGATGGGCATTGGTCCCGGTTCATTCCATGAACCGGGACCAATGTCCCCCCTTCCCCTATATATACTGCCCCAGCCCCCCTTCCATCTTTTTTTTGCTTGGAGGTATGAGAGAGGTGGGTGTTAGTGTGTTTTATTTTACTATGCACACGAGGTGTTCGACGAAATTCCCGAGCCACACATAAGCTCACTGAAAATGGTATCTTCGACCGAGGTTAACAAACTTATCTTTTTCATCTGTAACTGATACATAAAAAAGTAATATTTGTTGATGTACTGTGGTCATTTCTGTATTAATATGTTATTGTAATGTATTTTGATAAACTTAATTATACGATGCAGATGGATGCACGACAGCGATGGATGTACGGTGACCGACGCACTTCCGAGTATATGGCAGACCTGAATGTATTTCTTGCTGTAGCTCAGGCGAACAAAGATAATGGCTTTATGTGTTGCCCATGTGTTGATTGTCGGAACGTCAGAGAGCACTCTTCCGAAGGAATCCTTCACAGCCACCTACTT